>CM029012.1:284986393-285462508 GCA_016801055.1 Panax notoginseng | reverse complement strand
ATTTACATCATCCCTGCACTACAGCCAATGATATTCATTAGTATCACAACCATAAAATTATCCATGCATCACAGCCAGGATATTCATGTATTCATCAATGGTCATGATCATGCCAACAACTGTCCATCAATGCACTACGGACCAATGAGGGACTTTTACCACATCATTTGTAACATTACGGTCATGATTAAACCGAATAATCCCTGGTTATAATCATACCAAGTCCATCTATGCACTACATGCCATAGATGACTTTCAACAAAATATAAACATGAGGATGATGACAATGATATAAGAATTCAATAAAACAAGTTCAAGAATTAATTAATTCAAGAAACAATAACGTCCAAATTTCTCAACATGATACTGCTTTGTGCAGTAAAATTCAAGAATGCTCAGAAGAATATTTTTATGAAAATATACTGGATGAAGCGCAAATATCAAGGATATTTCACTAATTTCATGGAGTATAAAAGCCAAAACTTTAATCAACTGAGTATAATAAAGAATGGAATAACAAAAGAAATCACCAGGCATGCGACGGACCGCACAGACAGGTTATTCCAACAGAATAATAAATACGGAATCAGGTCATGCGTAAACGCACTGACAGAATATTCCGACAGAATAATAAATAATGGAACTAGGTCCGGCGTTCCGACAGAATAATAAATAATGGAACCAGGTCCTGCGTAAACGCACAGACATGATGTTCCAACAGAATAATAAAGAATGGAATAACAGAAGAATTTCACCAAGTATAGTGTAGCCCGCGTATACATGTTATTCCAACAGAATAATAAATAATGGAATAATAGAAGTTCTCTTCATGAATACAAAAGAAATAATACCCCTTACCTTAAGAAGAAGAATACTGGATATATGACTAGTGCAGTAGCAGAATACTTTTCTTCTTTCTCTCTATAACTTCAATATTTAGAGTTTCAGTGAATTCGTAAGAAATAATGAAGGAATGAGCTTCTATTTATAGAAGAATGGACTGTATAGTAACTAATTCATGAACGGTCCAGATTGATTTACTTTAATCTGACGGTCCATATTTAAAGCAAAATCTTTTAAAATAAAATATAATATATTCTATTTATAATCTAATAAAACGAATAACTTTATAAAATTTTTTACTATGCAAACACTATGCATAATAAATATATATTATTCTAATTATTGTCTAATAAAACAGATAACTTTATAAAAATATTCTGTTTTATATAAAAAGATTTTATATTAGCCTAATAAAACAAATAACTTTATAAAAGTATTCTGCTTTATATAAAAAGCTTTTCTGTTTTATTACATTAATAATACCAATAAAAAAAAACTGAGTGACTTATCACGTAACCATCAATATTCAATACCGTGTGCTACTATGCAACCATGCATATTACTGTACTTTTACTACCGAGTAGTTCAACAGTATTAATGGTAAAACTTCGCCGTTATTTTCATAAAGTATTTTTGTCGTTTTCTCAATCCGACAATAATTCCGTTGTGGGGTCCACCAATGATTGTGTCGTCGTACGAATATCCCCTATTAAAACGAATATTCCCCGACCAATCGAATATTATATAGCAATTTGCGTACTTTGTAAAATTTATAAATATTATCCACAACTACAACATTATATCAATTTCACTCCATAATATTCAAAAATGATATTTATAAAAAATTCATCTTTATTTATAAAAGTTGGGGTCTTACACAATGGCAAAGTGCATATGGTGCTCCTTTGCTTTTTCAGAGGAAAAAAGATGGCTCAATGAAGATGTGTATGGACTACATGGCATTGAATAAGGTTATTGTCAATAATAAGTTCCCTATTCCAAATGTCACTAACTTGTTCGATCGATTGTCCTGAGCCAAGTATTTTACAAAGTTGGACTTGAGATCTGGGTATTAGCAAGTGAGAATTGATGTTGGTGATGAAACCAAAATTGTTTGCGTAACAAATAAGGTTCATATGAATTCTTTGTAATGTCGTTTGGCTTAACCAATTAATGCCCCTGCTACATTTTGTAATCTTATGAGTGATGTGTTTTATGAGTATCTAGTGTGACGCCCCCAAAAGAGATATACATCACATATTCTGAGTCGTCAAATACATGGTACAGAATACAAATATAATCTTTAATATACAACAAGAGAGCTGTGAGTTTAATACAAATACTGTCTTTTAGACAATATCCACTCTCAAAATAAGTCCTCATTACATTTATTGTCACACTATTTAACAGAATAGTGAAGACTACTAATACTATTATTTGGACCGTCACTCCGTTTCCCGACTAGTCCCGGCTACGTTCTAATTTCCTAAAGAGAACAGTGAAAGAAAGAGTGAGCTCAACTAGCTCAGTTAGAATATTATGACTAAGATAATGCAGAATAAATTATCATTAGTCTTCAACAATGTTAAACTGATAAAATAAAATAGACATCAAGTTTAACTGCAGCGGAACAAACAATTCATTAAAAGAGTCAAGTAGAGAATAAAATCTACTATCTTTTATAGTTTAAAAGGTTTTTCATCACTTTTATCGCTGAGACTCAGCTCAATAAATAATCCACATCATTAAATTATCCCTGCACTACAGGCTAAGGATATTCTTTAGTATCATGACCACGAATTATCCATGCACTACGGGCCAAAGATAATCGTGTTTTCATCAACGACCCTGATCATGCCATAAAATAATTCATCTTTGCACCCTTGGCCGAAGAGAATCCATAGCCATAATCATACCAAAAACTGTCCATCAATGCATTACGGGCCAATGAGGACTTTTTTCACATCATTTGTAACATTACGGTCATGATTATACCGAATAATCCCTGGTCATAATCATACCAAGTCCATCTATGCACTACCGGCCACAGATGACTTTCAACATAATATAAACATGAGGATGATGACAATGACATAATAATTCAATAAAACAAGTTCAAGAATTAATTTATCCAGAAACCAATAACGTCCAAATTGTCAACATGATACTGCTTTGTGCAGTAAAATTCAAGAATGCTCAGAAGAATATTTTCATGAAAAGATACTGCATGAAGCGCAAATATCAAGGGTATTCCACTAATTTCATGGAGTATAGAAGCTAAAACTTTAACCAACTGAGTATAATAAAGAATGGAATAATAAAAGAAATCATCAGGCATGCGATAGACCGCACAGGCAGGTTATTCCAACAGAATAATAAAGACGGAACCAGGTCCGGCGTAAAACGCACAGACAGGATATTCTAACATAATAATAAAGACGGAACCAGGTCCGGCGTAAAACGCACAGACAGGATATTTCAACAGAATAATAAAGACGGAACCAGAAGAATTTCACCAAGTATAGGGTAGCCCGCGTATACAGGTTATTTCAACAGAATAATAAATAATGGAATAATAAAAGTTCTTTTCATGAATACAAAAGAAATAATACCCCTTACGAATACAACAAATAATATCTCTTACCGTAAAAGAAACTGAATATAGGAAAATAAAGGTAGCAGACTTCTCTTCTTCTTTCTCTATATAATTTTCTCTCTCTAGAGTTTCAGTGAATTCGTAAGAAATAATGAAGGAATGAGCTTCTATTTATCGATGAATGGACTGCATAGTAACTAATTCATGAACGGTCCAGATTGATTTACTTTTAATCTGACGACCCATATTTAAAGCAAAATCTTTTAAATAAAATATAATATATTCTATTTATAATCTAATAAAACGAATAACTTTATAAAAATACTCTGTTTTATATAAAAAGATTTTACTATGCAAAATACTATGCAGGCACTATGAAAAACTATGCATAATAAAATATAATATATTCTAATTATTGCCTAATAAAACAGATAACTTTATAAAAGTATTCTGTTTTATATAAAAAGATTTTACAATTAGGCTAATAAAACGAATAATTTTATAAAAGTATTCTGTTTTATTACATTAATAATACTAGTAAAACAAAACTTATATATATATATATATATATATATATATATATATATAACAATCAACAATAATTGAATCAAATGACGTGAGATACTATGCATCAACTACTGTAGCAATAATTGAATAAAACTGAGTGACTTCTCACGTAAATATCAATACTCAATACCGTGTGCTACCATGCAACCACGCGTATTACTGTACTTTTACTACCGAGTAGTTCAACAGTTTTAACGGTAAAACTTTCGCCGTTATTTTCATAAAAATATTTTTGTCGTTTTCTCAATCCGACAATAATTCTATTGTTGTAAGACCCCAACTTTTATAAATAAAGATGAATTTTCTATAAATATCATTTTTGAATATTATGGAGTTAATTTGATATAATGTTATAGTTGTGGGTAATATTTATAAATTTTGCAAAGTACGCAAGTTGTTATATAATATTCGATTGGTCGGGGAATATTCGTTTTAACAGGGAATATTCGTACAACGACACAATCATTGGTGGACCCCACAGCGGAATTATTGTCGGATTGAAAAAACGACAAAAATATTTTATTAAAAATAACGGCAGAAATTTTACCATTATTACTGTTGAACTACTCGGTAGTAAAAGTACAGTAATACGTGTGGTTGCATAGTAGCACACGGTATTGATTATTAATGCTTATGTGAGAAGTCACTCAGTTTGATTCAATTATTGTCAGTTAATAATATGAATTATTTAGCGATAATGACGTTTTGTTTTATTCGTATTATTAACGTAATAAAACAGAAACATCTTTTTATATAAAACAGAATACTTTATTAAAGTTATTCTATAAATAGAATATGTTATATTTTATTTAAAAGATTTTTCTTTAAATATGGACCGTCAGATTAAAGTAATCAATCTGGACCGTTCATGGATTAGTTACTATGCATTCTATTTTTCTATAAATAGCAGCTCATTCCTTCGTTATTTCTTACGAATTAACTGAACTCTAGAGAAAGAAACTATAGAGAGAAACTATAGAGAGAGAGAAGAAGAGTATTCTGCTACTTAACTACTTTCTTATTTCAGCTCGTCTTCAAAACGGTAGGGAATATTATTTCTTTTATATTCATGAAGAGAACTTCTGTTATTCCATTCTTTATTATTCTGTTGGAATAACCAGTATATGCGGTCTACCCTATACTTGGTGACATTCTTCTATTATTCTGTTGGAACATCCTGTCTGTGTGTTTTACACCGGACCTGGTTCCGTTTTTATTATTATTCTGTCGGAATATCCTGTCTGTGCGTTTACGCCGGACCTGGTTCTATTATTTATTATTCTGTCGGAATATCCTGTCTGTGCGTTTACGCCGGACCTGGTTCCATTATTTATTATTCTGTTGGAATAACCTGTCTGTTCGGTCTATCGCATGCATGGTGATTTCTTTTGTTATTCCATTCTTTATTATACTCAGTTGGTTAAGTTTTGACTTCTATACTCCATGAAATTTGTGGAATATCCTTGACATTTGCGCTTCATCTAGTATCTATTCATGAAAATATTCTCCTGATCATTCTTGAATTTTACTCCACAAAGTAGTATCATGTTGACAATTTGGACGTTGTTAATTCTTGGATAAATTAATTCTTGAACTTGTTTTATTGAATTCTTATATCATTGTCATCATCCTCATGTTTATATTCTGTTGAAAGTCATCTGTGGCCTGTAGTGCATAGATGGACTTGGTATGATTATGACCAGGGATTATTCGGTGTAATCATGACTGTAATGTTACGAATGATGTGGTAAAAGTCCTCATTGGCCCGTAGTGCATTGATGGACAGTTGTTGGCATGATCATGACCATTAATGAATATACGAATATCCTTGGCCGTAGTGCAGGGGTGATTCGATGATGTGAATTATTTTATTAAGCTGAGTCTCAGCGATCACAGTGTTGGAAAATCTTTTAAATCATAAAAGATAGTAGAGTTTATTTTTTTACTTGACTCTCTTAATGGATTGCTTGTTCCACTACAGTTAAACTTGATGTCTATTATATTTTATCAGTTTAACATTGTTGAAGGCTAATGATAATTTATTCTGCATTATCTTAGTCGTAATATTTCTTACTGGGCTAGTTGAGCTCACCCTTTCTTTCACTGTTCTCTTCAGGAAATGAGAACGTAGCTGGGGCAAGTCGGGGAACGGAGTGATGGTCCGAATGATAGTATTAGTTAGTAGTCCTCACTATTCTATGTAATGGTGTGTTAATAATGTAATGAGGACTCCTTTTAAGTATGAATACTCTCTAGAAGATAATATTTGTATTCAAACTCACAGTTTATATTTTGTCGTATTGTACACGACAGCTGTATTATTAAGTTGTATTTGTATTCTGTACTATGTATCTGACAACCCAAGATGGGTGATGTATACCTAATTTTGGGGGCGTCACAATTGTGGGGTCCACCAATGATTGTGCCGTCGACCGAATATTCCCTGTTAAAACGAATATTTCCCGACCAATCGAATATTATATAACAACTTGCATACTTTGCAACATTTATAAATACTACCCACAACTATAACATTATATCAAATCCACACCATAATATTAAAAATTTTTATTTCGAGAAAATTAAATCTTATTCGTAAAATTTGGGGCTTTACATCTAGATAGATTTGTGGTTGTATATCTAGATGATATTGTGGTGTACAATGAAACCCTAGATGGTCACCTTGATCATCTTAGGTTAGTATTCAAGAAATTAAGGAAATACTAATTATTTGTGAAAAAAGAGAAATGCTAGTTTTGTAGGGCCAGAGATTATGTTCCTTAGCACTGGGTTAGCCAAGGATATGTGAGAATGGACGAGAGGAAAGACCAAGCCATTATTGAATGGACTGCTCCTACAAAAGTTGCAGAATTAAGATCGTTTTTGGGGTTGACAAACATTCACATTCTCACGCTTTGGGCATTTCTTCATACGATGGGTAGACCCAGCAAAACAGGCCCAGGCCCGCGGGCTAGGCCGGCCCGCTCACCACGGGCCGGGCGTTGGGCTTCCGTTGTTTAGCCCATAAAAATACGGGCATTTTTGGCCCGGCCCGCGAATTATTTTTTTATTTTTATTTTTTACAAAATTTTGATACTTGTGGGTTATGAGGCTTGAACACAAGACTTGTAAATAAATAAATAAGAGTTCAAACCCTTTGAAAGTTATATTGATTAGCAACACCCACCATTTACAATTGATTATATAGTAGAAATAAAAAAAATTGAATCTTTCTGTTTAGTAAAAAGTAATTATCCATAAATGATTAGACTTCAAAGTTGATGTGGATTTTGGGTCCTTTTCTAAATCAGAGCTATATATATGGGATCAACATTAATTGTCAATGGGTTTTGAAATTAATGACTTGAGCTCCACCCTATCATCTCCGTAGCTTATGCCATGGGACACGACTTTGGTAGCTAGCAAGGCTTTTTTCAATTCTTACACTACTACAAGTCGTAAATCATGTGTAGTAAATGTATCTAACGTAATAAGGTTCATCGATATATGTTTATAAAAATAATTTATTTAATTAAATGGACATGCATGTCACCGAGTATACTAATTAAGCGGACAATCGAGATGACATATGTATTAAGAAGTTGAATGAAATATGAAAAAAAGATATATTGTGAATGTTTATATGAAGTTATGAATAAGTAGAATTATTGTTTATATTAAGCGGACAATGTTTATATGTATTAGAATTATTGTTTATTATAAATTATTTTATTATTTTTAATAAAATATTATTATTACTATTTTTGGTGTAGCAAAATTTTACAAAAAAAAAAGAAAAAATGGAACAAGTCCGCGGGCTGGCCCGGCCCGGCCCAACCCGGGCCTTACATTTTCAGTCCGCCAAAATTCGGGCCTTTTTGGCCCGCCGTTGGCCCGCCCGCGCTCGGCCCGGCCCGGGCCCGCCCGCCCGCCCGCCCATTTGCCACCTCTAACGATGGGGGACCTCCATATAAGAAGCAACCCTTGCTCTTGTCCTTGGACTGTCCATCACCTTTAAGCTTTGATTGCTTGTCACCACCTTTCTTAGATTTCTTGTCCTTTTTGTCATATTTGAAACCACCTTTATCATTCTTTCCCATTTGCTTCTTTTTCCTATCAACAATGTTGGGACCAGAGAATTTGTAGTCCACCAGACTATTAGTCGCTGTAATTGCAATGGGCAGCCAGTATACACAACATGGACGTGCATATCTGCTAGTGGGCAATTAGTGGGAGGTTACACATTCAAAATGTTGGTTTCTTATTGGTTGAATATCCTAGGCAGTTGGGATTGTTAACTGCAGCCTAGATTTTGTATGTATATTTATATGTCCAGTGTTAACGCCTGATTTTGTACGCCTGACGAAATCACCAAAACAGCAGGCCAAAATAGCGCCAACGGTTGATGGAGTAATTGTTGTGAAGTCAAACTCACAAAATACACTCGCATAAACATAAATAAAAAGATATAAAGTATGAACACAAGATTTTAAGTGGAAACCCAATTGGGAAAAAACCACAGAGAGATAGGGTAATCCACTATAATAATATTGAAAGTACAAGTTGTGTATTTGTGTTGTATCTCTTGTGCCCTATGATATTGTGTTCTATCATCCTCCCTAAAACCCTAGTTTGCAGCCGTATATATAGAAGTAACCTCCACCTGTATCCCACTAGGAGAAGGATTCTTTTTCCTTCCAAATAAGGAAATACAATCCTATTTTAATAAGGACTCTTCCATTGTCATAATAAATACATATGGGCCATCACCATATCTGGACTATTAAATAGACTGGGCTGCACCATGACTAGACCCAAATAATCACATCCCAACATTGCCCCCCAGTCTCTTATTTATAAGGAACTTATAAATAAGAGAGTATTCAAAAAGTCTCCTCGAAATTTTTATCCTCGGGATTTATATCCGCTGGATTTGTATTCGCTGGATTTTTATCCTCCAAATTTTCTTCAGTCTGTGGTTGATGATGAAACCGAAGCCGCCTTTAAAGCACTTCAATGATATAAAAGCTTAAACTTTTATCTTTGTGCTAGCTGAATTCGTTACTGGTGCGGTGACTCAGCACCAATTTATCATCACTTATCTCATTCGATGAATCGGTGATTTTAAATCGACACTAGAAAGTGTCTTGTTCCCACAGACGGTGCCAATGTTAACGCCTAATTTTGTACGCCTGACGAAATCACCAAAATAGTAGGCCAAAATAGCGCCAACGGTTGATGGAGTAATTGTTGTGAAGTCAAACTCACGAAATACACTCGCAAAAACATAAATAAAAAGATATAAAGTATGAACACAAGATTTTACGTGGAAACCCAATTGAAAAAAAATCACGGAGAGAGAGGGTAATCCACTATAATAATATTGGGAGTACAAGTTGTGTATTTGCGTTGAATCTCTTGTGTCCTATGATATTGTGTTCTATCATCCTCCCTAAAACCCTAGCTATATATAGAAGTAACCTCCACTTGTATCCCACTAGGAGAAGGATTCTTTTTCCTTCCAAATAAGGAAATACAATCTTATTTTAATAAGGACTTTTTCATTGTCATAATAAATACATATGGGCCATCACCATATCTGGACCATTAAATAGACTAGGCTGTACCATGACTAGACCCAAATAATCACATCCCAACATCCAGCAAGGGACTTGTATTGACAGAGATCACTGAGTAAGTGTGAGTCTACAAACCCCTAATTATATTGTAATATTGAGTGAGCAATAAAAGGGAAGAAGGTTTAAAGTTTGAACTCACAAACTCTGCTATGCAGAGGAAGTAGGAAGTGATCACAAGGGTATAAAAAATATACTACTACTAAAACATGTTTTTCTGCACTCTGTAATTCTAGTAAATTTAATGCAATACTCTGAAAATATTATCTATGTTTGTAGCAAAGAATTATTCGAGTACTTGAATTTACTTAAAAATTCAACTTGAGCAGGGATATATATATATATATATATATATATATATATATATATATATATATATATATATATATATATATACACTATAATATATAGAATAAGTCTTGGCGTACAGATCCAATGGACTGAAAAATTAGATCGGTTCCAATTTTTTTTATTTTTTTTGTTTTTTATGTGACTCTAAAAAAATATATAGTATTTATTTCAACTGAAATTTTTATATAATACATTATTTTTAAGTGTAATTTGGATACATATACAAAATATAGTTGTACAATCCTATTCTTGTATATGTATTCAAATTACACTTCAAACACTATATTCTAAAAAAAATTCAATTAAAATAAATATTATATATTTTTTTAAAAGTAGCAAGAAAAGCAAAAAAAAAAAAAATGAAAATGTCCTGCGCAGAAGGACTCTAATATATATCATCCTCTAGCAGCAAAAATGTCAATGGATAGTGTTTCTGACATTCAGTTTGGAGTAGACATTTCTTAGACAATTATAGTATTAGTTAATTTCTATAATATCTTTTCATATTATTTATATGATATTGTTACTTTAATATATATATATATATATATATATATATATATATATATATATATATATATCCCGTATTATATTGTCATGCTCTCCGTCCAATCTCTCTCTAAACAACAGTGTTAACACCAAGATCTTTGATGACGTCCCAATCACGTAAGACGTCCTAATCCTGCACAGAAAATACGATCAACACCAAAAGCTTGACGGCTGGACCGTCGGGGGATAGCTCCGGCGTGAGAGTCAATACAGGCGTTCAAGGTTTAACAATGGAGAGTGTAAAAAAATGTCTAGTGTGTTGAGCTAGATAGAAAGTGTATGCGTACCTTTCGTTAGGAGACCCCCTTGCCCGGTTATACTCTCATACTCGGTTTTTTGTGCCACCCACCACGATCTGACACAGCCCTCTGCTTCTCTCTGGTCTTAGCCGTGTGCATGCAGGTTGTCACCTTTTTTCTACTGTTTCTGCCGCCGGCCGGGTAAAATCCCATCCACATTAATGATCTGCAGACTTTTGGTCAACTGCTCTCCTTTTTCATCATTACCAGTCAAAGTCTTAGATATTAAAAGATTTTATGGACCGGCCGCTTGATCCAGCCCAATGTTTAAGGAGAGACAATAAAGACAAGGTAAAGGTTAAGCCCAATGGCTAGAAGACTTAATAGTAAAGGTCCACTAGGCTAAGTAAATGGGGAGGCCCAATCCGTCCGGCCCAGTAGAGGAAATATCGGGACCCAACATTGCCCCCTAGTTTTTTATTAAATAGAATATTCAATAAAGAACTATAAGCGGCCCGAGAGGTCATGAGGCCCAACAGGGTTGGCATAGGCCCAAAAGGAAAATCCAAAGGGCCAAATATTTGGAGCTTAACCCGGACGTAACCTTTCAAATTCGTAATGATGACTGTCAAATTAATGAGCCGCCCCCGATTTTCGTGCAAAATTTGAAAAGACCGCTATAAAAGCCTATTTTCCCCAATTTGACGACTTTTTACCAGCTTAATCTAAATTTGATATACAGTGCTTTCTCTTTCTCTCCGATTCCTTTCTCTCCTACAAGATCTCAGTAACAATGGCGGCCCAAGATTCAGATAACTCCACCCCTATCCTTGCTGTTCCAATTTCCGTCACTCCTTCTACCCACAACCCTACTGAGTCGGTTCCAAACTCCAACCCTTTCGAGTTCTTCGAGAGTGAAGAGCAGTATCCTCACGCCAATATCCCATCCATCGTTACCGAAACCGAGCTGCGGGTCATCAAGAGTCGGTATCAGATCCCGGACACCCATCTGGTGAGGGCTCCAGAATCGCATGAGCGGATGTATCAACGGCCGGACGGGTGGACTGCTGTGCCGGTAACTGTTCTAGATAAGGGAGTTAGATTCCCTCTCCACTCCTTCCTCGTTACCCTCCTGGGATTTGTCGGAGTAGGATTCGCCCAACTGGTGCCGAATTCGTACATCCACATCCTGGCCTTCATCGCGTTCTGCTATGAGTTGGGGATACCTCCAACAGTTGATTCTTTCTTCACTCTCTTCACGGCCGGGAAGTCTAGGGAACGAGGCTTCAAGGTGCTGAGCAAATAGTCTCCCAAGCCCAACGCCAAGTTTGAGAAGCGACCGTTGATGGATACTCCTTCGAGTAACAAGGGATGGCACAGAGAATGGTTTTTCGTGAAGGGGCCTGAAACTCCGTCTATCCCGGAATGGACCACTTCTGAGCGGATTTCTGCAGACTTCGGGGACATTCCAGAGGAGCGCGTGAGAGAAATGGCGAGCATTCTCGAGAGGATTCCCCTGAAGGAGTGGAGCTTCGGGCTCTTGAGCAAACAAGGCTGATTATATGACCATAAACTTTCTTTGATAAAACCAACATCGACCGAGCGAAGGGAATTGGATGAATTCCTTTCGGGTAAAACACCATCATCCCCCGCCGACATCCCACAGGAAGAACTTGCTGCGGAGCCCAGCCGGCCTCGTCATAAGAAGAGGGCAGTTCGGAAAATCCGGGCAAACCCCCAAGGATTTCAATCAGCTTCTGCAGCGAGTTTGATTGATATGCCTGTGAACGAGCGAATGCAAGCTCTTCGGATTAAGAAGAGGAAGACCATGGTGACTCCTCTGTCTGCCGATGAGCTTCGGGTTCCTCCTCCTGCAGCCGATCCGCCTACCATTATCCCTACGGAGATCCACGTTTCAGAAGACGAGCTCGAAGACCCGACAGAGTCTCTTCTTCTGTCTCGTAAAAGGAAGCAGCCTTCCGAGGATCAACCACCACTGCCTCCCGAACCATCAGTGCCTTCCCCGACAAGATCCTCCCCCTCAGCCTTCAGGCGAGAAGCTGCATCTTCTACCACTGTGTGGCCGGAGTTCAATGCCAACTTCCCCTTTCAGCTGTTTGAATCCTTCGTCCGGGAGACAGACGATCACCGGTTCGGGAACAGCTCGATCAGGGATCTAATCGAAGAGGGCATGAGCTACCAGGCTAAGGTGAGTTTGTTCAGTTTGAAATATTTGGAAATCATCTGTTTTATCTGTTCCTTCTACTAATTAACCGACTTTCTTTACCCGTCTGTAGGCAAATGCTGTCTTCGGGAGACTTCTTCCCGGTACAGAGAGTCCGAAGCCGAAGAAGATGCGGCTAGGCGGGAGAAGGCCAGTCTGGTTTCGGCTCTGGAAAGGGAGAGAAGGGCCCACGGTGCTACTCTCCTCAATAATGAAGGCCTCCAGAAAGACGTGAATAATTTAAAAGAGAAGTTGGAGACAGCCGAGGCCACCCACCAGATAATCGTTTCCACTAACATAGACCTGGTTCGTCGAAACGAGGTCCTTGTTGGGAAGAATGAGACGGTGGTAAAGACCAATAAAAGCCTGGCGGTGCAAGTACATGAACTCGAAGCTAGGGACTTGAGACATCTGAAGGAGCGGGCAAAACTTGAAGAGGAGCTCCGTGAACTTCGGGCCTTGAGGGATTTGGGTCCCCCTCTAACCGGAGATCTTCGGAGGGAAATTCAACAGGAATACCGGAAATCAGCCGAGTTGAACGAGGAGATCGTCCAAATGTTCTCGGATGGATACGATGAATGCCGAAGCAAAGACAAGACAAGACTTGTCGCTGCCAAGGTTGACCCGACCATTCTGGACTCTTCGGAAGGCGAAGCTGACCCCTGAAGATGATTCTCTTTTCCCTTAGCTGTAGGATTCTTGTAAAGCTTCTATCGCTTTGTAAACGTCATTATGTAAATAAAATATCAGCATTATCCTTTATGACTTCGGTTTTTTCACTGTTTACCAACACTTCAATATGGATTTAATTTGAAAAATGTACAAGCTCCTCCGTGGACTTAACTTTAAACTGTTAATCAACAACTAAGCAAGTCGTATAACAGATAAGATGAAGCTAAATAACGTGGCATTCCGAACTCAACACTTAGAAAAATTTAGGCAATAATAACAAAGTAAAGGAATACTTATTCGTTACCAAAGTGTGAGGTAGGTGCCGTGAGGGATCTGACGAAGTCTGAATGACGATACTTGCCTACCCCGAAGGGCCTGGCAAGGTCCTCAGGATCACCTGCCGATGAGGCTACCATCGAATGGTTGGCGAGTCCGCCCGAGCCTCCTTACACCGGTGACCATCGAATTTACCACCCTTGGTGGAAAATAATATAGGATCCAGGATTTGACTACCACGCGGGGTATCAAATAATTTGGCTGCCATCGAATGGCCAGCGAGTCCTACCATACCTCCTTACTTCGGTGACCATTGATTTTACCACCCTTGGTAAAAAACAATATAGGATCCAGGATTTGACTACCACGCGGGGTATCAAATAAATTGGCTGCCATCGAATGGCCAGCGAGTCCTACCATACCTCCTTACTCCACTGTGACATTGGGACAAATGCGAAGATCAGTTGTGAAAAAAGTGACTTTTTATTGATGATGAACGGTTATGTACAGACTCCCAGTGGACTGACTTGGTTTCTACTGAAAGTACTTTCGGAGCCTGCCTGCGTGCCCTGCGTTCTGTATTTCGGATCCATCCAAAGCCTTCAGCCGATACGTCCCGGGCTTTGGTACTTCGGCCACTTCATACGGTCCTTCCCAGTTCGGCATCAACTTCCCAGTGTTCTGCGGTGTAGACGCTTCGGCCTCTCTGAGAACGAGGTCTCCCACCTCGAATCTTCGGAGCTTCACCCCTTTGTTGTAATGCTTGGCAACTCTCCTCTGGTAGGCTGCTAACTTGATCAAAGCCACTTCTCTGACTTCCTCTAATAGGTCCAAGTTGGCCTTTAGTCCCTCATCATTGTAGATCTCTCTGAACTGACTAACTCGAAGACTTGAAGATCCAATCTCAACTGGGACTAAGGCATCAGTGCCGTAGGCCAGTCTGAAAGGCGAGTCTCCTGTTGTTGTCCTCGGCGTAGTCCTGTAGGCCCACAACACGCTGAGCAGCTCTTCTGGCCATCTTCCTTTAGCTTCGTCCAATCTGCGCTTGATTCCATTCAGCAGCGTCCTGTTGGTCACTTCGACTTGTCCGTTAGACTGAGGATGAGCTACCGAAGTCTTCCTGTGCTGGACTCCCAGTTCCCTCAGAAATCCTTCAAATTAGATCCCACAAACTGGCGTCCGTTATCTGATATCACCACTTGAGGGATCCCGAAGCGAAACACTACGGATTCTTTCATAAATTTCAGACACTCCTGCTCCGTTATCAGCCGAAGTGGTTTCGCCTCGACCCATTTGGTCATATAATCAATGGCGACGATGACGAAGCTGACCTGCCCTTTAGCCTTCGGTAACGGACCCAATATATCAACCCCCCAGACAGCGAAGGGTATAGGAGATAGAATCGAGTATAGCTCTTCCGGTGGCTGATGTGGGATCGGACTGTTGAGCTGACATTTATCACATTTTTTCACGTATTCCGTAGCTTCCTTGAAGATCGTTGGCCAGTAGTACCCCTGCCGAAGAACTTTGTATGCCAGCGACTTAGCTGCCATGTGATCACCGCAGATGCCCTCATGAACTTCCCGAAGGGCGTACTCTGCTTCGGACGGGACCAGACATTTCAATAATGGTGACGAAAATGTCCTCCGATAAAGATCCCCGTCAATAAGAACGAAGTTGGCACTTTTGTATTTGACCTTTTTTGCTAACATCTGATCCGAAGGAAGGACGCCATCTGCCAAATAATTGATGTAAGGAGTCATCCAGCAGTCAGATCGCTCGATACACATCACCGAGTCATGTTGAATACTCGGCTGCTGTAGGACCTCCAAATAGACTGATCCATTGAAAATGACGGCATCTGTAGTGACCAACTTTGATAAGGCATCGGCAATGGAATTACCGTTACGCTCTATGGCTTGAAATTCGTGAGAAGCAAAGTATCGAAGCCTGTCTTTCAACTCTGCCAAATACCTGATCATCCTCGTCCCACGGGCTTCATATTCTCCTGATAACTACTTGACGACCAGCTGAGAGTCACTATAAATGATCAACTTCTGGACTTCTAGGCTCTTCGCCAGCCAAACCCCAGCTAGAACGGCTTCATACTCGGCCTCGTTGTTAGTCGCCTTAAACCCGAATCTAATGGCTTGTTGTACCTTGAACCCCTCCGGACTGGTCAGAATAATTCCTGCTCTACTGACATTTACCGTGGAAGACCCATCTACATACAGTGTCCATGCATTCTGACCGTGTTGAAGAAGTGTAACAGTTCGATCAGATGTCCCCGCTTCCTGTAACTCGGCATCTGCTTCGGTGAAGGAACACTCTATCACAAAATCGGCCAAAGCTTGTCCCTTGATAGCGGTTCGGGGATGGTACTCAAGGAAAAACTGGGACAATTCCATGGTCCATGCCGCCAATCACCCCGAAACCTCCGGTTTACCCATTACCTTTTTCAGTGGTTGATCTGTGTAGACGATCAGGAGCCTACCCTGAAAGTACTGCCGAAGCTTTCGGCTAGCAATTACTAAAGCAAAGGCAATTTTTTCAATATTTGGATACCTGGTTTCGGCGTCTCGCAGGACGTGACTGACGTAATAGACCGGGTACTGCTTTCCACTGATCTCCCGAATCAGCACCGCTCCAACGGCTAAGGAACTCGCTGCAAGATAGAGATACAAGGTCTCTTTCGGGGTGGGTTTTACCAATAGGGGAGCAGAGGACAGATAGGTCTTTATGCCTTGGAAGGCTTCTTCACAGGGCGAAGTCCATTGGAAAGTCTTCGCATTCTTCGGCCCCCTCAGTGTGTCGAAGAATGGTAGACACCTTTCTGCGGATCTGGACATGAACCTCCTCAGATCTGCAATCCTACCGGTCAGACGTTGGACGTCTTTAAATGATTGAGGAGTCTTCATGTCAAGGACGGCCTGAATTTTCTCTGGATTGGCTTTGATGCCCCTCTGACTGACTAGATACCCCAAGAACTTTCCCGCACCGAGGCCGAAGGTACACTTTGCGGGATTAAGCCTCAATTTGTGATGTCGGACAGTCTGAAAACATTCCTCCAGATCATCCAAATGTTTCTGAATCTGCATGCTTTTAACGATCATGTCGTCCACATAAACCTCCATATTCTTTCCCAGCTGCTTGTGGAAGATAAAATTCATCATTCTTTGGTAGGTTGCTCCAGCATTTATAAGGCCAAAGGTCATCTTCTTATAGGCGTATACCGAACGGTGTGTAATGAATGCTGTCTTCGGGATATCTTCCCTGCACATGGATATTTGATGATAACCTGAAAAAGCATCCATAAAGCTTAGTAGAGCATATCCTGAAGTCGCATCAATAAGTTGATCAATATGGGGCAAAGGATAAAAGTCCTTCGGACAAGCTTTATTTAGGTCGGTGTAATCAATGCAAACTAGCCATTTCTGGTTCTGCTTCTGCACCAATACTACATTGGCCATCCACTGTGGGTAGTCGATCTCAAAAATAAAATCAGCGGCCAACAGCGTGGCGATCTCTTCGTCAATTATCTTCTGTCGCTCGGGTGCGAAGATCCGTCTCTTTTGCCGAACAGGCTTCTTCGAGGGATCTACCTCCAATCGGTGCTCAGCGACCTTTCTGCTAATCCCAGGCATGTCCTTTGGTTCCCATGCAAAAATGTCCACATAGCAGCGAAGGAGTTCCGTAAGATTTGTCCGAAGAGGTTCTGGTAGACCCAAACCGATTTTCACCGTCTTGTCTGCTTTCCCAAGGATCAACTCAATCTCCTCCGTCTCCCCTGCAGGTGTTACCAATGGCTCGGAACTGCCTTCCGTGAAGGGCTCAATCTCGATTGTCAGGGTTTGTTTCTGCTTGCTGACCCCTACCCCGGAAGAGATGCACGCATTCCGATAACAGCGTCGGGCTAGATCCAAGTCTCCAGCCACCTCTCCGACCCCGTGCGCTGTAGGGAACTTGATTTTGAAATGGGGGATAGAAGTCACGGCTTGGAGAGCCGTCAGCGTAGGTCTTCCCAGTATGGCGTTGTAAGCCGAATCTACATGCACAACATAGAATTTACACATTATTTCTGTCTGTTGCGGGGCTGTGCCGAAGACCACCGGGAGCTCGATAGTGCCAGCAACTTTGACCGGATCGTTGCTGAAGCCGTACAGAGGAGCCTCCTGTCCAACTTCCATTTTTCGCCCTTCAAGATGCATTCTTTGATATGCGTGGGCGTACAGAATATCCACTGAAGACCCGTTATCTATCATCATACGTTTCATGTCCACCGAGCCTACTTGCGCGGTGATCACTAACGCCCCCTCATGTGGATCAATGGGCTCCAAAGGATAGTCTGCATCCGTAAAGGATATAATAGTTCCGGGAAAGGGTCTATCCATCTTTGGAGAGGCACCTGATATGGACATAACCGAATCTAGATACCCCCTTCTCTTTCTTCCTACCAATTTCCCCGACGTTCCCCCTGTTATTACGTCAATGACATGCCTTGGTGGCGGGTTCGGGGCGGGCTGTACAGGAGGATTCGTTTGAACTGTCTGAACGGTGCGGTCGGCACTTTGTTGGTTCTTTTCGGCCACATATTGGACTAACAGACCGCTCTGGATCTTTCTTTCCACGAAATCCTTCAGATTACAACATTCGTTGGTGCCATAGCCTGCAGCTTGATGATAGTTACAATATTTTCGAGAGTTGCCCTGCCCTGTCCTATAATTGTCCCTCGGTGGCTCAAAGAACGGCTGGTTCCGGATTTGGTCTAGAATCACTGACCTGTCTGTGTTCAGTTTGGTATAAACCTTGTTCACCTTCGGGGCGGAAACAGGCGGACGAGCATCTCCTTGTCGCCATGAGTTGTTGAACTTCTTGGAACGGCTCTCCGATCTATCATTATACCCCCCCGTCTTCTTCTGATCAAGCTGGGTTTTAGGGACATCTACCTCCTTCACCTGCTCTGAAGAGGAACGTCTCAAGCTACTCATGGCCTCCTCCACAACGATATAACCTTCTGCCCTATCGAATGCCTCTGCCAGGCTCTTCGGATGATTGAACATCAGCTTCCTCACCAGCTTCTCCGACTTCACTAAGTCCAAACCGTTCTGAAATAATTTCACAGCTTGGAGATCGTTCAAATCAGATACCTGACCAACGGCCTCTCGGAACCGTTTCACATACTGACCCAAAGATTCGTTGGTGTACTGCCTGACCTGTGCCAGGGAGCCCGTGGGCTTCCCTCTCCTTCGGTTACTCCCAAAACGAGCGTGGAACTTGTCGCAGAGTTCGGACCATGATGAAATTGAATCTGCTGGTAAAGTCCCCATCCACTGCCTCGCATCCTTTCTCAATGTCGTAACGAACATGTGACATTTAGCAGCGTCAGTGAAATCATAGTAGTCCATTAACCGGTCGAATGCTTGGCTATGGTCGTAAGGATCTCCCGAACCATCGTAACTTTCCATGTGAGGCAACTTCTTAGAGGTGTCCGCCTTCTCCTTAAGAATATCCGAGGAAAATGGGGATGCTTTCTTTCCCGGAGTATCCTTTACTTGCTGGACCTCGGATAACTGCTTCTGAAGAGCCTTCAGCTCTTTTACGAGGTATTCTACTCCTTCTGGCTGTGACGACACCTCCTTCTCCGACGGCTCTCTCCTTTTTTGAGTAGATCGGTCGTTAACCATAATACCCCCAATCTTCGAAGGACTCTCACGACGGCGGTCTTCTGAGCAAAGCACCCAACTTTCGGGTGTAAGGCCCCGAGATCTGCTTTGCCCCTGGGTCTGACGACTATGGTGAGAGTGCGCGACAATGAGTGCCCTCTTCATGCTTTCTGGAGTTCGTTCTCTGGACCGGCCTTTCCTATCACTTCGGATCTGCCCCATAGGGACGTCACGACGGAGTGCTTCCTTCGATCTTCGAGGAGCGGGGCTCCTCGATCTTTTTCTCTCCCGATGCTGGCTTTGAATCCCATGTTCTGAATGAACCGACTCTTTCCCGCTGCGATGCACACGCCTTCGGACTGGACATAACTGGACGCTTCATCCCTCAACTCTTCCATCCGGGACATCTGCTCGGCTATATCCTGCCTCTGCTTCATGAGTGACTCCATGGCCCTATCTGCCTCTTCTGCCATCTTAGCCAATCGGGAAGTCTTCTCGTCGTGGTCTAGCTGTTTTCGGCCGCGACCGGACTCTTTATCCGTCGTGAAGATTAACTTTCTCTTAGCTTTGCCCACGGCCCTTGGACGAGAATCTCCATGCGACCGCTTGGAGGCTGTGCTAGCATGAGCACTTAGTGTGGGCCCCAAACGATCTCTAACAGAAACTCGTGGTGGTGAATCACCAACAGTCATCGGTTGTCCCTCAGGCGTGTCTGCTCTGCTCTTCCCCATCCTTGAGAGCGTGGAACAAATGAATATTTGTGATTGAAAGCTCTGGAACACTAGAACTCAGTCCTCCTTCTAGCGCCAATGTTAACGCCAAGATCTTTGATGACGTCCCAATCACGTAAGACGTCCTAATCCTGCACAGAAAACACGATCAACACCAAAAGCTTGACGGCTGGACCGTCGGGGGATAGCTCCGGCGTGAGAGTCAATACAGGCGTTCAAGGTTTAACAATGGAGAGTGTAAAAAAATGTCTAGTGTGTTGAGCTAGATAGAAAGTGTATGCGTACCTTTCGTTAGGAGACCCCCTTGCCCGGTTATACTCTCATACTCGGTTTTTTGTGCCACCCACCACGATCTGACACAACCCCCTGCTTCTCTCTGGTCTTAGCCGTGTGCATGCAGGTTGTCACCTTTTTTCTACTGTTTCTGCCGCCGGCCGGATAAAATCTCATCCACATTAATAATCTGCAGACTTTTGGTCAACTGCTCTCCTTTTTCATCATTACCAGCCAAAGTCTTAGATATTAAAAGATTTTATGGACCGGCCGCTTGATCCAGCCCAATGTTTAAGGAGAGACAATAAAGATAGGGTAAAGGTTAAGCCCAATGGCTAGAAGACTTAATAGTAAAGGTCCACTAGGCTAAGTAAATGGGGAGACCCAATCCGTCCGGCCCAGTAGAGGAAATATCGGAACCCAACAAACAGGATTTCATCTTTGAGAAGGTTTTGACAATTAGTATTCTAATTATATATACAATTGTATGAAAGGTTATGCTGTAACTGCATCCAGCATGATTATTGACTTAAAAGATATTGTTCTTAATTAGCAAATATATATTCCAAATTTAAATTCTCATTTATTTAATCTTGGCTGGCCCAAACTAAAAAGTCTTCTTTGACAATACCGAGCAAGTTATCCTCGGAAACTAATTAATAAACTACTCCATATATTATCAGCAATTTAATTGTAAGCTATATGCTCCGTTCTGATCACTCGCTCGCTCACTAGTAAATTATGCCTGCCGGCCATTGATATATTAACACAGTAGTTGCAACATTTAAATCGATCGTCTCGATCAAGTAGAATATATAAAATAAATCCTTCTAGTGTTTGTTTGGCTTAGCAACATGCAGTTGCGATGAGATAAATTAATTTTGAATCTTTGATTAAAAAACTCATTTTAGAGAGAGTGAAATCGTTAGTTTTAGGCTGTTACACAATTACAAAAGTGTGGGTTTGAGAAAATAAAAAAATTATGATGAGCTTTTTAGTTTTTTTCTTAAAGAAATTATTAGTGATGAACTTGTCCATTGCTCAACAATGAAGCATGCTCTTAATTTCTCTATCTATCTAAAAATGAGATTCTCATTTAGTACGTAGTTTTGGGACACTCGGATTACTCGTTAGGACTAATTACTATATATAGTATAATATTTTTTCCATGTCCGGAAGTAGAAACTTCAACTGCATGCCTAAACTAACATTAATTTAGTAATTTCATTAATCTCATAGAGAGAACCGATAAAATAAGGTGTACATGTTGTCCAAATACATACATGCACACTTGGTGTCAGATTGAGGGCCGGTTAGGTTATAGCAGCAGCTAACAGCTTAAATCAACTGCTAATCCGACCAAGATATATCGACGCCAACACGGCCGCCGCTATAACCAATAGTCCACGGGATAGAAGTGGAGCAGAGGCGGCGGCAGAATTAATTGGTTGAGGAAAGGTTGGCATGCAGAATTAAGAAGAAGAAGAAGGTGCATTAAATGAAGTAGTATCTCTTGGGCTTGTTGAGGAAATTAATAAAGTCTTTTCCAGTACTCCAGTTCCCCGTTGCTCTTCCTAGGGTGTTACAATTATCGTACCCAGTACAAGTCCACAAATCAGCTTGGCCACAAGGCCTGGGCTGGCCCAGCCTAACCTGAACGTCATCTGGCCCGCAAATCAATCACAGACCAAGCAAGAAAATGAGAAACTCTTATTTACTTCTTACCATTTATGTTTCATGACTACCAGTAAAAAGAAGGAAATAGTAATTTACTAATATAGTAATATAATAAAACTATGATAATAAACTTGAGAATATGATGCCATTTTATACTATTTACCATTAAGAATTAAAAAAGTTGACACATTTTGTATAAAATAGTCTCATTTTATACAAATGAGACTATTTTGACAAAATAAAGGAAGATAATTTATAATTATATTACCTAAAATCATAGAATTATTATTAACTTTTAAAAATCAACTTTAATTTAAAATTCAAAATTGAGATAATTTATTAAAAATTATAATAAATTTTAGAATGAATAATATTTTTTAAATAATGTATAATATTTATCATTGAATAATTTTTATTATTTAAAATTTTAAAAAAAGATATCATTTTTAAGTTTTATAATATCTTAAATACTTAAAAAATAATTTTATACTCCATCCTTTCAAATTATATGATCATTATTTATTTTGAAAGTCAATTTGAAATTTTTTCAAAATTAAAATCAAGATAACTCTTTAAAAATTATAAAATAATATTTTTTAAATAATTTATAATATTTTTATTATTTAATTAAAATTAAAATAATTTATATTAATTTTAAATTTAAAAATGGAGTCTAAAAACTTGATAATAGTCAAATAATAACGAATGGATTATTTTGGAAAGAAGCAGGTATAAAGTGCAGCGGCTGAATTGTTGTAAAAAGAAAATCAGGGATAAAAAGAAAAACAACTGTTAATGGAAACCTAAGGAATAGGGTTTTAGACTGGAACCACGATCGGAGGGAGAGAGGGTTTAAAAACGATTGATCGGTGTAGAGTGAGAGTGAGAGAGATGGGAAACGAGACGAAGAGTAATGGAAATGGGGGAGGAGGAGGGGGTTTTAGGGGAAGAATGGAGTATTACCTGTACAGCGGAGAAAAGAAGCACGTGTTTGCTGGACTTGCCATCATCACTGTTGTTTTTGGCGTTCCCTGGTATCTCATCAACCGAGGTTCTTCTTCTTTTTCTTCTCTTCCTTATTATTTCTTTATTACTATTGCTAGCATCTTTATCCTCTGGTATTTCACGCCCTGTTTAGTTGCCTAGAAAGCATTGTAGGAAAAGTCACCTATACCTCATAAAGTTGAAAAGATCAACCATTTTCCGCAAGCCAATGTGTTAATCCGATTTTGAGATTTGAGGTTGATTTGCTTTTCTGTAACATAATTGGGATTTTGCTAACTATTTGTCTCTTATGTAAATTGGGTGAGCTCAATTACCGGAACTAGCAAAATAAAACAATTCCACTTTCAAGTGTAGTCCAAAGGACATATGTACATATGCTCTCTGAAATCAAATATAGTTGCTTGTTAATTGTGGGGTTATCAAACAAGTATGTATACATTGTTTAAATGGTAAAATAATAATAATAATAATAATAATAATAATAATAATAATAAATTAAAAAAAATTGGTTCTAGGGGAGCATTAATCATATATTTGTGTTTAATTGTATGATATCTACCCAGTACCCAGTGGTTAAAAAATTTGAATGAGGCGTATTTTTGGGGCAACACACAAAAAGTAATATAAATTTAGGTATTTTTTATTAAAATGTTATTACCCAAAAATCTTATGCCCCACGTCGACTAAAAACTAAGTTGCCCACAAAAAAGACAAGGAATTCTATCATAGATGTGAGCCCCAGTTATCTCAAATTGCCTGAATAAATATTATTCGGTGTTTTGTCCTACTTAATTCACAGAAATTATCTTCTTCTTTTTCTTAAATTCTATGTCCCTACCTAGAATAACAATTTTTTTCTGTATAATATGTACTTGTTTGGTATTGAAGCTAAGTAATTGAGATGCTTAAGGTCCTTCAGCTAGTTGTTATGCTGCCACTGGATGTATAAATATGTATGTGTGCATGAATTGCTTGAATGCTGTTTGAACCAGTGTTATTTTATACATCCTGCCCCAATTCTATACAAGCTTATCAAGAAAAATAAGAAAAAGAAGTCAATATCTTTGTCTTGGAACTTTTGCTTGCTCATTCCATGTTTATGCCCCCCTTTTAACCCTTTTTTTTCCTTTGGTTTTCTTTTCTTTTCTTTTTTTCCCTTTTTGATTAGAAAATGTGGGGCTGGTTTTTAGTTGATAAAAGATGGTCTGTTACCCTACTTATGGTCATCTTTCAGGTCTAACCATGAGGAAATTCTAACATAGCATTTGTAGCCCCAAATTATGGTATAAATGGATAGATGAACAGAAGTTCGTAAGTATTAATATGTGATGACTTTTTATATATATAGATAGCGTTTAGAAGTTTGTTGTGGCTTCAAAGTTGGAGTGATAAGTCAAGAATCTGTATATGCATATGATAATAGATATTTGGTGACCGGCGAGTGTAAGGAGGTGTTTCAACTAGTTATTTACTTTATATTAGAAGGTAAAACGACTGTTGCATTTTTTTTTGGCTTTAATTCTCTTTATCTTCTTTGAATATTCTACTTCTCTTTCCGGCTTGGAAAGGATTAATATCCATGATTGACGACCCTGTTTTGGTGTAAAAAAGGCACTTTTTTATTTTCACTGGATACATCTTTTGAAGAACAAAGAAGCTGCCTTTAACAACTTCTGATTTTTTTGCAGGCACGAAACATCGTTCCCATCAAGATTTCTTGGAAAGAGCTGATAAAGCGCGGAGTGAAAGACTTTCTTCAGGTTCATCTTCAGCTAAATGATTGATGAAAACTAGTGAAGGGTTAGGTTGTGGTAATGACCATAGAGAGAGATCTTCATGTGTGCGAGCTTTGTCTTTTACTTCTGCTTTTGAACCTCATGTTTTTTGTTTTGTATTCAGGATTACTAACTGAATGTTTAAGGCAGTAATATCTTTCTTGCCGAACCATGAACTACTTCTCATCCTCCGTATGCATGTTTCTTAAAAGAAAATTAAGAAACAATCCAAGCGGCATGAATGGGAAATAGGCCAAGTTTATGTTATGGCTGTGTTTTATTAGTGGACTATGCGTTTCTATTAATATTTAAATAATCTGAAGTTTGCACTAGTTTTACAAACGATTCAAGCAATTCCATACTTTCAATGCATTTCAGTTTTGGCGAAGAGATTATACCTAAAAAATGGTTTTTAACAAGTTTAGAAGGCAGTAATATCTTTCTTGACTTTTTATAAATAAATTTGAGATATTATTGACTAAAATAAAATAAAATTATTTATATTAATTTTAAGTTTAAAAATGTTTTAAATTGACTTTTAAAAAGTCATGATATTATATTTTAAAACAGGAGTAGCTAATAAATGTTGAGAGAGAGGAGGGGAAGGAAGGTTATAATAGTGAAAGATCTTTAATAAATCAGACTTTTGCAAAGAACGTAGAGTTTTAAGTAGATTAAAAAAATAGGGAAAGGAAAGAGATTTTATGGGCTGAGATTGTCACCTTTGTATTCAAGTGATAAGCAACAGTCGGTAACAATTTTTCCGACCAGAAAAGCATAATAACAAAGAAAAATGCATGAGCCAATATTCTAGTTTTGGTCATTGCATATGATGAAAATAAATTATAAAAACAATAACATATTTGAATATATCTTTTTTGAAAGAGATGCATATGGTAAATTACAGAGGAACTCATTGTAAAAGGAAAAGGTACTTAATACAATAATAATGCTAACTACAGATTATATAGAACGAATTGCTCAGGAAAAGAGCTGCGTATTTATTTCCTACTTTCCTCTTGCTTACACAAAAAGTAAACTAGCTGACTAATGATACTCACTCACATCATCTAAAGGGCCATCAGTCTTCTATACTTGAAAAACCACAAAAAGGAAGAAAATATGACAACCCCGGTAATTCCAGTGATTAGCAGTACCCACTTGAATGCACCTGGATCCTCAAATATTGGTATTATAAAATTCATACCAAATATCCCCGCTACCACCCCAAAGATGGCAACAACAAATGTCGCGGTAGTGAGCAACAGCTCAAATTGTATAAGCTGGTTTCGAACATTATCCTTAAAGTACAAAAAAGTCGGTTTTCAAATTCAAGTAAAATGTGTTTAATCATATTGAAAACGAATATATAAAAAGCATATGCAATCTTCTTCTCCTACTTCTTTATGTGGTGGGCGACCATAGACATGCTTATGAAAAATGGCTAGAGAAATTTTGATCTCAGATGTTAAAATTAAGCTATCAGAAGTGTGTGGCTTACTTACTAGAGTAATATGCTATCAAACTCGAAAGCAAATCGTGTGCGCTTAAACACTAATACATAAGTATGATATAAACTTAATTTTCTATTTTCTTGTTTTATCATGGTGGATCTGCTGCCAATATTCTTAGGGTAATGGTTCTGACCATGTCAACCACCTTATGACATATACCAGAACTCTAGTAATTAGATTTACAACCACCCTCTGACCTATTTTCTTTGAAGTTTGAATTGCGCACTTGAAGGTATCATGAAATAGTGAATCCTATATATTATTATTGGACCAAGTCTGTTTCTTTTGTACTGGGCACTAAAAGGAATTGTGAAATGGTGAATTCTGAAAATTACTGGACAAGTCAACAACTTCGTTAGACATCATCTTCATAGACAAAATTCTCAACACATCAAAGTTTTACATAAATGGATCTGCACCTGAATCTACTTAATCTTGATGATTTTTATAAAAAGAAATACCACAACTCAACTGTCAATTAATATGTTTAAGTTGATATGCAGTAATAAAGGGCACATACCAGCTGAATGTTAATGAAGTCTTCTGTGTCATCAATGTACTCCTTCAGCTGAAATGAGGAAAAGAAACTGACTGGTAAAACATTTTTATCCTAACAAAGAAGAATATAATTTATAAAAAAGCTCAAAATATAGTGACTGCTGTAGATACCGATGTCATCTTGTTGAGGGTGCTATCAATGACAACAAAATAAGCCTCCAACAGCATCTCCAGCTCTTCTATACTGTCTGTGACACTTTCTGAACTCCTCATGCTCTCATGCCTGCTCCTTGCAATGCTCAAAGATTTCTCAAGTTTTCTCCCGTCAGGGGGTGAAAAAACAGGAGTAACTGGAGCAGAAACAGATAGTGCACCATCATTGGATCTGTATCCCATCAATGATTGATCGCCATAGAATGATGACGATTCCATACGTCTTTTCTTTTCAGTGAGATACATTTCAGCCATATCTCCATCGTCGTCCATTAGCTGCTCTATCTCATCCTTAACCTATATGAACAAAGTTCAGAATAAATTGAAGGACATATCACCGAAGCGTAAAAAGAAAAAAAAATTAAAAGAAAAACTACTAGTAGGAAAACATATCACCTTCTGAACTCTCCGAGTCAATGCGACAAGCCTACTTTTTAATCGACGAACTCGTTCTAAATTTAACGTACTGATCTTTGACGTAAGCTCATCTAGCAGTGGATAAGCTTCAATTTCCAATTCTGCAGCCTGATAAATTTGACAGATTATTGTAACTCTTTACCAGAAAATGCTATTAAAAAAACATTTGTTTGTGTTAAAAAAGAGGGGAAAAAGATATAGCAATCCAAACAAGACAAATAAAATGTAAAAACAATCAATTAATTTTGCGATGAACCAATTCTTTGCATAGTTAGTATAAATGTTGTTAAATAGGATGGGATGAGTGACGATTGTGTGACAATCCACCAAAATACATGATGAGCAACATAACAGCACGTTGCTCTTTTCTACGAGCGTCATAGAGATTGATCTATAACTAATACTTCTCAAGAAATGAGGACGTATTTATATAGAATATTGATAATATAGTCCATTTGATAATTTCCATTTTCACCAAATACCTCAGACATATGTATATAGGGTACAGCAAATGAGACATAAAAGGTTTAATTATATCTAAAAGTTTCACCAAGCATTTAAAAGGGATAAGGAAAAGATAGCCAACAATTTTTTGCTAAGTTTCTTTATAGACATTGAATTGTCAAGAGCCTTTGTTATCTAAGCTCAATAAGTATATAAATCACCTATTAAAGCTAGAAAAAATTCTTTGTGCGCATTCCCCATTATTGTGTGAAACTGTTTTGTGAATGATAGCCTTGATAGAATAATGTCCAGAATAAAAATGACGATGTATAACCTTACAACCCTGTCAAATTGATTCCACGAGATCATCTCCAAAGATAAATTATCTAAAAGTCCACCCTATTTCTCAAAGGATTTAGGTTTTCAATAGGTTATCAGCAAATTCTGGCAAAGGCAATTATAGCACATTCTTTCGCATGATTTGAAGTTGTATACTAATTTACTACCTTTTCTTCACTTCCTTCTCTTTTCCCACCTTTTTCGAATATAATTCAAGGTGACCTACGTTTTTCACCATTTTCAGAGTGGATATTTTTGGAATTCATCATCATGACAAATACGGCAAGGTGATCTTGAATCTGGGGGAACAAAGAGTCAAAGTAATTTTACTTTGTTCATCTATCAATCACATTTACGTCAATGGATGTTGAACTTGTAGGGTGAAATAATTTGACTTCAGTCTGGAGTCTAATTATATAGGCATTTACATCATAATAGATCTGATAGCTAGTTTTACAATATAATTTCTATGCAACAAGATAATTTCTTGGAAATTACACTATAAAGTATCAAGCAGGCATGTAAGTATGTTAGTCATTTTATAACTTCAATTGAAGTTGAAAAATTAACAAAGCCTACAGTTTTGTTTTCCCTTTTACGCACCTGGGAATCCAGAAATGTACAAGCAGCCTCCAGAGCAACTTCAAGAGCCCTAAACTCAAAGGGCAAGTAATCAGGTGATGTGTTCTCATACATATTCTCAAAAATCCTATTTTCTCTCCTTCTGTTCAGTTCAGCACCTTCAGACTGCCAAACCTCACCTACTTTAGCAGTTGTCAATCGTCGTTGTAGCTCCACCACATACTGCAACACATAGCTATCAAGAGAATTCAAAAGCAAAACCTCGTCAGCTGTAATAATACATCGAATCTGCTCCAAATTTACAACTATGGCCTTCTCTCTGCCAAGAATTGTTGAGGGATAAACAAATAAAGGATCAAGTAAGCGTAGATCCCGGGCAGGGAGATCACATCGATGCATCATGGTGAATTTATCAACCTCAATGAATTGGGAGTTCCCTAATGTATCAACACGAATCCATGAGCGAAGGCCTTGGCCCCGCTTTTTCAGGCCTAAAACATCCACGGCTTGGAAAGGATGACGCCTAGATGCAGACGGCATATAAAATGCATCTCTAAGATTTGTAGCAGAGGCAGGTCTTGGCGGGAGCAGGCACTCTTTGAAGTCCGCCATTATAGAAGAGTTCTAATTGCTGAGGGAAACAAAAGACATGCATGAGCAAAATTGCTGGAGAAAAGCAAAGCATAGCTAGCTTTTGGTAGTTGTAAACTTGTAGTATAACTATTCTATGCACGCATGTGACATGATTATTCAATGATTATAGGTGAACGAACACTAGTAACTTTGAGGTTCAGATTGGCTATTGTAGGATTTCTTGTTATTTGATAATGAAGTTCAAATATTACCATCTCTACTCCCTCCATCCTCAAAAGGATGACTAAATGTATAATTATTTTTGTCCTCAAAAATATGAGATAAAGTACATAAAGTTATTTAGTGGGTCGAATTAGTATAAAAAATAAAATTACTCATCACTTTATGAATCTTGTGGGACCACTAAGGAGAATTTGGAACTTTATCAAACTTTTTTTCCTCTGCTTTAGCTTTTGTACTTTGTTCGTCCTTATGAGGATAGAGAAGGTAGAAAACAAAAGTGAGTCAGAAAACCGTTAGAAACATAAATACGATCTATTTTTTTGAAATTTTCAGTTCAACAAAACTTGTGATTTGAGTTGCACCTGCTTTGTATATCAAACTAGAGCACCGTACTTCTAAAGTAGTAGCATGAAGTTTTGAGTGCAAAGCCCAACAATAAAGTCTAATTCAAGAGCTCATATGTTGCAAAATTCAACAAAAAATAAAGGTCCTATTCAGCTAAAACAGAAAGTGAAGATATACATAATGTAGCTTGTGAAGTTGGTTAACTTGATTCTTAAAACAAGTCATCTGTTCTGCCCAGGTCTGGTCTGGTAATTCCTTTGTTTTTGTTGTTGATAATAATGATAATATGAGTGACGGTGTGAAATTTTAGCATGAAAACTCTTTGTGTTAAACACAGTCACGGTCATACTCGGTATAATAAAAAGAAGTAAAATTTTTGAATAGTGCTGAAAGTTTCTAAACTCACAAATAGTAATTGGCAACTGTTACATACACAAATAGTTGTTTCAAATGTAAATTGGCTCTTCAATCAGAAATCAATAACGATACTAACTCAGAGCGACGCTAAATAGGTGAAAACTTCATGTAATTCAAGTGATAAATAGTATGAACCAAAACAGAAAAGATGAAAATCAAGTTTAAACTTACCCGATAATCAAGAAATTAGGGATTCGCAGAGCAAACGGAGAGCCTGGCCATCTGGAAAAACAAATAAATACTAATAATCTGGAGTGAATATATATATATATATATATATATATATATATATATATATATATATAGTACCTTACAAAGTACAAACAGATGCTAGAGAGTTAGACCCCGTTCAGTAGCTGATAAAGCTAAATTGCAGAGAGAATACGTTAGAGCTCCAAAAAATTATACTCCCTACCCCGCATATTAAACGTTTTAATTCGTTTATACACGTTAATTAATAATATATTTTTTTTATCTAAATTATTATTCTAAATTACTTTTTAATTGAAGTATCTAAAAATGACCTCAATATTAATTATTCTTTACTAATTCTTACATGAATTAATTGTCTATATCATTTTTATTGTTATTTTTATATTAAATATTATAGATGTTATAATAATAATATATAAGAGAAATGATTTCTCAAGTTTTTAATAAAAGTTGACTAAAATGATTATAAGGGTATAAGTGAAAAAATAAGATAAAAATAATTACTAATATAGAAATAAGACATTTATTATGAAATATCCTAAAAAGTAATTAAGACGTTTAATACAGGACGAATGGAGTAAATGATATTTTGGTTCACAGTTGTTATTGGTAGGGGTGCTCATCGATAAAAAATTCCAAATAGGTATCGAAAATACCGAACTGGTACCGATCTAAAATTACCGGTTCGATACAAAATTGGTACCGGTTTTTTCAGTTATACCGCATGGTAATATATATAATTATTAATAATAATTAAATAATTTTTTATATATATTAACAATTAAAAAAAAAGAAATCATTAACTATTAATAATAATTAATATAAAAAATAAAACTACAAAACATTATTAATATATATATAAAAGTAATAAAACTACTATTATATAGAAATTATTAATATATAAAAAAATTACTTAATATATAAAACTACAAAACATTAACTATTAATTATTATATTATTAAATTTCAGTATTTCGGTTTTTATAGAATTCAAAAAAGTCATTATTGTTATCGGTACTGAAAATGTTAAAATACTGAAAAATTGGTACCGAAAAAACCTTGTATCAGTATCAACCTGTTTGATAAAAAATCGAAAATTTTTAGCACCCCTAATGTGACGCCCCCAAAATTAGGTATACATCACCCATCTTGGGTCGTCAGATACATAGTACAGAATACAAATACAACTTACTAATACAACTGTCGTGTACAATACGACAAAACATAAACTGTGAGTTTGAATACAAATATTATCTTCTAGAGAGTATTCATACTCAAAAGGAGTCCTCATTACATTTATTAACACACAATTACATAGAATAGTGAGGACTACTAACTAATACTATCATTCGGACCATCACTCCGTTCCCCGACTTGCCCCAGCTACGTTCTCATTTCCTGAAGAGAACAGTGAAAGAAAGGGTGAGCTCAACTAGCCCAGTAAGAAATATTATGACTAAGATAATGCAGAATAAATTATCATTAGCCTTCAACAATGTTAAACTGATAAAATATAATAGACATCAAGTTTAACTGCAGCGGAACAAGCAATCCATTAAAAGAGTCAAGTAGAAAATAAACTCTACTATCTTTTATGATTTAAAAGATTTTCCAACACTGTGATCGCTGAGACTCAGCTTAATAAAATAATCCACATCATCGAATCACCCCTGCACTACGGCCAAGGATATTCGTATATTCATTAATGGTCATGATCATGCCAACAACTGTCCATCAATGCACTACGGGCCAATGAGGACTTTTACCACATCATTTGTAACATTACGGTCATGATTATACCGAATAATCCCTGGTCATAATCATACCAAGTCCATCTATGCACTGCAGGCCACAGATGACTTTTAACATTTTATAAACATGAGGATGATGACAATGATATAAGAATTCAATAAAACAAGTTCAAGAATTAATTTATCCAAGAATTAACAACGTCCAAATTGTCAACATGATACTGCTTTGTGGAGTAAAATTCAAGAATACTTAGAAGAATATTTTCATGAAAAGATACAAGATGAACCGCAATTATCAAGGATATTTCACTAATTTCATGGAGTATAGAAGTCAAAACTTAACCAATTGAGTATAATAAAGAATGGAATAACAAAAGAAATCACCATGCATGCGATAGACCGCACAGACAGGTTATTCCAACAGAATAATAAATAATGGAACCAGGTCCGGCGTAAACGCACAGACAGGATATTCCGACAGAATAATAAATAATGGAACCAGGTCCGGTGTAAAACACACAGACAGGATATTCCGACAGAATAATAAATAATGGAACCAGGTCCGGTGTAAAACACACAGACAGGATATTCCAACAGAATAATAACAAGACGGAACCAGGTCCGGTGTAAAACACACAGACAGGATGTTCCAACAAAATAATAATAAAAACGGAACCAGGTCCGGTGTAAAACACATAGACAGGATGTTCCAACAGAATAATAGAAGAATATCACCAAGTATAGGGTAGACCACGTATACAGGTTATTCCAACAGAATAATAAGAAATGGAATAACAACAGTTCTCTTCATGAATAAGAAAGAATAACACCCCATACCGTTTTAAAGACGAGCTGAAATAAGGAAGTAGTTAAGTAGCAGAATACTCTTCTTCTCTCTCTCTCTATAGTTTCTCTCTATAGTTTCTCTCTCTAGAGTTCAGTGAATTCGTAAGAAATAATGAAGGCATGAGCTGCTATTTATAAAAAAATAGAATGCATAGTAACTAATCCATGAACGGTCCAGATTGATTACTTTAATCTGACGGTCCATATTTAAAGAAAAATCTTTTAAATAAAATATAATATATTCTATTTATAGAATAACTTTAATAAAGTATTCTGTTTTATATAAAAAGATGTTTCTGTTTTATTACGTTAATAATACGAATAAAACAAAACGTCATTATCGCTAAATAATTCATATTATTAACTGACAATAATTGAATCAAACTGAGTGACTTCTCACATAAGCATTAATAATCAATACCGTGTGCTACTATGCAACCACACGTATTACTGTACTTTTACTACCGAGTAGTTCAACAGTAACAATGATAAAATTTCCGCCGTTATTTTTAATAAAATATTTTTGTCGTTTTCTCAATCCGACAATAATTCCGTTGTGGGGTCCACCAATGATTGTGTCGTTGTACGAATATTCCCTGTTAAAACGAATATTCCCCGACCAATCGAATATTATATAACAACTTGCGTACTTTACAAAATTTATAAATATTACCCACAACTATAACATTATATCAAATTAACTCCATAATATTCAAAAATGATATTTATAGAAAATTCATCTTTATTTATAAAAGTTGGGGTCTTACAACCTCCCCTTCTTATGAAATTTCGCCCTCGAAATTAGGGTACGTACCTGGTATGTCGAAGAGGTAAGGATACCTTGATTTCATTTCAGATTCTAACTCCCAAGTCATTTCCTCAACATCGTGGTTTCTCCACAAAACTTTGACTTGAGGTATAACCTTGGAGCGTAGAATATGTTCCTTCTTATCCAAGATTTGAACATGAACTTCGTCATACGTCAAATCTTCCGCTATTTCGTCCGGTTCTAACTCAATAATGTGGTTCGGGTCTTCCACATATTTGCGTAACATGGATATGTGAAAAACGTTATGAACACGAGACATACTTGGCGGTAAAGCGAGTCTATAAGCCACAGTTCCTACTCGATCGAGGATTAAAAATGGACCGATGAATCGAGGATTGAGCTTTCCTCTCTTTCCAAATCTCGTAACTCCTTTCCATGGAGCAACACGTAAGAACACATGATCTCCTACATCAAATTTCACGTCCTTCCGATGAAGATCAGCATAACTCTTTTGTCGATCTTGTGAGGTTTTTATACGTTGTCGGATCGTTTGAATCTTTTCTGTAGTCATACGTACCAACTCCGGTCCCAACAACGTTGCTTCACCTACCTCATCCCAGCATACTGGAGAACGACATTTTCTTCCATACAATGTGTGACGCCCCCAAAATAGGTCCATTCCACCCAACCCATTCTGAGTCGCCAAATACATGGTACAGAAACAACTACAACTTTATTAATACATTTGTCGTGCAAAATACGACAACACATATACTGTGAGTTTAAATACAAATATTGTCATCTAGACAGTATTTATACTCAATTAAGTTCTCATTATACTTATTGATACACTATTTTACAAAATAGTGAGGACTACTAAAATAACTATCTTGAACCATCATTCCACACCCCGACTAGTACTCGCTACATTCTCGCCTCCTGAGAAGAAAATGGAACAACAAGGAAAAGGGTGAGCTCAACTAGCCCAGTAAAGAATATTATGACTAAGATAATATACAACAAATTATCCTTAGTCTTCAACAGGGAAAAATCTGATAGAATACAATAGACAACAAGTTTTAAATCAATAACTGCAGCGGAAACAGCAAACCATTAGAAGAGTCAAGTAGAGAATGAGTTCTACTATCTTCTAAGATTTAAAAGTCCATCATCAATATTTTATCCCTGTAACAACAATCAATAACCATCTTTAATCAAATATTCATCTTTGCACTACAGGCCACAGATATTCATTTGTATCTCCAGTCGATCATGTTCATCTCAACACCTGTTCATCTTTGCACTACGGCCCAAAGATATTCATCAGAAATCATCAATCTTTGCAATACAGGCCAAATATATTCAATTATATCATCATTTAGGACTGAGGATGATGAAAAATATTTTAAAGGAAACGAATCCAGTAAAACAAAATAATAAATATTAAGGATTCGTATTTCAGCTATTCCATGTCCAAAAATACCTCAGAAATAATCATAGTGGAGTAAATTTCAAGAATGATCAAAACATGGATACAATCAAAGCTAGTATCCAGAATAGATATTTTGGACGAAAAGAAGTAAATTTCATTTTTCGGTGAATAGTAACTCGTGAATAATAACTCGTGAATAGTAACTCGTGAATAGTAACTCATGAATAGTAACCCCGACATGAAAAGTTCTAAATTTGATAAAAAGTTCAGATCAATACTTCGGCATAATGATATTGAAGAAAATAATATCATTTAAGAAGAAATAACATCCCTTACCTCGGAAAAACGGTACTTCTGACTGGAATACTAGATATAGTGCTGAAGGAAACTTGCACCGTATAGCAACACTCAAAGTATCAAATACTCACAAGAATACGCTCGATATAGAGAGAAACTTGTGTTTCTGATGTGATTTTCAATTCTAACCTAAGCACCCTATTTATAGGAAAATGCTTAGAACACCAAAGCAGAAAATTGAATATAATAATAATATATTTATATAATTGTCAAGCCCACCTCTTGAATCTGAATTTCAGCAATTCACACATGCTAACCTTCTAGAAAAAGTAAGAAAAAACGTTTTTCTTAATAAAAATAATTAAAACTTCCAAAAATCAATAATTTCGGAACTTCAATAATTCATAATAAATAGCCCTTTTATCAGAAAATTCGAATCTCGCGAGTTTTTATAGGAAATTCAATTCTCTACAACTTTGCAGAAGAAAGTTTTTCCAAATTCCAAACAAAAATTGACCGAAATCCGCAAACGGGCGATTTTTCAGTCAATAATAAATTTTCGGTCAAGAATTATGTCCACCAACACACAAAACATGTGTTAATCATTTAATGCCACAAAAATACTCTTCCTCCTCATATACTCATATATCCCACATTCATTATAAAAATACCACCATCAATATATTATTAAAATAATATATTTAAATGAATTATTTTATCATAAAAAGATAAAATATTAATTTTCAACAATTGTCACATTAAAAATTTTCTCCATCTATATCCACATAAAATCAATATTTTTCTCATCATATAAATCACTAATTAATTATACACAAATAATATTACAGAATCACAGTACTGGCAACCAGGCCGTTCCCAGGAAAGAGGAGGCTTTCCAATAAGGATCTCTCCTTACTGGCGCGCAATTAGATGACCAAACCTCTCCTTAGACAGAACTTTCTAGACATTGCCAATAATGTTATCTAATAATATTTTTCAGATAATATGAATTATTGTTTCGATAATAGAAAATACTGTGTAGTGATAATTATTAAAACAACAGTAATATAAAATATCAACGCAGCAATTATTGAATCAATAAAATACAATATTGAACAGTAATTACTGTAACAATTATTGAGTAGTGCCTTCTTACGTAAGAATCAATAATTGGTGCAATACCGTGTGCTACTATGCAACAACGCGTATTACCGTGTTTTAACCACCGGGTATTCCAACAGTATTAACGGTAACAACTATGCCGTTATTTATAAACCACTTATTTTTGTCGTTTTCTTCATCCAATCGCTTTCCGTTATGGGGCCCACAAAAGACTGCGCAGTCGTACGAATATTCTTCTACAGTAAGAATATTCCACGACCAAGCGAATATTCCCCGACAACAATGAATATTCTATAACCACTTGCTTATTTAAAATATTTACGCATTTTACCCATAACTGACCACATTAATCAAATCAACCCTTACTATTTCAGAATAATAAATAGAGGAAATTAAATTTCATTTATTAATAATTTGGGGTCTTACAACCTCCCCTCCTTATGAAATTTCGTCCTCGAAATTGACATACGTACCTGGTGTTTCGAAAAGATGAGGATACCTCGCTTTTATTTCCGTTTCTAACTCCCAGGTCATTTCCTCAATAGCATGGTTTCTCCACAAATCCTTAACTTGTGGTATAACCTTTGTGCGTAGGACATGATCCTTCCTATCCAAGATCTTGACAGGTACCTCCTCGTACGTTAAATCTTCAGCTATCTCGTCTGGTTCTATCTCAATAACGTGGTTCGGGTCTTTCATATATTTACGAGGCACAGATATATGAAAAACATTATGAACACGAGACATACTTGGAGAGCGACACTTTCGTCCATACAATGCTTCAAATAGAGCCACACCTATACTTGCCTGATAACTGTTATTGTAGGAGAATTCCATCAATGGTAGGTACTTATCCCAACTCCCTTTGAGATCTAGGACACAAAATGTTAATAGATCTTCAAGAGTTTGAATAGCCCTCTCTGATTGCCCGTCCGTTTGAGGATGGTAAGCTGAACTAAATCGTAAATCCGTGCCTATAGCTTTTTGCAAGCTAACCCAAAATCTTGAAGTGAATCTTGGGTCACGATCCGAAACTATGGATACTGGCATGCCATGCAACCTTACAATCTCATTCACGTACATACTAGCAAGACGTTCAAGGGAATAAGTCTCCCGTATCGGAAAGAAATGAGTAGACTTGGTTAATCTATCAACAATCACCCAAATAGCATTTATGCCTTGAGAAACCTTGGGAATACCCGTAACGAAATCCATGGTAATGTGTTCCCACTTCCATTTCGGAATCTCAAGTGGTTAAAATGGACCCTTTGGCACTTGATGCTCCGCCTTTACACGTTGACAAGTTAAACACCTCGAGATAAACTTTACAATCTCTCTCTTCATATTGTTCCACCAAAATGTATGTCGAAGATTACGATACATTTTAGTACTACCAGGATGGATTGCAAATGGTGTATTGTGTGCCTCCATCATGATCTTGTACTTCAAATCAGAATCGTTAGGAACACAAAGTCTGGAGTGGACTCGAAGTATTCCTTCTTCATCGATTCTTGCTTCCGGAATAGCACCTTCTTGTACTTTCTTCTTCATACGCATCAGCTCCCGGTCTGTCGCTTAAGCAACTTTAACTTTATCGATTAAAGTTGGTTCTACGCGTATACTTGACATTATCGCACTCGTTCCTACATATGATCTTCTACTCAATGCGTCAGCTACCGCGTTCGCTTTTTCAGGATAGTATTGGATGGTGTGATTGAAAACTTTCAACAGCTCGAGCCAACGTCGGTGTCGCATGTTGAATTCTTGGAAGCTCTTCTCGCATTCCTCGGTCCATTCAAAGTTTGTATCTTTTCGAGTCAGCTGAGTTAATGGAGTAGCGATTCGAGAAAAATTCTTACACAAATCTCTGATAATAACCAGCTAATCCTAGAAAGCTACGTATTTCGATTACTGACTTAGGTTGCTCTCAACTGTGACTCATATCCCAATCTTGGATAGCACGTCACAATGACACCTATCAGTTTACTACCGCACGAATATGGCGTCCCCTACAGAGAGTCTGGCTTCAGTGCATTCCACAAAGGAAGTCACCAGATAGAGGCTCGGTTATCAACTTCTATAGTTGGGTTTTTAACTCCTGAAGTTCAATAGGAGCCATTCGATATGAGATTTTAGAAATGGGTTTTGTACCGGGTTCAAAGTCGATACAAAATTCAATATCACGCTCTGGGAGTAAGCCAAGAAATTCTTCAGGAAATACGTCAGGGATTTACTAACAATAGAAATATCATTCAAATCGGACGTATTTTTATTTTTTTTGTTCAAGTCCATAACATAGCTAAGAAAGCTTGACATCCGTTTTTCAATAAACGAATAACTTTACGGCTTGATATGAAAGAGTTTGACTTCAATGGTTTGGTTGCTTGAATTTGAATAACATGTTGCTTAGGAATATGAAAACTAACAACCTTACGAAAGTAATCAATTTTAGCATGATGAGTAGTTAACCAATCAATTCCTAAAATCACATCAAAAGTAAGTATCTTTAAAGAGATAAGATCAACAGGTAATGTGATGATGCTAACTTGGATCAAACAAGATTTATAAACAGTGGATGTGATGAAAGTTTCCCCTAACGGAGTTTCAACAGATAAGTCAAAGTCTAATTTCTCCGGAGTCAAGTTTAAACGTTGAGCACAAGCAGGAGAAATAAATGAATGGGTAGAACCGGTATTTAATAAGGTATAGACTTCGCAAAAATTTATAATTAACTAACCCGTGCTAACTTCGTTCGGGTTCCTCGTATTCTGACTAGTCACGAAAAACGTTCTTCCAGGAACCGTTGACTTTGACTTTTCTGGGACAACTTTTTGAGTCACCACCCCCGTTGGACTTGGTTTCGCTACAGTACAATCTCGAGCGATATGTCCTTCCTTTCCACAGTTATAACATATAATCGGTGGTCGTTCTCCTCCCTTGGAACCAGTTGCTGCTGGTGCTGACGTCTTTGTATTGTCATTGTTGAATCTCCTCTTTTTAAAATCTCCTCCCGACTCGCTTCTTCTATTCTCATGGCCACGATTACCACCAGAATGGTTGCCGCTCTTGTCCGTATTCTTCTTTCTCCGCTGGTTATCGTTGTTCTGATGACTGCTGTCACCGGTATAATCCTGGTTGTGGTCCCTCGATTGATCATACTCGCTATCTCGCTCTAATAATTAAGCCCTGTTGACAACATCTGAATAGAGAGAAAATTTATGAGAAATGAGATATTGACGTATGCCGGGTTTCAAACCTCTCAGAAACATCCGCGTCATACGTTCCTCATTCTCTACCAAATGAGGTGCAAACCTGGACAACTCTGCAAATTTCGCCTCGTATTGGGACACCGTCATATTATTCTGCTCCAGTCTAATAAACTCTACCTCCTTCATAAGACGAATACTTTCAGGAAAGTACTTGTCATTGAATAGTCTCATTTACTCCACTGTTAACATTCTCAGTCGACATTCTCAAATACTGCCATAAAACAAGGGTTAATTTAACAAATTAACAAATCACATAATATCCCTATATTATGACCGACCAACAAATAAGCTTAGGTAGGACACACTAGCGAAGGATTTACTCGTCTCTCCCCTCCTAGTTCTATTCCCCGATCTCCGCCAGAGATCATATCCCTAAGCTCTGATACCAACTGTGACGCCCCCAAAATAGGTCCATTCCACCCAACCCATTCTGAGTCGCCAAATACATGGTACAGAAACAACTACAACTTTATTAATACATTTGTCGTGCAAAATACGACAACACATATACTGTGAGTTTAAATACAAATATTGTCATCTAGACAGTATTCATACTCAATTAAGTCCTCATTATACTTATTGATACACTATTTTACAAAATAGTGAGGACTACTAAAATAACTGTCTTGAACCATCATTCCACATCCCGACTAGTACTCGCTACATTCTCGCCTCCTGAGAAGAAAATGGAACAACAAGGAAAAGGGTGAGCTCAACTAGCCCAGTAAAGAATATTATGACTAAGATAATATACAACAAATTATCCTTAGTCTTCAACAGGAAAAAATCTGATAGAATACAATAGACAACAAGTTTTAAATCAATAACTGCAGCGGAAACAGCAAACCATTAGAAGAGTCAAGTAGAGAATGAGTTCTACTATCTTCTAAGATTTAAAAGTCCATCATCAATATTTTATCCCTGTAACAACAATCAATAACCATCTTTAATCAAATATTCATCTTTGCACTACAGGCCACAGATATTCATTTGTATCTCCAGTCGATCATGTTCATCTCAACACCTGTTCATCTTTGCACTACGGCCCAAAGATATTCATCAGAAATCATCAATCTTTGCAATACAGGCCAAATATATTCAATTATATCATCATTTAGGACTGAGGATGATGAAAAATATTTTAAAGGAAACGAATCCAGTGAAACAAAATAATAAATATTAAGGATTCGTATTTCAGCTATTCCATGTCCAAAAATACCTCAGAAATAATCATAGTGGAGTAAAATTCAAGAATGATCAAAACATGGATACAATCAAAGCTAGTATCCAGAATAGATATTTTGGACGAAAAGAAGTAAATTTCATTTTTCGGTGAATAGTAACTCGTGAATAATAACTCGTGAATAGTAACTCGTGAATAGTAACTCATGAATAGTAACCCCGACATGAAAAGTTCTAAATTTGATAAAAAGTTCAGATCAATACTTCGGCATAATGATATTGAAGAAAATAATATCATTTAAGAAGAAATAACATCCCTTACCTCGGAAAAACGGTACTTCTGACTGGAATACTAGATATAGTGCTGAAGGAAACTTGCACCGTATAGCAACACTCAAAGTATCAAATACTCACAAGAATACGCTCGATATAGAGAGAAACTTGTGTTTCTGATGTGATTTTCAATTCTAACCTAAGCACCCTATTTATAGGAAAATGCTTAGAACACCAAAGCAGAAAATTGAATATAATAATAATATATTTATATAATTGTCAAGCCCACCTCTTGAATCTGAATTTCAGCAATTCACACATGCTAACCTTCTAGAAAAAGTAAGAAAAAACGTTTTTCTTAATAAAAATAATTAAAACTTCCAAAAATCAATAATTTCGGAACTTCAATAATTCATAATAAATAGCCCTTTTATCAGAAAATTCGAATCTCGCGAGTTTTTATAGGAAATTCAATTCTCTACAACTTTGCAGAAGAAAGTTTTTCCAAATTCCAAACAAAAATTGACCGAAATCCGCAAACGGGCGATTTTTCAGTCAATAATAAATTTTCGGTCAAGAATTATGTCCACCAACACACAAAACATGTGTTAATCATTTAATGCCACAAAAATACTCTTCCTCCTCATATACTCATATATCCCACATTCATTGTAAAAATACCACCATCAATATATTATTAAAATAATATATTTAAATGAATTATTTTATCATAAAAAGATAAAATATTAATTTTCAACAATTGTCACATTAAAAATTTTCTCCATCTATATCCACATAAAATCAATATTTTTCTCATCATATAAATCACTAATTAATTATACACAAATAATATTACAGAATCACAGTACTGGCAACCAGGCCGTTCCCAGGAAAGAGGAGGCTTTCCAATAAGGATCTCTCCTTACTGGCGCGCAATTAGATGACCAAACCTCTCCTTAGACAGAACTTTCTAGACATTGCCAATAATGTTATCTAATAATATTATTCAGATAATATGAATTATTGTTTCGATAATAGAAAATACTGTGTAGTGATAATTATTAAAACAACAGTAATATAAAATATCAACGCAGCAATTATTGAATCAATAAAATACAATATTGAACAGTAATTACTGTAACAATTATTGAGTAGTGCCTTCTTACGTAAGAATCAATAATTGGTGCAATACCGTGTGCTACTATGCAACAACGCGTATTACCGTGTTTTAACCACCGGGTATTCCAACAGTATTAACGGTAACAACTATGCCGTTATTTATAAACCACTTATTTTTGTCATTTTCTTCATCCAATCGCTTTCCGTTATGGGGCCCACAAAAGACTGCGCCGTCGTACGAATATTCTTCAACAGTAAGAATATTCCACGACCAAGCGAATATTCCCCGACAACAATGAATATTCTATAACCACTTGCTTATTTAAAATATTTGCGCATTTTACCCATAACTGACCACATTAATCAAATCAACCCTTACTATTTCAGAATAATAAATAGATGAAATTAAATTTCATTTATTAATAATTTGGGGTCTTACACAATGCTTCGAATGGAGCCATGTCAATACTTGCTTGATAACTGTTGTTGTAGGAAAACTCCACCAATGGTAAGAACTTGTCCCAACTTCCCTTGAAGTCAAAGACACAGAGTCTTAATAGATCTTCAAGAGTTTGAATAGTCCTCTCTGATTGTCCGTCCGTTTGAGGATGATATGCTGAACTAAATCGTAACTCCGTGCCCATAGCTTTTTGTAAACTAACCCAAAATCGTGAAGTGAATCTTGGGTCTCGGTCAGAAACTATGGATACTGGCATACCATGCAGTCTTACAATCTCGTTTATGTACATACGAGCAAGACGTTCAAGTGTATAAGTTTCTCGTATCGGTAAGAAATGAGCAGACTTGGTCAATCTATCAACAATGACCCAAATCGCATCAATACCTTGAGAAACCCTAGGAAGACCGGTAACGAAATCCATGGTAATGTGCTCCCACTTCCATTCTGGAATTTCAAGTGGTTGCAATGGACCTTTTGGTACTTGATGCTCCGCTTTGACTCGTTGACAAGTTAGACACCTTGAGATAAACAACGCTATCTCTCTCTTCATATTGCTCCACCAAAATGTATGACGAAGATCATGATACATTTTGGTACTTCCAGGATGGATTGCAAACGGTGTGTTGTGCGCCTCCATCATGATTTCATACTTTAAATCAGGGTTGTTAGGAACACAAAGTCTGGAGTTGACTCGAAGTATTCCTTCTTCATCGATTCTTGCTTCCGGCATAGCACCTTCTTGCACTTTCTTCTTCATACGCATCAGCTCCAGGTCTGTAGCTTGAGCAGCTTTAACTTTATCGATTAAAGTCGGTTCTACTCGTATATTCGCCATCATCACATGGGTCCCTGGAGTCTTTAACTCTATCTCCATCCTTTGCAAATCACACAAAATGGGTCTTTGTGTTGACAATATCGCACTCGTACTTGCATATGATCTTCTACTCAATGCGTCAGCTACCACGTTCGCTTTTCCAGGATGATATTGAATGGTATGATCATAATCTTTCAACAGTTCAAGCCAACGTCGTTGTCGCATGTTGAGTTCCTTTTGAGTGAAGAAATATTTGAGGCTTTTATGATCCGTAAAGATCTCCACCTTCTCCCCATACAAGTAATGCCTCCAAATTTTAAGTGCAAAGACAACAGCTGCCAACTCTAGATCATGAGTAGGATAATTCCTCTCATATTCCTTGAGTTGTCTTGATGCATAGGCTATGACTTTTTCATGTTGCATGAGAACGCATCCCAACCCTTTGCTCGAAGCATCACTGTAGATGACAAATCCTCCGAGCCAGATGGTATTGTTAGAACAGGTGCTGAAATGAGTCTCCTCTTGAGTTCTTGAAAACTCTGCTCACATTCTTCGCTCCAACCGAACTTTGTATCTTTCCGAGTCAGCTGAGTTAATGGAGTAGCGATTCGAGAAAATCCTTCCACGAATCTCCGATAATAACCAGCTAGACCGAGAAAGCTACGTACTTCGGTTACTGATTTAGGTTGCTCCCAGCTTTGAATAGCTTCAATCTTTGCCGGGTCAACAGATATTCCACGACTTGATACTACGTGCCCAAGGAATGCTACCTCTTCCAGCCAGAACTCGCATTTCTTCAACTTGGCATAAAGTTTGTATTCACGAAGCTTTTGGAGTACCAGCCTCAAGTGTTGCTCATGATCTTCACGGCTTTTGGAATAAACAAGGATGTCATCGATAAAGACGACCACAAAGTGATCCAAATATTCCTTAAATACCCTGTTCATCATATCCATGAAGGCAGCAGGAGCATTAGTCAATCCAAAAGACATAACTAAGAATTCATAATGCCCATACCGAGTTCTGAAAGCAGTCTTTGGAATATCCTCAGTTCTAACCTTCAGCTGATGATATCCAGAACGAAGATCGATCTTTGAAAAGAATTGTGCTCCTTGCAACTGGTCAAACAGGTCATCAATACGTGGCAATGGGTACCTATTTTTGATGGTGACATGATTCAACTCCCGATAATCAATACAAAGTCGCATACTCCCATCTTTCTTCTTCACGAACAGAACAGGAGCACCCCAAGGAGAAGTACTAGGACGAATAAAACCAATGTCTAACAATTCCTGCAGTTGGGTCTTTAACTCCTGAAGTTCAATAGGAGCCATTCGATATGGGGCTTTGGAAATGGGTTTTGTACCGGGTTCAAGGTCGATACAAAATTCAATTTCACGCTCTGGGGGTAGGCCAGGAAGTTCTTCGGGAAATACGTCAGGAAATTTATTAACAACAGAAATATCATTCAAAGCTGACGTATTTTTGTTTAGATCTGTGACATGAGCTAAGAAAGCTTGACATCCGTTTTTCAATAAACGAATAGCTTTATGGCTTGAGATGACAGCGATTGATTTTAATGGTTTGGTTGCTTGAATTCGCATAATAGGTCGATTAGGAATATGAAAGCTAACAACCTTACGAAAACAATCAATTTTTGCATGATGAGTAGTTAACCAATCAATCCCTAGAATCACGTCAAATGCAAGTATTTTTAATGAAATCAGATCGACAGGTAATGTGTGGGTACCAACTTGAACCAAACAAGACTTATAAACCGTGGATGTAATGAAGGTTTCTCCCAATGGAGTTTCAACAGCTAAGTCAAAGTCTAATTTCTCCGGAATCAAATTTAATCGATGAGCGCAAGTAGGAGAAATAAAAGAATGGGTAGAACCGGTATCAAATAAAGTATAGACTTCGTTAGAGTTTATGATAAGCTTACCCGTGATGACCTCATTCGGGTTCCTTGCTCTCTGGGAGTTCACAACAAACGCTCTCCCTTGCACAACTGGTTTTGACTTTTCTGGGACGGCCTTTGGTGCCTCCATCCTAGCTGAATTTGTCTTTGGTAAACGACAAAATCGGGCTAAATGACCTTCTCTTCCACAATTATAACATGCTTTGGACGGCATCGCGCAGTTTGGACTGATGTGCCCCTCCCCTCCGCATTTGAAACATATGATAGGTGGTCGTTCTCCTTCCTTAACGACAGGTGCTGGTGCTGACGTCTTTCCATCATTGTTGAATCTCCTCTTCTTGAAATGCCCATTCTTATTGTTTTGGCCCTGATTACCACCGAAGTGGTTACCATTTCTGGCCTGTTGATTCCCTCCACGCTTGTTGTCACCGCTTCGATGACTGCTTTCACTGGTATTATCATTTTGCCGGCTGCTCTCTTTTGGTTGCGTTGTCTCGTTATCGCGCTCCACCAACTGAGCCCTATTTACAACATCTGAATACAAACACAGTTTATGAGAAACAAGATGTTGACGTATCTCCGGCTTCAAACCTCTTAAAAACATCCGCGTCATTCTTTCTTCATTATCCACCAGGTGGGACGCAAACCGGGATAACTCCGCAAATTTTGCCTCGTACTGCGACACGGTCATATTATTCTGCTCCAATTTGATGAACTCCACCTCCTTCATGTGACGAATACTCTCGGGAAAGTATTTGTCGTTAAACAGCTCTTGGAACTTCTCCCAAGACATCTTCAGTGCGGCAGGTTGAGTACGCTTTATCGATTCCCACCAGTAATCTGCCTCTCCTCGCAACATAAAGGCGGCAAAGGGAACCTTTTGCTCCTCGGAGCAACCCAAGACATCAAATATCTTGGTGATCTGCTTTATCCATGTTTCAGCTACAAGTGGTTTGGGTTCTCCCTTAAACTCCGGTGGTCCCAGCTCCTTAAACTGTTTAGCGGTGACCGCCAGAGAGTTTCCAGTATTTCCACCTACGTTGTGGACAGGAGCCGCTTTCACCTGTTGTTGCATGAATTGCATAAAGCCTCTGAACATTTGATCATTCATCATTTGGTCAGTGTTGTTGTTTGCATGAGGATTGTCACCTTCCTGATGCACATTATCCTGATTATTGATATGTGGTGAATCAACAGTCGCCTGTGCTCCATTGCTATTCTCAACATTCTCAGATGCCATTTTCAGATACTGCCACAAAATAAAAATTAATTGATATGTCATATTTTATCCTTATATTATGACCGACCAATTAAATACCATGCAAATAAACTTAGGTAGGTCATACTAGCGAAGGAATTCCCCGTCTCTCCCCTCCTAGTTCTATTCTCACATCTTAGCCAGGGATCATATCCCTAAGCTCTGATACCAACTGTGACGCCCCCAAAATTAGGTATACATCACCCATCTTGGGTCGTCAGATACATAGTACAGAATACAAATACAACTTACTAATACAACTGTCGTGTACAATACGACAAAACATAAACTGTGAGTTTGAATACAAATATTATCTTCTAGAGAGTATTCATACTCAAAAGGAGTCCTCATTACATTTATTAACACACCATTACATAGAATAGTGAGGACTACTAACTAATACTATCATTCGGACCATCACTCCGTTCCCCGACTTGTCCCAGCTACGTTCTCATTTCCTGAAGAGAACAGTGAAAGAAAGGGTGAGCTCAACTAGCCCAGTAAGAAATATTATGACTAAGATAATGCAGAATAAATTATCATTAGCCTTCAACAATGTTAAACTGATAAAATATAATAGACATCAAGTTTAACTGCAGCGGAACAAGCAATCCATTAAAAGAGTCAAGTAGAAAATAAACTCTACTATCTTTTATGATTTAAAAGATTTTCCAACACTGTGATCGCTGAGACTCAGCTTAATAAAATAATCCACATCATCGAATCACCCCTGCACTACGGCCAAGGATATTCGTATATTCATTAATGGTCATGATCATGCCAACAACTGTCCATCAATGCACTACGGGCCAATGAGGACTTTTACCACATCATTTGTAACATTACGGTCATGATTATACCGAATAATCCCTGGTCATAATCATACCAAGTCCATCTATGCACTACAGGCCACAGATGACTTTCAACATTTTATAAACATGAGGATGATGACAATGATATAAGAATTCAATAAAACAAGTTCAAGAATTAATTTATCCAAGAATTAACAACGTCCAAATTGTCAACATGATACTGCTTTGTGGAGTAAAATTCAAGAATACTTAGAAGAATATTTTCATGAAAAGATACAAGATGAACCGCAATTATCAAGGATATTTCACTAATTTCATGGAGTATAGAAGTCAAAACTTAACCAATTGAGTACAATAAAGAATGGAATAACAAAAGAAATCACCATGCATGCGATAGACCGCACAGACAGGTTATTCCAACAGAATAATAAATAATGGAACCAGGTCCGGCGTAAACGCACAGACAGGATATTCCGACAGAATAATAAATAATGGAACCAGGTCCGGTGTAAAACACACAGACATGATATTCCGACAGAATAATAAATAATGGAACCAGGTCCGGTGTAAAACACACAGACAGGATATTCCAACAGAATAATAACAAGACGGAACCAGGTCCGGTGTAAAACACACAGACAGGATGTTCCAACAAAATAATAATAAAAACGGAACCAGGTCCGGTGTAAAACACACAGACAGGATGTTCCAACAGAATAATAGAATAATGTCACCAAGTATAGGGTAGACCACGTATACAGGTTATTCCAACAGAATAATAAGAAATGGAATAACAACAGTTCTCTTCATGAATAAGAAAGAATAACACCACATACCGTTTTAAAGACGAGCTGAAATAAGGAAGTAGTTAAGTAGCATAATACTCTTCTTCTCTCTCTCTATAGTTTCTCTCTATAGTTTCACTCTCTAGAGTTCAGTGAATTCGTAAGAAATAATGAAGGCATGAGCTGCTATTTATAAAAAAATAGAATGCATAGTAACTAATCCATGAACGGTCCAGATTGATTACTTTAATCTGATGGTCCATATTTAAAGAAAAATCTTTTAAATAAAATATAATATATTCTATTTATAGAATAACTTTAATAAAGTATTCTGTTTTATATAAAAAGATGTTTCTACTTTATTACGTTAATAATACGAATAAAACAAAACGTCATTATAGCTAAATAATTCATATTATTAACTGACAATAATTGAATCAAACTGAGTGACTTCTCACATAAGCATTAATAATCAATACCGTGTGCTACTATGCAACCACACGTATTACTGTACTTTTACTACCGAGTAGTTCAACAGTAACAATGATAAAATTTCCGCCGTTATTTTTAATAAAATATTTTTGTCGTTTTCTCAATCCGACAATAATTCCGTTGTGGGGTCCACCAATGATTGTGTCGTTGTACGAATATTCCCTGTTAAAACGAATATTTCCCGACCAATCGAATATTATATAACAACTTGCGTACTTTGCAAAATTTATAAATATTACCCACAACTATAACATTATATCAAATTAACTCCATAATATTCAAAAATGATATTTATAGAAAATTCATCTTTATTTATAAAAGTTGGGGTCTTACACCTAGTTGTTGGAGCTCAAGTCTGTCATCTGTGGGCTTCGAAACCCAAAAGGGAAAAATAAATTTCGTATTCATCCTACGACGTATCTTAATTATAATTCTAATTGTTAGGTTGTGTTTGTTTAGCTCTGAATGGCTTAGCCTCTGAATTGGTTAGAGGTTACTTGTTTGGTAAATTTCTTGAAGCTTCTTAATCGGTTAGACACAAAATTAATTCTAAACCATCCAGAGGCAGGTCTGAGCGAGTTTTTTTTATATAACAAAATTAACCTCGTTGCTGCTCTTCACTCCACCGTTCCTCCTAATTCGCTCGTTGGTGCTCTTGTCCTCAAGGACTGTCTAAATCGGTTGCCACCTCATCCCATCGAAGATTTTCAACATATTCTTTTTTATCTTGCTCTTATATTCCTCAATATCCTCGATTTCGTTCTTCTCACGCATCTAATTTTTTAACGATCGAGTCTTAAATCTGCATTCCTAACTCACTGGGCATCGTTGCCACATGTGTGACGCCCCCAATATAGGTATACATCACCTATTCTGAGTTACCAAATACATGGTACAGAATATAAATACAATCTTAATTATACAACAAGAGAGCTATGAGTTTTAATACAAATATTATCTTCTAGAGAGTATTCATACTCAAAAGGAGTCCTCATTACATTTATTAACACACCATTACATAGAATAGTGAGGACTACTAACTAATACTATCATTCGGACCATCACTCCGTTCCCCGACTTGCCCCAGCTACGTTCTCATTTCCTGAAGAGAACAGTGAAAGAAAGGGTGAGCTCAACTAGCCCAGTAAGAAATATTATGACTAAGATAATGCAGAATAAATTATCATTAGCCTTCAACAATGTTAAACTGATAAAATATAATAGACATCAAGTTTAACTGCAGCGGAACAAGCAATCCATTAAAAAGTCAAGTAGAAAATAAACTCTACTATCTTTTATGATTTAAAAGATTTTCCAACACTGTGATCGCTGAGACTCAGCTTAATAAAATAATCCACATCATCGAATCACCCCTGCACTACGGCCAAGGATATTCGTATATTCATTAATGGTCATGATCATGCCAACAACTGTCCATCAATGCACTACGGGCCAATGAGGACTTTTACCACATCATTTGTAACATTACGGTCATGATTATACCGAATAATCCCTGGTCATAATCATACCAAGTCCATCTATGCACTGCAGGCCACAGATGACTTTTAACATTTTATAAACATGAGGATGATGACAATGATATAAGAATTCAATAAAACAAGTTCAAGAATTAATTTATCCAAGAATTAACAACGTCCAAATTGTCAACATGATACTGCTTTGTGGAGTAAAATTCAAGAATACTTAGAAGAATATTTTCATGAAAAGATACTAGATGAACCGCAATTATCAAGGATATTTCACTAATTTCATGGAGTATAGAAGTCAAAACTTAACCAATTGAGTATAATAAAGAATGGAATAACAAAAGAAATCACCATGCATGCGATAGACCGCACAGACAGGTTATTCCAACAGAATAATAAATAATGGAACCAGGTCCGGCGTAAACGCACAGACAGGATATTCCGACAGAATAATAAATAATGGAACCAGGTCCGGTGTAAAACACACAGACAGGATATTCCGACAGAATAATAAATAATGGAACCAGGTCCGGTGTAAAACACACAGACAGGATATTCCAACAAAATAATAACAAGACGGAACCAGGTCCGGTGTAAAACACACAGACAGGATGTTCCAACAAAATAATAATAAAAACGGAATCAGGTCCGGTGTAAAACACACAGACAGGATGTTCCAACAGAATAATAGAAGAATGTCACCAAGTATAGGGTAGACCACGTATACAGGTTATTCCAACAGAATAATAAGAAATGGAATAACAACAGTTCTCTTCATGAATAAGAAAGAATAACACCCCATACCGTTTTAAAGACGAGCTGAAATAAGGAAGTAGTTAAGTAGCAGAATACTCTTCTTCTCTCTCTCTATAGTTTCTCTCTCTAGAGTTCAGTGAATTCGTAAGAAATAATGAAGGCATGAGCTGCTATTTATAAAAAAATAGAATGCATAGTAACTAATCCATGAACGGTCCAGATTGATTACTTTAATCTGACGGTCCATATTTAAAGAAAAATCTTTTAAATAAAATATAATATATTCTATTTATAGAATAACTTTAATAAAGTATTCTGTTTTATATAAAAAGATGTTTCTACTTTATTACGTTAATAATACGAATAAAACAAAACGTCATTATAGCTAAATAATTCATATTATTAACTGACAATAATTGAATCAAACTGAGTGACTTCTCACATAAGCATTAATAATCAATACCGTGTGCTACTATGCAACCACACGTATTACTGTACTTTTACTACCGAGTAGTTCAACAGTAACAATGATAAAATTTCCGCCGTTATTTTTAATAAAATATTTTTGTCGTTTTCTCAATCCGACAATAATTCCGTTGTGGGGTCCACCAATGATTGTGTCGTTGTACGAATATTCCCTGTTAAAACGAATATTCCCCGACCAATCGAATATTATATAACAACTTGCGTACTTTGCAAAATTTATAAATATTACCCACAACTATAACATTATATCAAATTAACTCCATAATATTCAAAAATGATATTTATAGAAAATTCATCTTTATTTATAAAAGTTGGGGTCTTACACCTAGTTGTTGGAGCTCAAGTCTGTCATCTGTGGGCTTCGAAACCCAAAAGGGAAAAATAAATTTCGTATTCATCCTACGACGTATCTTAATTATAATTCTAATTGTTAGGTTGTGTTTGTTTAGCTCTGAATGGCTTAGCCTCTGAATTGGTTAGAGGTTACTTGTTTGGTAAATTTCTTGAAGCTTCTTAATCGGTTAGACACAAAATTAATTCTAAACCATCCAGAGGCAGGTCTGAGCGAGTTTTTTTTTTATAACAAAATTAACCTCGTTGCTGCTCTTCACTCCACCGTTCCTCCTAATTCGCTCGTTGGTGCTCTTGTCCTCAAGGACTGTCTAAATCGGTTGCCACCTCATCCCATCGAAGATTTTCAACATATTTTCTTTTTTATCTTGCTCTTATATTCCTCAATATCCTCGATTTCGTTCTTCTCACGCATCTAATTTTTTAACGATCGAGTCTTAAATCTGCATTCCTAACTCACTGGGCATCGTTGCCACATGTGTGACGCCCCCAATATAGGTATACATCACCTATTCTGAGTTACCAAATACATGGTACAGAATATAAATACAATCTTAATTATACAACAAGAGAGCTATGAGTTTTAATACAAATATTATCTTCTAGACAATATCCACTCTCAAAATAAGTCATCATTACATTTATTATCACACTATTTAACAGAATAATGAGGACTACTAATACTATCATCTGGATCGTCACTCCATTCCCCGACTAATCCCGGCTACGTTCTCATTTCTTGAAGAGAACAGTGAAAAAAAGGGTGAGCTCAACTAGCCCAGTAAGAAATATTATGACTAAGATAATGCAAAATAAATTATCATTAGCCTTAAACAGTGTTAAACTGATACAATATAACAACCATCAAGTTTAACTGCAGTGGAACAAGCAATCCATTAAAAGAGTCAAGTAGAGAATAAAATCTACTATCTTATATGATTTAAAAGGTTTTTCATCACTTTTATCGCTAAGACTCAGCTCAATAAATAATCCACATCATTAAATTATCCTTGCACTACAGGCCAAGGATATTCTTTAGTATCATGACCACGAATTATCCATGCACTACGGGCCAAAGATAATCGTATTTTCATCAACGGTCCTGATCATACCATAAAATAATTCATCTTTGTACCCTTGGCCGAAGAGAATCCATAGCCATAATCATACCAAAAACTGTCCATCAATGCATTACGGGTCAATGAAGACTTTTTTCATATCATTTGTAATATTACGGTCATGATTATACTGAATAATCCCTGGTCATAATCAGACCAAGTCCATCTATGCAATACAGGCCACAGATGACTTTCAACATAATATAAACATGAGGATGATGATAATGACATAATAATTCAATAAAACAAGTTCAAGAATTAATTTATCCAGGAACCAATAACGTCCAAATTGTCAACATGAATACTTCTTTGTAGAGTAAAATTCAGGAATGCTCAGAAGAATATTTACAGAAAAAGATACTGAATGAAGCGCAAATATCAAGGATATTTCACTAATTTCATGGAGTATAGAAGTCAAAGCTTTAACCAACTGTGTATAAGAGAATATATGAAACTGCAAATAGATTTTTATCCGCCATACGGTAATCCACGTATACAGATCATTTCTACAATTTAATAAGGAATGAATACAAATGATCATTCACCATGCATGTGGTAATCCATATAGTCAGGTTATTCCAACAGAATAATAAAGTATGGAATAACAAAAGGATTCACCATACGTGCGATAGACTGCACAGACAGGTTATTCCCAACATAATAATAAATAATGGAACCAGGTCTGGCGTAAACGCACAGATATGATATTCTGACAGAATAATAAAGAACGAAATAATAAATAATGGAACCAAGTCAGGCGTAATATGCACCGACAGGATATTCCGACAGAATAATAAAGAACAGAATAATAGAAGAATTTCACCATGTATGCGGTACTTCGCATGAACAGGTTATTTCAACATAATAATAAAGAATGGAATAACAGAAGAATTTCACCAAGTATAGGGTAGACCGCGTATACAGGTTATTCCAACAGAATAATAAAGAATGGAATAACAGAAGTTCTCTTCATGAATACAAAAGAAATAATACCCCTTACAGGTACAACCAATAATATCTCTTACGAGTACAACAAATAATATCCTTTACCTTAGAAAGAAGAGTACTGGATATAGGAGTAGTGAAGTAGCAGAACACTTTTTTTCTTTCTCTCTATAGTTTATCTCTCTAGAGTTTCAGTGAATTCGTAAGAAATAATGAAGGAATGAGCTTTTATTTATAGAAGAATGGACTGCATAGTAACTAATTCATGAACGGTCCAGATTGATTTACTTTTAATCGGACGGTCCATATTTAAAGCAAAATTTTTTAAATAAAATATAATATATTCTATTTATAATCTAATAAAACGAATAACTTTATAAAAGTATTCTGTATTATATAAAAAAATTTTACTATGCAAAATACTATGCAGGCACTATGCAACACTATACATAATAAAATATAATATATTCCATTTATAGAATAACTTTATAAAAGTATTCTGTTTTATATATAAAAAAATTTACTATGCAAAATACTATGCATAATAGAATATAATATATTCTATTTATAGAATAACATTATAAAAGTATTCTGTTTTATATAAAAAGTTTTTCTGTTTTATTACATTAATAATATCAATAAAAAACACTGAGTAACTTATCACTTAAGCATCAATAATCAATACCGTGTGTTACTATGCAAACACGCGTATTACTGTACTTTTAACACCGAGTGTTTCAACAGTTAACGGTAAAACTTCCGCCGTTATTTTTATAAAATATTTTTGTCGTTTTTTCAATCCGACAATAATTTCGTTACGGGGACCACCAATGATTGTGCTGTTGTACGAATATTCCCTGATAAAATGAATATTTTCTGACCAATCGAATATAATATAACCACTTGCATATTTTGCAAAATTTATAAATACTACCCACAATTATAATATTATATCAAATCTACACCATAATATTAAAAAAAAATTATTTCGAAAAAATTAAATCATATTCGTAAAATTTGGAGTTTTAAAACATGCCCCGAAACGGATTGGATCGATGATATTGGATTGAAATTGGGTTGGATTGATGATAAATAATGGTATAGCATGGATGGTAAAGACAAGGTGGATAAATAAGGGTGGTAGGATTCTTTGTGATTTACTATGGAAGCAGTAAGGTGGATTTATGGCTAATGATGAAAGAGGGGTCGATGATGGTTTAGGTGTTTAATGGAGGCGGTGATGGGAACATGTAATTAGGATGATGGGTTTAGTTTGGGATGGAGCTTGGGTCGGGTTATGAGTTGGGGTATGGATTTGAGTTAATTTAATTTGTATGATTAAATTATTATGTTATGGTGATATTTTCATTAGACATAATACATTTTATTTTATCGTACTGTGGTCAAAAAATTATAAATATATATTTAAAATACTTTTCAGACCTTTTTGATTATTAAACATATTTTTACTTAACATGTTCAGAGGGTAAAAATGGTAAAATACCGTTATTCAAACATTTTAAAAAAATTACTATCAAACATCATTTTTTTCATTCAGAAACAATTTTGGACAGAAATTATATTTTTCAGATATCTAAACTGTTCATATCTTTAACACTCAATTTTATCAAACACCATCTAATTCTAATAATAATAATAATAATAATAGTGGTAATGGTAATTACAAGTTTTCAATCTTCCATCTACTCAAATTACAATTCAAACTTTCAAATTAGAAAAAATAAGGAGAATTTGATATTTACGCAATTAAATTTGACAGTTTCACAAATTATTTTCTCACATGAGGTGGACCCTATATTCATGTGGAGAAGAACTTGTGTAATTATCAAATTTACATGTGAAAAGAACCGAGCTTCTCATAATAAAAAAACTATTCATAAGGGTTTGGTTGCATGAGGTATTGAGATCTATTATTGTCAAAAAATAATTATTAAATTTCAGTCGAATATAACAAAAAATAAAAATTACTTATAAAAATATCAATTCTCAAAATAAAATCTTACTGTTTACCCGGGGTGGAGGAGTAAACTCATATTCTCCCGTCCTAATTCCTACCCTTGTCTCATCACTAAAATTCACAAATCATAACCAATGCATACTTTTATTTTATATTATTAAATTTTATTGGGTGTTTACTTTTAGTTTAGCGATGCCATAGAATAGAGTAATCTAAATATATTGTGTTATTTTCTAATATTAATTGAAATTATTATTATTATAGTGCTACTAAACCAAACACACTAAAATTTGTTGAAATTATGCAGATATAGAGTTATAGTCCAGTCAATACACACAACATATTACTACTATTTGCTGGTCAAAAGATCAATATGCTGAATTAATAACAGCTTTTTCGGGTCACGTGCACACCAACATTTCGATAAGTTATATTGGACGCCTTTAAAGAAAAATAATGGATAGGTACAAATAATTAATACTACATTCATTCTAAAATTAGAGATATAATTTAATTTTTGAAGTCAAATGATGACATATTAAATTTTAAATTAATATAAATTTAATTTTTTTGGTAATTGAATTTATTTAATACAATTATTAGAATTATATAGAGTATAACAAAAATTATTTTATTTTAAATTTTTATAACTTATACTAATTTTAAAATCAAATTTATAACGGAGGGAGTCCAGTAACAAAAGCGGTTGGGTCCGTAGTTGGTTTAAATATAGTATTGGAAAATTGCTTGCTAATAGGCCAACAAAAAGCCCATCATCGATTGCCTCTGGTTTGGAAATGAATTGAACAGGCCGAAAATTTTAAATCATGCGTATTACTCACGTTACATGTACTTCAGTTATTCATTTTTAATTGACGGTCACGACTAAACAAACATAATATAAAAAAATATATATAACTAATGTTTTGTTTAATTAAATGGAATATATAAAATTTTAGTATTATTCTTTTAAAAGATAAATATAAGTAAATTAACATTTAATATTTAGAGATAATTAGAAAAAGCCAAGTCATTATTAATATATATAAAAAAAAATTAAAGAGGGAGGAGAAGGAATGGAAGGTATAAAATACAAACTACCCCCAATAATGAGGTTGGCCCCACCCGTCCGAAATTCCTGTTGTTGGCCACAAGATTAACCGCACAATAGAAGGGGGGCCAATCGGTTTTTGTTCTTCAGGACCCAGAAAAATAAAAATTTATCTCCCCCTCGACCACCCCGAACTAATAATAGGAAAGAAACTTAAAATTTGAGTTGCTTGAAGATGACACCAATTATTAAAATCAATTCATACGAACCAAAGTAATGAAGAATATATTGGTGGTAATACTTGTCAAGTAATAATTTGATTACATTCATTAACAATTTGAATATATACAAAGTGCAGTATCATCAACCACCTTTAATTTTAATCTGATTGATGACGATGATGATGATGATCCATGTGGGTGGGTGGGTGCGTTGGCTGGTTGGGTTCAACTCAAGCCATTGATTGATTCATAAACAAGTAAATTAATTGGGATGGATTAATTTGCAGAGAGATTTAAAAAAAATCAGATGTACGGGTTGACGTGGGAAGAGTAGTCCCGAATTCCAGCACCTTCCCAGCCCATCCATTCCTCCCACATGTCCCAATCTGGATCGTACATCCCTCTCATAGCTTCATCATCCGACGCTACATAATCGTACATCTCTTGCGCCGGTTCCTCCTCCCTTAAACTGGTCATCACGGCATCATAAGCTTGGTTTATTTGGTGAAATTGGATCCCACAATTACTTCCTCTGCACACGTCTGGATGATACTGTAACCAAACCACAACAATTGTACGTAAACATAAATTTATCCAAAAATTAATAGATTTTAATTTAACAAAAAAAGAATATTTTTAGAGGGTTGTGTATATGATAATACATACCTTCAAAGCGAGCTGTCTAAAAGCTTTCTTGACCTCAGATTCAGAAGCACCCGGATGAATCTTGAGAGTTTTGTAGGGATCAGAGACGGTTGAAACACAGCTGACCCTCAATTTATTACCTTGATTTCTCTTTCTCTTCATCCGAAACCATGAAGCAGACGAAGAAGAAGACCCACAACCGCCAATTATCCCACCAACACTTGCCATTCTCTTTCCAAATACTATTATTTGTACCAGAAATCAAGATGTATTAATTTTAAAGGAATTGCGCGGTTGTTACGGCAAATTGAATACTGAATTTTAAAAACAAGGGTTGTTCTGAAAATAATTATGGAGGAGAATAGATAGTAGAAAGATAAAGGAGAAGAATTCAAATGACCGGACCTGATATATATATATATATATACACGTATATAAAGAGAGAGAAAGTATAGGCAAGTCCTTATCTAGTGGCCATGAAATGATGATGTGTCTGTCGCCCAAGTCTATCTTATCCGACTTCTGACCCTTTATTTGGTCCCACCTATATTTTATTTTCTGAAAATATTTCACCTTCTATTTATTTCGTTATCTGTCCAACAATTTTATATTTTTTATGAATTCCTCCGTATTACTTGACACTACCTGCACTATAATCCAACTGCTACTTATCTGATTCAGTACTATCTTAGAACATTAATAACAATTTTTCTAATTAATTTTATATTTTTAATTTTAAAAAATAGATCAATAAATTATTATTCAATAATTTTTTTATCTTTATTTGATTCTCTATTTTAATTCCTATATAGAATTTTACTCCCCAGTGTGAAGGAGTCAAAAGACCGTTCTATATATACAAAATGACATTTTACACCCTTATTTGAATAGACAATTTATCAATCATACACATCTTGACATTTGTTACTACTTCATTTTCAAATTATAAACTAAATATTGACTTATTTTTTAAAAATTAATTTCAAACGTATTCAAATTTAAAATTTATATAAATTTATTTAATTTATGTCAATATAATTATAAATATTATAAAAGTATTATTAATTATAAATTTTATTATTTTCAAATTTTAAATGAATCATATTAAAATTAAAATTAAAAATATCACAAATTAACTTTTTAACAGTTAATATTGATCTTATGTACATTTAAAATTATAATCCATTCAATACTCACTCTATAAATTACTTAAAATTTAAAATAAAATAAAAATTATTTTACAGTAGAATATAATTGATAAAATATACTTTCTCTTTTATAAATTATAAGATTATTATTAATTTTATGCTTTGACTGTTGGAACTTTTAACTTTCAAATTTCATTATTTATAAAATCAATATAAGGAACATGTTGGGTATATAGTGACAAAATTAAATCACTATTTTGCAGAATGATCCAATAACACTGCAGAGTAAGGATAAAAATAAGAAAATTAATATAAATACTCTTAGGACAAGATAGGATCGGACCGGACCGGACAGGTGTTGCTTGCTATGTTGAGTTACTAACATTTTATATTATTATTTGATAAATTATTTTTGTTAATAAATTTAGTAGTTACTAAAGAGATTCATTATATATTTAAATAATTAAATTAATATGATTATAGGTAAATTAATCTTACATATATATACTTTGTACTACTATTTAACAATCGGATGGAGTAGTATCTATGAAATTATTACACACCTCAAAACAAAGAGAAGAATGTAGAATTCAATGAAATGACAGGGTAAGATTTCGAAAACAATAAAAATATAAATGTACTAACTATAGACAGACGGTGATGTGGCAACACGACATATGGCCGTAAAAATATGGCACGGTATTCGGACGGCTCCCGTAAAATCTGACACTTTTTCGAAAATCAAGGAGTCAAAATATACCTTTAAAATTGAATGTGTTCTTAAAATATATTTTTTGTCAATTAAATTTTTAAAATGATATTTTATATTATTTTTGTTATTTTTATTGGATTTGACCCAATCTAATTTATTTTGACCGAATTTTAAATCAACTCGACACGGTGTGACCTAATATTTAAAAATATATATATTTATATTAAAATAAAATATATATTTTCTTACTAGTTTATAAGTAAAAAAATAAATCATTACCAAACAGAAGAATAGTGGCAAATGACTTGTAAGTCATTGTCGAACGGACTCTTAATTAAACCAATCGATTAGTCTAATTTTATGACAAAATTAATGATTTAGTCACTGTTGTTGATAAGTTTTACTTAATACACTGTCGAACTTTTAATTTTTTAAATTATTCAATTGAATTAATTATTATTTTTAAATTGAGTTATTTTGTTAAATCCGGCTCACGACTGTTAAATATTTCAAGCTATTATCGGACGTGGTGGTGAAAAAGAAAAGGAAAACAACAAGAAAATGACATGTCCTATCAGACGACACCACCGCCGCCACTACCACTTCCTTCCGCCGCCTCCAATCTCTCATCTGCAAAACCATTTCTGGCCATGCCCAACATCATCAAACCCAAATCATGGTCATCACGGACATTACCAGTATCAAACAATCCCAAATTTGAAACCTGACAGCAACAAAGTATCCAGATCGGAACAATCAAAAAATATAAACAAGTCATAAGACCCATTCAACAATCATTAAATCCTGATTTTATGAACAAAATGCACATATAAATTAATAAATCCGACAAAAGGAAACCCCAAATTCAATTACACAAGGGGGTACGACAATTCGACGACCCCAAAACCATAGATTCCGGCCTAACAATATAGAAGTAATCGAAACAACCACGTCAAATAATAATTGAAAAAATTTAACAGCTGTGAGTCAGAGTTAACAGAATTAATCAATTTAATTTGAAAAATTAAAAATTTGATAATGTATTAAGTAAAATGTGTCAACTACAATGACTAAATCATTAGTTTTGCCCGAATTTTATATATACAATTAATATTATCTCATAATATACTCTTACTATATATATATATATAAATATATATATATATATTAAATATTATATATAAATATAATATTTATATATAGTTTATAGTTAGGTTTTTATATCTTTGATTTATGTTGTCCTTCTTTTCCCCAAGAGTTATGAAGCTTAAACAAATATTATATTTATATATAATATTTAATATATATATATATATATATATATATATATATATATATATAGTTTAATGTTGAGATTTGTTTAGTATTTTATTTATTTTAATAAGAAATTTAAAAATGTATATATATATATATATATATATATATATATATATATATATATTGGAAGAATAAATTTAAAAATATTGGAGACTACGAAAATATTTTCTTTGTAAAAAGAAATATTTATATCTATAAATAGTACTACCTCCGTCTCATAATAAGTGTTTTTTTAGTTTAAATCACACATACCAATACACAAGTTAAAATGACAAAAATACCCTTAATATATTTTCTTTGAAGTTGAAGAGTTAATGAGTGTTATTTAATTGTAGTGATTGAAAGATGCAATAAATACCATTGAATGCATAAGGGCATATATGAGAAAATATTGTAAAAATTGTATTGGAGTTCTAACACATCACTTATTTTGAAAAAAAATATTAAGCCTAAAAAAATACTTATTATAGGACGGAGGTAGTAATAAATTTTATCTAATACACTAAAAATATAGCACATGAAGCAAAAATATTTTGTCACAAACAAATATTGAACTTTGGACCTATGGCTAACTAGGTCAATAAGCTACCACTGCACCACTTCAACTTTTGAATTAATTACATCGTCTCTTGTACTAGTTGCGGCAGACAGTAGCACATGGGTCAAATGAATGGCAAATGAGTAATTTTTAGTATCCATGACAATCGATTGTCATAGATGAATTTCTCTCTCTCTCTATATATTTACATAATTTTTTTACTCTTGAATTTGAACACTCTTAATTAATGGGTAAGATTAAAGCTGATTTTTAATTAATAACTAAATAAAAATAAAAACAAAGATTATTGTAACATAGTAGAGATATGTGAGAGTTGGATGATACATCTTGGACTTCTTTCATCTGACAGTTTGACAGCTCCATATTAAAGTTTTAGATGTTAAAAAGACGAAGATGTTTAAATCTAACAGTCAAAAAATTATATAAAAAATTTAATATCATTAATCCGCACCATATATATATATATATACACGTGTGTGCGTGATGTATAGGAAATGCTGGTTATGAGATTTTATATGCCCCCATGGAGTTGACGTGGATGTAATGTTTGGCTCTTGCTTTGTTTGCTTTCACCATTCGAAATATATTGTTATTTTAAATTTGTTTGATTTGACTATTTGAGTAATTAGCTAAGATGTTGAGCCTAGTGAATACGAGGGAGGGGCATTTGATGTAACAGAGAGTATATGAGATTAGATTTAAAAGATTTCATCATTTAAATGTGATGCTTAAAAAAAATTAGTTTTTTTTGATTTTTTATCGAATCGAAAAAATTGGTATCAATTTTGTACCGAACTGATTATTCGGTATTGGTACCGGTTCTTGATTTTTCGATTTTTTCGATTCGGTACCAGTTCGATTTTTTCGATATCAGTTCGATTTTTTGACCGATGAACACCCATACCTGGAACGGTCATTTGGATAAGAAGCTTATCCCTAATACACGTGCCACACATGCAGTGGCGCAAGTTTTTAAGAATCAGCCGGCCCAAAATAATCTCAGTTTGGTTTGGTGGTTCTATTATTAGCCCGCGTAAAGGCATGGATAAAAAAGAGAGAAAGAAAAAGAGATTGTTTGAGAGTAAAAATAGAAAGATAAAAATTGTGTTCAACTTATTTTTTGATTGCTCTCTATATATATAATATAATATAATATAATGGTTGAAATCTTCTTCCTTAAATAGTGTCGTCACTGTACTCATTACCCTATTTAATTTATTTAGCGGTAGATTTAAAAATTGAAAACTTTTACATTTATTTGTGTAGAAAATCACAAAAATTCATACTAAATGTGATTATAATTACTCAGTTGGTTGGTTCTTCAATTAATTAAAAACTTAACTCAAGTCAATCTTTTAAATTTAAGTATATATAGATGGGCTTCCTTCCTACCTTAATTATATTTTTAGACGTTTAAACTTGATATTAGTTTATTTTGTTGGACTCCTGAACGTAAATTAATTAACGTGTCATAAAAATATAAAGAGTAAGACTACGATGACATAAGATGAATCTAAAAAAATAAATACAAATAATAATATTAATTTATAATTATTTCATATTCCACCATACAAGTCTAATGGGTATATTCAGCTATACCATACGCATCATATATGTGACATGACAATTTAAGTTGAGAACCATACAGTAAACTAAAATCACCGGTCCAATCCGAATTTCACAACCTTAGTTCGATTAACTTACAATAATTATACTATTGTTAACGCCAAGTTTCGTCTGCGCGTCCAACCACAGAATCTACGCGCTGAAACCTGCACAATAACAGATCACACAGAAGCTTGACGGCCGTACCGTCGGGGGATAGCTCCGGTGTAAGAATAAGTACATGCCGTTTACAAGGTTTAACAATGGAGGTTATGTGTTTAGCGCTCAAAGTAGGCATTACTTGTTAATTGTAACCTTAGCCTTGTATTTATAGAGCTCCCACCACCCTAGTATTCTTTTCCGAGTTGGAATAGGACTCCTAAATATGGTAATTACCTATATTTGGATCCAACGCAATCTCCTTAAGGTGCAAGTAGAATTCCCTTCCAACACTACCTTTAGAGTTGTCTTGTTGACATATGATTAGGGTTAGGACCTTCAACCACGTAATCCCCTTGTTACTCCCAACTCTGCGTGTGGGCCGTTCGGATACACCGGCCCATCCCCACAGACGTCATAAAATCCCGGTCTGAGCCTAGGCCCAAAGGACTCGAAGGCCCGACCCGACCTCCATGATCACAACCGGATCCCGACCTATTGGGCTCGGGTCCCGAACCCGACCTCCTATATACCTTTGACCATACAGGCCCGAGCTCTTTAGTTCTGGCCCAGGTCTTCCGCCCCTATAAGGGTCGGTAAAACACTCCCGAACATTGCCCCCCAGTCTCTTGTCATTAGATATTTATGGCATGAGACTTGAAAGGACACGAATTTGGATAGTCACGCAGTATTGATGAGTTGTCTCGGGAACCCCAACGGTTGTTTTTCGAGTAACGCGCTGGTACACATTTCTCAAGGGCTGGACCCCACTTGCCATAAATGGCCGCCTTTGGGAACCGTGTCAGACATGCTATATAAGCCCCAATCCCCCCATCACTCTCACTTTTTCGAGCCTTCACCTTTTTCAAGTCTTCTAGCAAATTTCCGGCAAGGGTGATTCCCGGCGAGCTACACCTCACCCGTTTTTGTTGATTCCGGACGTTTTCGATCGTTTTCCTGTGTGCATCTTCCATCTAATGGCTGATTCTAGTGACCCAACCCCGGCTAGTGACTCCATTCCTCCCTCTGTCACCACAGGCGACCTGGTTCCAATTGAGTTGCCAGTGGCTCCTTCCGACGCCACTCCCTCCACGATCCTGTCTACTTCAAGTAGCTCCGAGGTTAGGATCTGAAACGCTTATCACTCCCCAGAGGAGTTTTCACATCTGCATACTCCATCCACCATCACTCCATCTCAACTCTCCGACGTTCGGATTCTCTACAACATCCCTCCCGAATACAAGCTTCGAGTCCCGAAGCCAGACGAGAAGATGTTCTGGAGGCCCGAAGGTGAGTGGGTTGTCGTCCCCCTTTACAATCTGAAATATGGGATTCGATTCCCTCTTCATGAGTTCATTTCCTCCTTTCTGAACTTTGCTGGCCTTGGATTCGCATAACTCGTGCCGAACTCATACATTCATCTCATCTCTTTCATTGCCCTCTGCCACGAGATCGGGATTACTCCTGGTCTCGACTTTTTTTTCGCTCTTTTCTCCATTACCGGCTCGAAAGAGCCAGGTTTACGATAATTAAACAAACGGGCCAATCGCCCTATCATCATCAAAACCCCTTCGAGTAACAAGGGGTGGCACGACAAATGGATCTTTGTCCGAGGGACCGACCTTCAATTTCTTCCCCGTTGGGCTCATCCCGAGGATCCCATCGCCAAGGTATTGAAGTTTCCGAAGGGTCGAGCCGACGCTGTGACGCCCCCAAAATAGGTATACAACACCCATTCTGAGTCGCCAAAATACATGGTACAGAAATAACTACATCTTTATTATTACAACACAAGAACTGTGAGTTTAAATACAAATATTGTCATTTAGACAATATCCACACTCAAATAAGTCCTCATTACAATTATTGATACATTATTTCACAAAAATGGTGAGGACTACTAAAGTAACTTCTAGAACCATCATTCCATACCCCGACTAGTACTCGCTACATTCTCGTCTCCTGAGAAAAATGGAACAAAAAGGAAAAGGGTGAGCTCAACTAGCCCAGTAAAGAACATTATGACTAAGATAATACAGAACAAATTATCGTTAGTCTTCAACAGGGAAAAATCTAATAGAATACAATAGACAACAAGTTTTAAATCAATAACTGCAGCGGAAACAGCAAACCATTAGAAGAGTCAAGTAGAGAATGAGTTCTACTATCTTCTAAGATTTAAAAGTCCATCATCAATATTTTATCCCTGTAACAACAATCAATAACCATCTTTAATCAAATATTCATCTTTGCACTACAGGCCAAAGATATTCATTTGTATCACCAGTCGGTCATGTTCATCTCAACACCTGTTCATCTTTGCACTACGGGCCAAAGATATTCAGTAATATCATCATTTAGGACTGAGGATGATGAAAAATATCTTAAAGAAAACGAATCCAGTGAAACAAAATAACAAATATTAAGGATTCGTATTTCGATTTATCCATGTCCAAAAATACCTTATAATTGTTCATAGTGAAGTAGAATTCAAGAATGATCAAAACATGGATACAATCAAAGCTAGTACCCAGAATAGATATTTTGGACGAAAAGAAGAAAATTTTATTTTTCGGTGAATAGTAACTCGTGAATAGTAACTCGTGAATAGTAACTCGTGAATAGTAACCCCGACGTGAAAAGTTCCAAATTTGATAAAAATTTACAACCAATATTTCGGCATAATGATATTGAAGAAATAATATCATTTTTGAATAAAATAACATCCCTTACCTCGTAAAGACAGTACTTCTGGTCGGAATACCGGTATAAGGCTGAAAGACACTTGCTCTGATGAATAGAAACTCTCAAAGTATCTAAATACTCACAAAATACACTCAATAATCTAGAGAGAGAAAGAGAGAAAACTTGTTTCTGGTGTGATTTTCAATTCTAACTTAGCCCTCTATTTATAGGAAAATGCTAGCACGCCGAAGCAGACTTAACCTGCAACCTGATGGCTTTACCTGCTACTATTCCCACCCACCACATTTGAATAAAAATCTCAGCACATTTCTTCACCAACCAAGAGTGGGGCCCACCAATTCTAGAATTTTCTACCAAAATGATTAACTCTAAAAATTCAACAATTTCTGAATCAGTCATCTCGTAAAATTCATAATAAATCATACGTTCATTTTTAACGGTTCAAAATTTGAGGACATATACTCAACTTATATATGTATAACATATCCAAAAATTACCACGATCCAACGGTCGGATTAAAAATTATAACCCCCGCAAAATATCTCAAAAATCCTGATTTTTAATACCTCCATTCCGACAAAAATACTGATAAAAACCTCAACATTAACTTCTTCATTTTTAACCACAAAAATATATCCCTCATTTATATCCACAAAAATAAATATTTCCTTATCATATGAATCAATAATTAATTATTCACAATAATATTACAGAATCACATTTATGACAACCAGGCCGTTCCCAGGAAAGAGGGGGCTTTCCAATAAGGATTTCTCCTTACTGGCGCGCAATTAGATGACCAAACCTCTCCTTAGACAGAACTTTCTAGACATTGCCAATAATGTTATCTAATAATATTATTCAAATAATATGAATTATTGATCTGATAATGGGAAATACTGTGTAGTGACAATTATTGAAACAACAGTAATATAAAATATCAACGCAGCAATTATTGAATCAATAAAATAAAATACTGAACAGTAATTACTGTAACCATTATTGAGTAGTGCCTTCTTATGTAAGAATCAATAATTGGTGCAATACAGTGTGCTACTGTGTAACAACGCGTATTACTGTGTTTTAACCACCGGGTATTCCAACAGTATTAACGGTAACAACTACGCCGTTATTAATAAACAACATATACTTGTCGTTTTCTTCATCCAATCGCTTTCCGTTATGGAGCCCACAAAAGACTGCGCCGTCGTACGAATATTCCCCGACAGGAAGAATATTCCACGACCAAACGAATATTCCCCGACAACAATGAATATTTTATAACCACCTGCTTATTTGAAATATTTGCGCATTTTACCCATAACTAACCTCATTAATCAATTTAACACTTACTATTTCAAAATAATAAATAGAGGAAATTTAAATTTCATTTATTAATAATTTGAGGTCTTACAACCTCCCCTCCTTATAAAATTTCGTCCTCGAAATTGACGTACGTACCTGGTGTTTCGAAAAGATGAGGATACCTCGCTTTCATTTCCGTTTTCAACTCCCAGGTCATTTCCTCAATAGCATGGTTTCTCCACAAAACTTTAACTTGTGGTATGACCTTCGTGCGTAGGATATGCTCCTTTCTATCCAAGATCTTGACAGGTACCTCTTCGTACGTTAAGTCTTCAGCTATCTCGTCCGGTTCTAACTCAATAACGTGGTCTGGGTCTTTCACATATTTACGTAACACAGATATATAAAAAACATTATGAACACGAGACATACTTGGAGGTAACGCGAGTCTATAGGCCACATTTCCTACTCGGTCAAGAATCTGAAATGGACCAATAAATCGTGGATTGAGCTTTCCTCTCTTCCCAAATCTTGTAACTCCTTTCCATGGAGCCACACGCAACAATACATGATCCCCAATGTCAAATTTCACGTTCTTTCGATGAAGATCCGCATAACTCTTTTGTCGATCCTGTGCCGTTTGTATACGTTGTCGAATCGTTTGGATCTTCTCTGTAGTCATGCGTACCAACTCTGGTCCCAACAATGTTGCTTCACCCACCTCGTCCCAGCATACTGGAGAGCGACACTTTCGTCCATATAATGCTTCAAATGGGGCCACACCTATACTTGCCTGATAACTGTTATTGTAAGAGAATTCCACCAATGGTAGGTACTTATCCCAACTCCCTTTGAAATCTAGGACACAAAGTCTTAATAGATCTTTCAAGAGTTTGAATAGTCCTCTCTGATTGTCCGTCCGTTTGAGGATGGTATGCCGAACTAAATCGTAAATCTGTGCCCATAGCTTTTTGCAAGCTAACCCAAAATCTTGAAGTGAATCTTGGGTCACGATCCGAAACTATGGATACTGGCATGCCATGCAGTCTCACAATCTCATCTACGTATATACGAGCAAGACGTTCAAGGGAATAAGTCTCCCGTATCGGCAAGAAATGAGCGGACTTGGTTAATCTATCAACAATAACCCAAATCGCATCTATGCCTTGAGAAACCTTGGGAAGACCCGTAACAAAATTCATAGTAATGTGTTCCCACTTCCATTTTGGAATCTCAAGTGGTTGCAATGGACCCTTTGGTACTTGATGCTCCGCTTTTACACGTTGACAAGTTAAACACCTCGAGATAAACTTTGCAATCTCTCTCTTCATATTATTCCACCAAAATGTATGTCGTAGATCACGATACATTTTGGTACTTCCAAGATGGATTGCAAATGGTGTATTGTGTGCTTCCATCATGATCTTGTACTTCAAATCAGAATTGTTAGGAACATAGAGTCTAGAGTGGACTCGAAGTATTCCTTCTTCATCGATTCTTGCTTCTGGAATAGAACCTTCTTGCACTTTCTTCTTCATACGCATCAGCTCTATGTCCGTAGCTTGAGCAGCTTTAACTTTATCGATTAAAGTCGGTTCTACTCGTATATTTGATATCATCATGTGGGTACTTGGAGCCTTCATCTCTATCTCCATCCTTTGCAAGTCATACAAAATGGGCCTTTGTGTTAACAATATTGCAATCGTACCCGCATATGATCTTCTACTCAATGCGTCAGCTACTACGTTTGCTTTTCCAGGATGATATTGGATGGTATGATCGTAATCTTTCAACAGCTCGAGCCAACGTCGCTGCCGCATGTTGAGTTCCTTTTGGGTGAAGAAATATTTAAGGCTTTTATGATCTGTATAGATCTCCACTTTCTCCCCATACAGGTAGTGTCTCCAGATCTTCAACGCGAAAACTACTGCTGCCAACTCCAAATCATGAGTAGGATAATTCCTCTCATATTCTTTGAGTTGTCGCGAGGCATAGGCTATGACTTTCCCATGTTGCATGAGAACACATCCTAACCCTTTGCCTGAAGCATCACTGTAGATAACAAATCCATCCGAACCAGATGGTATTGTCAGAACAGGTGCCGAAATGAGTCTCCTCTTAAGCTCTTGAAAACTCTTCTCGCATTCCTCGCTCCATACGAATTTCATATCTTTCCGAGTCAGCTGAGTTAACGGGGTAGCGATTCGAGAAAACCCTTCCACGAATCTTCGATAATAACCAGCTAAGCCTAGAAAGCTACGTACTTCGGTCACCGTCTTTGGTTGCTCCCAACTTTGTATTGCTTCAATCTTCGCCGGGTCAACATATACTCCATGTTTTGACACCACGTGCCCTAGGAAAGCTACTTCCTCAAGCCAGAACTCGCATTTCTTCAACTTAGCATATAACTTATTTTCACGCAGCCTTTGGAGTACTAGCTTCAAATGATGCTCATGATCTTCACGGCTTTTGGAATATATGAGGATGTCATCAATAAAGACAACAACGAACTGATCCAAATAATCCTTGAATACTCGGTTCATCATATCCATGAAAGCCGCAGGAGCATTAGTCAATCCAAAAGACATGACTAGGAACTCATAATGCCCGTACCGAGTTCTGAAGGCAGTCTTTAGAATATCCTCAGTTTTAACCTTCAGCTGATGATATCCAGAACGAAGATCGATCTTTGAAAAGAATTGTGCTCCTTGTAACTGGTCAAACAGGTCATCAATACGAGGTAGCGGATACCTATTCTTAATAGTGACATGGTTTAATTCCCGGTAATCAATACAAAGTCGCATACTCCCGTCTTTCTTCTTTACAAATAAAACAGGAGCACCCCAAGGAGATGTACTAGGACGAATGAAACCGATGTCCAACAACTCTTGTAGTTGGACCTTTAACTCCTGAAGTTCAATAGGAGCCATTCGATATGGGGTTTTAGAAATGGGCTTTGTACCAGGTTCAAGATCAATAAAGAATTCAATTTCTCGTTCCGGGGGTAGACCGGGAAGTTCTTCAGGAAATACGTCAGGAAAGTCAATAACAACAGGAATATTATTCAAATTTGACGTGTCTTTATTCAAATCCATAACATGGGCTAAGAAAGCTTGACATCCGTTTTTTAATAAACGAATGGCTTTATGGCTTGATATAACAGTGATTGATTTTAATGGCTTAGTTGTTTGAATTCGTACAACAGGTTGGTTAGGAATATGAAAACTAACAACCTTACGAAAATAATCAATTTTGGCATGATGAGTAGTTAGCCAATCAATCGCTAAAATCACATCAAAAGCAAGTATCTTTAAAGAGATAAGGTCAACAAGTAAGGTGATGGTGCCAACTTGGATCACACAAGATTTATAAACAGTGGATGTGATGAAAGTTTCTCCTAACGGAGTCTCCACAGATAAATCAAAGTCTAACTTCTCCGGAGTCAAGTTTAAACGTTGAGCACAAGCAGGAGAGATAAAAGAATGGGTAGAACCGGTATCTAATAAGGTATAAACTTTGCATGAATTTATGATTAGCTTACCCGTGATCACCTCGTTTGGGTTCCTCGCATGTTGACCAGTCACGACAAACGCTCTTCCAGGAACCGTTGACTTTATCTTTTCTGGGACAGCTTTTTGAGTCACCATCCCCGCTGGACTTGGTTTTGCTACAGTGCAATCTCGAGCGATATGTCCTTCCTTTCCACAACTATAACATACCTTAAACTGTTGTGGGCAGTTTGGGCTGATATGTCCTTCTTTTCCACACTTATAGCATATAACCGGTGGTCGTTCTCCTCCCTTGGAACCAGTTGCTGGTGGTGCTGACGTCTTCGTATTGTCATTATTGAATCTCCTCTTTTTAAAATCTCCTCCCGACTCGCTTCTTCTATTTTCATAGCCACGATTACCACCAGAGTGGTTGCCGTTCTTGTCTGTATTTTTTTTTCTCCGCTGGTTATCATTGTTATGATGACTGCTGTCACCGATATGATCCTGGTTGTGATCTCTCAGTTGACCGTACTCGTTATCTCGCTCTAATAATTGAGCCCTGTTGACAACATCTGAATAGAGAGAAAATTTATGAGAAATGAGATATTGACGTATGCCGGGTTTCAAACCTCTCAGAAATATCATCGTCATACGTTCCTCATTCTCCACCAAATGAGGTGCAAACCTGGATAACTCTGCAAACTTTGCCTCGTACTGAGATACCGTCATATTATTCTGCTCTAGTCTAATAAACTCTACCTCCTTCATATGACGAATACTTTCAGAAAAGTACTTGTCATTGAACAGTTTTTAAAATGTCTCCCAAGACATGCTGAGTGCGGTTGGATGGGTACCCTTCACAGACTCCCACCAGTAATCTGCCTCGCCACGGAACATAAAGGTGGCGAATGGAACCTTCTGTTCCTCCGTGCATCCCAAGACATCGAATATCTTGGTAATTTGCTTGACCCACGTTTCCGCCATGATCGGATCCGACTTTCCCTTAAATTCTGGTGGTCCCAATTCTTTGAACTGTTTGGCTGTGACAAACCGTGAATTGCTATCATTTCCTCCTGTATTTTGAACACGAGTCTCCCTTGTCTGGTTTTGCATGAATTGCAAAAAAACTTCTAAACATTCCATCATTCATCATCTGCTCATTGGTGTTGTTCACAGGAGGAACATTGCCAGCCTGTTGCACGTTCTCCTCGTTGGTAAGCACCGGTGTCTCCACGGTCTCATTCACTCCACTGTTAACATTCTCAGTCGACATTCTCAAATACTGCCATAAAACAAGGGTTAATTAAATAAATTAACAAATCACATAATACCCCTATATTATGACTGACGATTAAATAAACTTAGGTAGGACACACTAGCGAAGGATTCGTCTCTCCCCTCCTAGTTCTATTCCCCGATCTCCGCCAGAGATCATATCCCTAAGCTCTGATACCAACTGTGACGCCCCCAAAATAGGTATACAACACCCATTCTGAGTCGCCAAAATACATGGTACATAAATAACTACATCTTTATTATTACAACACAAGAACTGTGAGTTTAAATACAAATATTGTCATTTAGACAATATCCACACTCAAATAAGTCCTCATTACAATTATTGATACATTATTTCACAAAAATGGTGAGGACTACTAAAGTAACTTCTAGAACCATCATTCCATACCCCGACTAGTACTCGCTACATTCTCGCCTCCTGAGAAAAATGGAACAAAAAGGAAAAGGGTGAGCTCAACTAGCCCAGTAAAGAACATTATGACTAAGATAATACAGAACAAATTATCGTTAGTCTTCAACAGGGAAAAATCTAATAGAATACAATAGACAACAAGTTTTAAATCAATAACTGCAGCGGAAACAGCAAACCATTAGAAGAGCCAAGTAGAGAATGAGTTCTACTATCTTCTAAGATTTAAAAGTCCATCATCAATATTTTATCCCTGTAACAACAATCAATAACCATCTTTAATCAAATATTCATCTTTGCACTACAGGCCAAAGATATTCATTTGTATCACCAGTCGGTCATGTTCATCTCAACACCTGTTCATCTTTGCACTACGGGCCAAAGATATTCATCAGTTAATCATTCATCTTTGCACTACGGGCCAAAGATATTCAGTAATATCATCATTTAGGACTGAGGATGATGAAAAATATCTTAAAGAAAACGAATCCAGTGAAACAAAATAATAAATATTAAGGATTCGTATTTCGATTTATCCATGTCCAAAAATACCTTATAATTATTCATAGTGAAGTAGAATTCAAGAATGATCAAAACATGGATACAATCAAAGCTAGTACCCAGAATAGATATTTTGGACGAAAAGAAAAAAATTTTATTTTTCGGTGAATAGTAACTCGTGAATAGTAACTCATGAATAGTAACCCCGACGTGAAAAGTTCCAAATTTGATAAAAATTTACAACCAATATTTCGGCATAATGATATTGAAGAAATAATATCATTTTTGAATAAAATAACATCCCTTACCTCGTAAAGACAGTACTTCTGGTCGGAATACCGGTATAAGGCTGAAAGACACTTGCTCTGATGAATAGAAACTCTCAAAGTATCTAAATACTCACAAAATACACTCAATAATCTAGAGAGAGAAAGAGAGAAAACTTGTTTCTGGTGTGATTTTCAATTCTAACTTAGCCCTCTATTTATAGGAAAATGCTAGCACGCCGAAGCAGACTTAACCTGCAACCTGATGGCTTTACCTGCTACTATTCCCACCCACCACATTTGAATAAAAATCTCAGCACATTTCTTCACCAACCAAGAGTGGGGCCCACCAATTCTAGAATTTTCTACCAAAATGATTAACTCTAAAAATTCAACAATTTCTGAATCAGTCATCTCGTAAAATTCATAATAAATCATACGTTCATTTTTAACGGTTCAAAATTTGAGGACATATACTCAACTTATATATGTATAACATATCCAAAAATTACCACGATCCAACGGTCGGATTAAAAATTATAACCCCCGCAAAATATCTCAAAAACCCTGATTTTTAATACCTCCATTCCGATAAAAATACTGATAAAAACCTCAACATTAACTTCTTCATTTTTAACCACAAAAATATATCCCTCATTTATATCCACAAAAATAAATATTTTCTTATCATATGAATCAATAATTAATTATTCACAATAATATTACAGAATCACATTTATGACAACCAGACCGTTCCCAGGAAAGAGGGGGCTTTCCAATAAGGATTTCTCCTTACTGGCGCGCAATTAGATGACCAAACCTCTCCTTAGACAGAACTTTCTAGACATTGCCAATAATGTTATCTAATAATATTATTCAAATAATATGAATTATTGATCTGATAATGGGAAATACTGTGTAGTGACAATTATTGAAACAACAGTAATATAAAATATCAACGCAGTAATTATTGAATCAATAAAATAAAATACTGAACAGTAATTACTGTAACCATTATTGAGTAGTGCCTTCTTACGTAAGAATCAATAATTGGTGCAATACAGTGTGCTACTTTGTAACAACGCGTATTACTGTGTTTTAACCAACGGGTATTCCAACAGTATTAACGGTAACAACTACGCCGTTATTAATAAACAACATATACTTGTCGTTTTCTTCATCCAATCGCTTTCCGTTATGGGGCCCACAAAAGACTGCGCCGTCGTACGAATATTCCCCGACAGGAAGAATATTCCACGACCAAACGAATATTCCCCGACAACAATGAATATTTTATAACCACCTGTTTATTTGAAATATTTGCGCATTTTACCCATAACTAACCTCATTAATCAATTTAACACTTACTATTTCAAAATAATAAATAGAGGAAATTTAAATTTTATTTATTAATAATTTGGGGTCTTACAGACGCCTTCAAGGCTTTCTGCAAAAAATGGAGCAAAACTGAGTGGAGTCTGACGGTTCTGTCTAGTGAAGGTTGGCTGTACAAACACGGACGTAAGTATCTTCCTTCCTACCGATCAATTCCCACCTATTTTTCATCGTTTGCCTTAGATATTTAACGTCTTATCATGTTCTCTTTCGTGCAGTGACAATTTTCAAACCCGAAGGGACCACTGAATCCCTAGCTCTTCTGCCTGTTCTTGCCGAACCCATCCATCCACCGATAACCGATGACGTCCCTGACGAAGAAACCATCCCCATTACCAAGTTGTCGGTGGGATCCACTCCCCGACCCCTCATCCACCAAAAAGGCAGCTTTAAAGATGAGCCGGGCAGAAAAAGTGGCCTTTTTGAAGAGGTCCAAAAAGCCTTCTAAACTTTCTGCAAAAGTCCTAGCCAAGGTCATCCCTCCAATTGTAAAATCTACTCCCCCCCTTCCTGCTCAAATCACCGTGGTCGAGGATTCGGAGGATACCAAGGGGGTTCCTGTCGAGCCCCGACTGAAAAAGCCACGACTTTCCCCAGGTCCAGAGCCGCCACACTCCGAACAACAAATTGCTGAGGCTGATCCCCTTCCAGCTGCCACTCCCCCTTCCCGAGCGAGCTCTTCTCAAGGGACATCGACTACTTGTTGGCCGAAGAGTCCTTCGGACGTTTTCCCTTTCCATCTATTCGATCAGTTCAAGCTTACGGGCGACGACGAACGGTTCAGAGGATTCACTTCTGAGGATTATCTGGTATGGTACATCCGGGCCCAATGCCAGGTAATTTCATGACCGTTTATCTCATAACTGATCCTGTGATTTCCATGGTTAATATATACGCTTGTTGCATGCTAATGCCATTCTTGCTCGGGCCATCCCTCCACTAGCTAGAACAACTAAATAGGAAATTCAACAGGGGACGGATCTGCTGCTGCTCGAGGCTAAGGTTCGGGGTCTAACCTCGGACCTGAAGAATGAAAGGGACCGTCATGCGGAGACCCGAAATAAGGTCACCTAGGCCCAACGTCAGGCCGACGAACTGAAAGAACAATACTCCCTACTTCAACAGGAGTTCGTCGGACTTGAGGGTCATGCGAAGATCGGACTTGAGGGTCATGCGAAGAAGCTGATCGAGGAGAAGGAGCACCTGGCTGTGGAAGTCAAGGATCGAGAGAAGGCAGTCGACTCCATCGCAGAAAAATATGCAGAGAATCTTACCAAGATGAAGTTCCTGATAAAGGAAAATACTTCTCTATCAGCCGAAGCCGATTCCTTTCCAGGGAAGATCTCTAAGGCTAAGCAGCAGGCAATTGCCGAGTATGAAGAGTCTGAAGCCTTGAATGATAAAGTCATGGCCCAATTTGGGGAAGGGTATGACACTTATCGGGAAAAGGCTAAGGCAAAGCTGATGGCTGCCGGGCTCGATATCTCCCTCCTTGACTCATCAGATGAAGAAGCAGAGGTTGAACCCGATGACAACCTTCCTCCTGAATAGCTCCTGTTAGGACTCATAATTTTTGTAACTTGCTTAATCCGTTATGCTAATGATATATGCATTCGAAGCATGTTTAATCGAAAATTATAAAACATTTGCACCTGAATGAAATGAAAAATTATTCTAAGTTGTTATCTCGATTAGTTTTTCTGGACTTTTACCTACCAGTTGGGTCATTTCTGACTGTCTGATCAATTTGTGTCCAAAGCTTACAGGATCGGATTTATAACTTTATCGATCAGTTATACTTGTGACGTTTGCCAATCAGTTAAGTTCTGATCGTTTTACGCTCGAAGCTTATCTGATCGGAGGTGTGACTTTGTCAATCAGTTATATTTGTGACCTTTTCTGACCAGTTAGGTCCCTCTGGACTGTCTGATCAGCTTCTATCCGAAGCGTGTCTGATTGGTAAAGCATTACAAATTCAAATGAAGTATAAATATTTCTCGATGAGAAGTTTTGATTTCAGTTATAAATTGCATAGATTACACAAATGAAGGGGAGAATAAACATACATTTACTGGTAATATTTTCTAAGTCTTCCAGCATGCCATGTATTCTTTACCTCCGATCCATCCATAGCCCGAAGCCGGTAGGTACCTGGCTTCGGCATCTCCACTACTTCGTAAGGCCCCTCCCAGTTAGGCATTAGCTTGCCTGTGTTCTGGGGGGTTAATGCCTCTGACTCCCGAAGCACCATGTCTCCTACCTCAAACCTCCTCAGCTTCATCTTTCGATTGTAATGTCGGGCAGTTCTCTGTTGGTATATGGCCAACCTCAACATAGCCGAGTCTCGAACTTCATCTAACATATCTAAATTCGTTTTCAGACCTTCATCGTTGTATAGTTCTTCGTACTGACTGACCCGAAGAGTGGGGGATCCGATCTAGACTGGTATGAGTGCGTCCGTTCCGTATGCCAGCCGAAATGGAGAGTCTCCGGTTGTTGTCCTCGGGGTTGTTCGGTATGCCCATAAAACGCTGAGTAGTTCTTCAGGCCATCGGCCCTTTAACTCATCCAACCTTCGCTTTATCCCGTTGAGCAGGGTTCGATTAGTCACTTCCACTTGACCATTTGACTGAGGGTGAGCAACCGAGGTCTTGCGATGCTGAATCCCTAGCTCTTTTAGGAAGCTTTCAAACTTTGACCCCACAAATTGTCTGCCATTGTCTGACACCACAGCCATAGGGATACCGAAGCGATAGACTACTCCTTCTTTAAAAAACTTCAAACATTCATGTTCGGTGATTTTTTGCAGTGGCTTGGCTTCGACCCACTTCGTCATATAATCGATAGCCATAATCACAAAGAATACTTGTCCCTTAGCTTTCGATAGAGGCCCCAGAATGTCGATTCCCCATACAGCAAAGGGAATCGGTGACAAGATCGAATATAGTTCTTCAGGAGGTTGGTGCGGAATATTGCCGTTCAGCTGACACTTAGGACACCTCCTAACAAATTCCTTCGCTTCGGTGTATATGGTTGGCCAGTAATACCCCTGCCTCAAGATCTTTTTTTCCAGTGACTTCGCCCCCATGTGATCTCCACAGATCCCTTCGTGTACCTCCCGAAGTGTATAATCGGCCTCTGATGGGGTCAAGCATTTGAGCAGCAGAGAGCTAAAAGCCCTTCGATATAGATCTCCGTCTATGAGTACGAAGTTCGCACTCCGATGTTTGATTTGTCTTGCTAGGATCTGATCCGAAGGAAGGGTTCCATCTGCCAAGTAATAAATATAAGGCGTTAGCTAACAGTCCAGTCGGTCTAGAGTTAACACCTCTTTCTTCGGAACACTGGGCTTTTCCAGAATCTCCAGGTAGACTGATCCGTTGAAGGAGCTCGCTTCGGTAGTTGCCAACCTTGCCAGTGCATCTGCTATTGTGTTATCTGACCGGTCCACCCCCTGATAACTGTGCGATGCAAAGTATGTGAGTTTATCTTTCACCTAGGCCAGATACTTGGACATTCTTACCCCCCGAGCCTCATACTCCCCCGACAACTGCTTGACTACCAGCTGTGAATCGCTATAGATAACTATCTTCTGAACCTCCAAGCTTCGGGCCAACCGTATTCCCGCCAGGATGGTCTCATACTCTGCTTCATTGTTCGTGGCCTTAAATCCGAATCGGATAGCCTGCGGTACCTTGAACCCTTCGGGACTCGTCAAAATAACCCCTGCTCCACTGATGTCCGAAGTCGAAGACCCATCCACATACAACGTCCACGCGGTCGGTCTTTGTTGAGTTTCGGTCACTGTGCATACGTCCGACTCTGTAAAAGAACACTCTACCACGAAGTCTGCCAACGCCTGCCCTTTGATTACCGTTCGGGGATGATACTCTATAGCAAACTGTGTTAATTCCATCGCCCAGGCAGCTAATCGACCCGATACCTCTGGCTTATGCAAAATTTTCTTTAGTGGTTGATCCGTGTACACCACTATCAGCCGACCCTGGAAATAGTGTCTGAGCTTCCTGCTGGCAATGATTAAGGCGTAGGCGAATTTTTCCAGGTTCGGATATCTCGTCTCTAAGTCCCGAAGAACATGGCTGACGTAATATACGGGGAATTGTATTCCTTCTTTATCTCTTACCAACGCGGCCCCAACTGTCATCGAACTTACCGCTACGTACAGATATAAAGGTTCCGAAGGGATCGGTTTCCCCAACAGTGAAGCCAAAGCCAAATACTTCTTGATCCCTTGAAACGCATCTTCACACTCCGAAGTCCACTTGAAACTCTTCTCGTTTTTTGGTCCCTTGAGGGTGTCAAAGAAGGGTAGACATCTTTCGGCTGACCTTGACACGAATCTCCGAAGGGCAGCTATCCGGCCAGTTAACCTCTGCACGTCTTTGTATGTCTTCGGAGACTGCATGACTAAGATCGCCGTGATTTTCTCAGGGTTCGCCTCGATTCCCCTCATACTGACCAAGTAACCCAGAAACTTCCCTGATCCCAGGCCGAAGGTACATTTAGTCGGGTTCAGTCTCAATTTGTGCTCTCTTATTATTTCGAAACAGTCCTCCAGGTCGTCCAAATGATCTCGGACTGACATACTTTCTACGATCATGTCGTCCACGTATACCTCCATGCTGCGACCAAGCTGCCTTCGGAACACAAAATTCATCATCCGTTGATAAGTTGCCCCTGCATTCAGCAATCCGAAGGTCATCTTTCGATACACATATATGGCCCGATAGGTGATAAAGCTCGTCTTCGGGATATCTTTCTTGGCCATGGAGATCTGGTGATATCCCGAGAAGGCATCCATGAAGCTCAGCATGCCGTACCCCGAAGTTGCATCAATCAGCTGATCTATGTTAGGTAAAGGGTAGAAATCCTTCGGGCAGGCTTTGTTAAGATCAGTGTAGTCGATACATAGTCTCCATTTTCCATTCTGTTTTTGAACTAGCACTACGTTTGCTAACCATTCGGGATAGTCTATCTCAAAGATGAATCCTGCCTCCAACAGCTTTGTGATCTCTTCGTCTATGATCTTCTGTCTTTTTGGGGCGAAGACCCTCCTCTTTTGAATCACTGGTTTTCTACTCGGGTCTGTATGTAACTTGTGTAGCGCCACCGATTCGCTTACTCCTGGCATGTCACTAGGCTCCCATGCAAAAATATCAGCGTACACCCGAAGTAAATGCACCAATCCTGTCCGTAATGGTTCTGTTAATCTTGCTCCAATCTTTATTAGTTTGTCCGGATTCCCTGGTAGCAATTCCACATCTTCCGTCTCCTCTGCCGGTAGTGCCATGGGTTCGGTACTGCCCTCAGTGAATGGCTCTATCTCGATGGCCATTGTCTGTTTTTGTTTGCTAACCCCGACCCCTGATGAAATTAGAGTGTTCCGATAACACCTTCGGGCAATATCCAGGTCGCCTTTTACCTCCCCGATCCCGTTCGGTGTCGAAAATTTGATTTTAAAGTGGGGAATAGTTGTTACTGCCAGCAATGCGGCTAAAGTCGGCCTGCCCAATATGGCATTGTAGGCCGAATCGACTTGAACTACAAAAAACTTTATCATTATTTCTACTTCCCGAGGTGCTGTGCCGAACTTAACTGGTAGTTCTATCGTACCCGATACATGCACCGGGTCGCCACTGAAACCGTATAACGGACTCTCTCCTCCCAGATCCATTTTCTTTCCACCCAAGTCCATCCTCTGATATGCGTGTGTGTAGAGTATGTCAACCGAGGACCCGTTATCGATCATCCTTTTCATATCTACCGGACCGACCTGTGACGTTATTACCAAAGCTCCGTCATGTGGCTCGATGTGGTCAGTGGGATAGTCTTCGTCTGAGAAGGAGATAGACACTCCTGGATAGGCCCTCTCTTTTCTAGGTGATGAACCAGCTACCGCCAGCACGGCCTCGAAATGCCCATTCCTCTTCCTTCCGGTTACGCGCCCTACCGACCCGCCCGAGATCACATAATTAACTCCTTGGGCTTGTGGGCGCGGTTGTGACTGCGTTTCCTGGGTCGGTTCCCTATTCTCCTCCCGGGGGGCTTCTGAGCTTTCTCAGCCAACCACATATTGCACCAGCTGTCCGTTCTGGACATTCTTTTCTATCAGATCTTTCAAATTGTTACAATCCTCTGTCGTGTGCCCCCGACTCTGGTGATACGCACAATACTTGTTCCGACCCCTCTTCCCCGGCTTCGGGATCACTTGGCACGGTTCGAAGAAGGGTTTATCCCGCATCTCCTCCAGTATTTTAGCCCGACCCGTGTTGAGTGCGGTGTATACTTTGTTGACACTTTTGTTCGGGAAGGGTTGCCTTAACTGCCCAACCCTCCCCCATTATAGTTCTTTTTGCCGTAATTATCCGATCTCCCCTGATTGTCTGACTTCGGATAACTCTGTTTATTCCGATCTTTCGACTTCTTATAAGACTGGTAGTGTGGTTTAAAGTTCCCCATTGCTTCCTCAATTGCTATGTGACCCTCGGCCCTGTGGAAAGCTTCTGTTAAGTCGGCCGGAGGGTTGATCACCAAATCCTTCATCAGCTTCTTCGAATTCCCAATGTCTAGTCCGGTTGTGAAGAAACCCAAGGCTTGTGGGGAATTTAACTCCGCCACCGATCGAACAGCCTCACGAAATGTTTTAACATACTGACCCAGGCTTTCATCTGACTTCTGTCTGACCTGCATGAGGGAAGCTGTAATCTTTCCTTGCCTTTTGTTACTCCCGAATCGAGCGTGAAATTTTTCCCGAAGGTCACTCGACGAATTAACCGATCCGGTCGCCAGGGTTCCCATCCACTCCCGGGCACTCTTTTTTAATGTAGTGGCGAACATGTAACACTTGGCCGCATCGGAATGGCCATAATAGGTCATCAACCTGTCATACCCATCAGAATGATCGTATGGGTCCCCCATCCCGTCGTAGGTCTCCATTGGGGGCATTTTCTTCTTGGGGTCGGCCGTCTCTTGGTTGATCTCTGGCGAGAAAGGGGATCCTAAGCAAGCCGAAGGTAGCCCCGTGGAATTTTTGGCCAACAACAATTTTTCCAACTCAGCCACCCTTCGAGCGAGGGGGTCGGTCTCCCCTGTACGAGGGGACGATCTGTGTCTGTCCCTCCCGTATTCGGGTGATGCGTCCCACCTCCTCAACCCCGATCTGCCAGGGTGTTCGGACCGCCGTTCTACTGAATGGCTCCTTCGTCGGCTTCGGCCGTCCCTCGAACGGCCTCGATGTCTACTCTTTTCCCTATCCGCCTCTCCCCGTCGGGGTGACCGAGACCGGCTACGATGCCTACACCTTATAGAGGATGCCTCCTGCTCCCCAACCACATGAGCCATCTGTAGTTCGAGCTCTTCCTGCTGAAGTCGTAGGGCCATCATGGTATCTTTGTTTTGCTGCATCTTCTTCTGCAGGATAAATTGTAAGACCCCGAATTTTATGAAATAAAAGTATTCAATTTTTCTTATAATTACTATTCAGTAAATGGTTAAATTGATAAATGTTAAAGTTAAGGGTGATATATGAATTTTTTTCAAAATACACAAGTGGTTATAAAATATTCATTGTTGTCGGGGAATATTCGTTTGGTCGTGGAATATTCTTTCTGTCGGGGAATATTCGTACGACGGCTCAGCCATTTGTGGGCCCCATAACAGAATAACTATCGGGTGAAGAAAACGACAAATTTGAGTTTTTACAAATAACGGCGTAGTTGTTACCGTTAACACTGTTGAAATACCCGGTGGTTAAAATACAGTAATACGCATTATTGCACAGTAGCACACGGTATTGCATAGTATTTTTGAAATTATTGATTCTTACGTAAGAAGACACTACTCAATAATTGTTACAGTAATTATTGTTCAATATTTTATTTTATTGATTGAATAATTGCTACGTTAAAATTTTATATTATTGTTGTTCAATAATTGTCACTGCACAGTATTTTCCATTATCAGATCAATAATTCATATTATTTGAATAATATTATTAGATAACATTATTGGCAATGTCTAGAAAGTTCTGTCTAAGGAGAGATTTGGTCACCTAATTGCGCGCCAGTAAGGAAAAATTCTTATTGAAAAGCCCCCTCTTTCCTGGAAACGGCCTGGTTGTCATAAATGTGATTCTGTAATATTATTTGTGAATAATTAATTATTGATTCATATAATAAGGAAATATTTATTTTATGTATCAGGGATATATTTTTGTGGTTAAAAATGAAGGAGTTAATGTTGAGGTATTTTATCTGTATTTTTGTCGGAGCGGATGTATTGAAAATCAAATTAGGGTTTTTAAGATATTTTGCGAGGGTTATAATTTTTAATCCGACCGTTGGATCGTGGTAATATTTGGATATGTTATACATATATAAGTTGAGTATATGTCCACAAATTTTGAACCGTTAAAAATGAACGTATGATTTGTTATGAATTTTACGAGATGACTGGTTCAGAAATTGTTGAATTTTTGGAGTTAATCATTTTGGTGGAAAATTCTAGAATTGGTGGGCCCCACTCTTGGTTGGTGAAGAAATGTGCTGAGATTTTTATTCAAATGTTGTGGGTGGGAATAGTAGCAGGTAAAGCCATCAGGTTACAGGTTAAGTCTGATTCGACGTGCTAACATTTTCCTATAAATAGAGGGCTAAGTTAGAATTGAAAATTACACCAGAATTCATAAGTTTTCTCTCTTTCTCTCTCTAGATTACTGAGTATAATTTGAGAATATTTATGTAAGACCCCAACTTTTATAAATAAAGAAGAATTTTCTATAAATATCATTTTTGAATATTATGGAGTTAATTTGATATAATGTTATAGTTGTGGGTAATATTTATAAATTTTGCAAAGTACGCAAGTTGTTATATAATATTCGATTGGTCGGGGAATATTCGTTTTAACGGGGAATATTCGTACAACGACACAATCATTGGTGGACCCCACAACGGAATTATTGTCGGATTGAAAAAACGACAAAAATATTTTATTAAAAATAACGGCGAAAATTTTACCATTGTTACTGTTGAACTACTCGGTAGTAAAAGTACAGTAATACGTGTGGTTGCATAGTAGCACACAGTATTGATTATTAATGCTTATGTGAGAAGTCACTCAGTTTGATTCAATTATTGTCAGTTAATAATATGAATTATTTAGCGATAATGACGTTTTGTTTTATTCGTATTATTAACGTAATAAAACAGAAACATCTTTTTATATAAAACAGAATACTTTATTAAAGTTATTCTATAAATAGAATATATTATATTTTATTTAAAAGATTTTTCTTTAAATATGGACCGTCAGATTAAAGTAATCAATCTGGACCGTTCATGGATTAGTTACTATGCATTCTATTTTTCTATAAATAGCAGCTCATTCCTTCATTATTTCTTACGAATTCACTGAACTCTAGAGAGAGAAACTATAGAGAGAAACTATAGAGAGAGAGAAGAAGAGTATTCTGCTACTTAACTACTTCCTTATTTCAGCTCGTCTTTAAAACGGTAAGGGGTGTTATTCTTTCTTATTCATGAAGAGAACTGTTGTTATTCCATTTCTTATTATTCTGTTGGAATAACATGTATACGCGGTCTACCCTATACTTTGTGGCATTCTTCTATTATTCTGTTGGAACATCCTGTCTGCGTGTTTTACACCGGACCTGGTTCCGTTTTTATTATTATTCTGTTGGAACATCCTGTCTGTGTGTTTTACACCGGACCTGGTTCCGTTTTTATTATTATTCTGTTGGAACATCCTGTCTGTGTGTTTTACACCGGACCTGGTTCCATTATTTATTATTCTGTCGGAATATCCTGTCTGTGCGTTTACGCCGGACCTGGTTCCATTATTTATTATTCTGTTGGAATAACCTGTTTGTGCGGTCTATCGCATGCATGATGATTTCTTTTGTTATTCCATTCTTTATTGTACTCAATTGGTTAAGTTTTGACTTCTATACTCCATGAAATTTGTGGAATATCCTTGATAATTGCGTTTCATCCAGTATCTTTTCATGAAAATATTCTTCTAAGTATTCTTGAATTTTACTCCACAAAGCAGTATCATGTTGACAATTTGGACGTTGTTAATTCTTGGATAAATTAATTCTTGAACTTGTTTTATTGAATTCTTATATCATTGTCATCATCCTCATGTTTATAAAATGTTGAAAGTCATCTGTGGCCTGTAGTGCATAGATGGACTTGGTATGATTATGACCAGGGATTATTCGGTATAATCATGACCGTAATGTTACAAATGATGTGGTAAAAGTCCTCATTGGCCCGTAGTGCATTGATGGACAGTTATTGGCATGATCATGACCATTAATGAATATACGAATATCCTTGGCCGTAGTGCAGGGGTGATTCGATGTTGTGGATTATTTTATTAAGCTGAGTCTCAGCAATCGCAGTGTTGGAAAATCTTTTAAATCATAAAAGATAGCAGAGTTTATTTTCTACTTGACTCTTTTAATGGATTGCTTGTTCCGCTGCAGTTAAACTTGATGTCTATTATATTTTATCAGTTTAACATTGTTGAAGGCTAATGATAATTTATTCTGCATTATCTTAGTCATAATATTTCTTACTGGGCTAGTTGAGCTCACCCTTTCTTTCACTGTTCCCTTCAGGAAATGAGAACGTAGCTGGGGCAAGTCGGGGAACGGAGTGATGGTCCGGATGATAATATTAGTTAGTAGTCCTCACTATTCTATGTAATGGTGTGTTAATAAATGTAATGAGGACTCCTTTTGAGTATGAATACTCTCTAGAAGATAATATTTGTATTCAAACTCACAGTTTATATTTTGTCGTATTGTACACGACAGTTGTATTAGTAAGTTGTATTTGTATTTTGTACTATGTATCTGACGACCCAAGATGGGTGATGTATACCTAATTTTGGGGGCGTCACAATTTAGATGCTCTGTGAGTTTCTATTCATCAGTGCTAGTTTCCTTCAGCCTTATACCGATCTGAAGTACTGCTCTTTTGAGGTAAGGGATAGTAAGAGATTTTAAGGGTTGTTATATTTTCCTGTTTCGTAATTTTTCTGACCTTCAAAAATTTTGGAAAAATTTAAAATGATATTTTGATGAGTTTTCTTGATTGTGTCCAAAAATGGTGATTTTTGGATGTATAGATTGAGAGTTATGAATTTTATGAGAAAAGACTATTTTAAAAGTAACCGCTTATAATTCCTTGTGGTTAACTCCAAAATTGATGAAATTTTTATTGGGAGTACATGTATATGATAAAAGTATACTCTGTAAATTTCAAAATTTTTGGACAAAAGTACAATTTTTGATAAATGTCTAAATATTCGGCTGTTTTGGCCATATGAAAAATAGTAAATGACTTTTAAAAATTCTTAGAAAAATATATGTTCACTATGGGACTATATTATGATAAATCCCAGGAAAAAAGTATTTTTAGAACTGATTTGGTATTTTTCATGAAAATGATATAGTTATGAGTAAATGAATTAAATATGTTTTGTGAAGTAAAAAAATTGGAAAATAGGATTTTATGACTTGAGAATCCTATATGAGGTATATGCAGATTTTTGATGAAGATTTTGGTTATTGGTGATGAAATCTTATGAGTTTGACATTTTAGAATGATTAAATGCATTATTTAGTAAAGTGTAAACAATTAAAATAAATTGTTTATAAGTTTAAGAAATATTATTCTTTCAATATCATTATACCGAAATATTAGTATGAATTTTATTGTGAAATTTCTACCTTTTTGTGTCGGGGTTACTATTCATGAGTTACTATTCACGAGTTACTATTCATGAGTTACTATTCACGAGTTACTATTCACGAGTTACTATTCATGACAAAAATTAGTTTCTTTTTCTGACTAAATTATCGTTGATTTATGATTGTTGCTCTTGAAAATAAATGCAGTTGTTGATCATATTATTTTTATTATCATATATAACATTTTTATAACCCTGATGTTGAATTTCTCTTTCACTTGAGTGTAAAGATGAGTAGATTATTGGTATGATCATGACTAGGGTTCTCTTTGGCCAGTAGTGAAAAAGTTGAATTGTGACTGGTATGATCATGACCATTGAATTTATAATTGAATATATTTAGCTTAAGTGCAAAGGTGAATTGATCAACATGGTTATAATTATTATTTATATAAGTTGTAAAATGATTATATATTTCTTTGAGATATGAATATATTTGGCTTGTAGTGCAAATATGAACTGTTGAGGAATATCTTTGGCCTGTAGTGCAAAGATGAATTATTAATGAATATCTTTGGCCCGTAGTGCAAAGATGAATTATTGATGAATATCTTTGGCTCGTAATGCAAAGATGACTTATTTTTGAATATCTTTGGCCTGTAGTGCAAAGATGAGTTGTTGATGAATATCTTTGGCTCGTAATGCAAAGATGACCTGTTGTTGAATATCTTTGGCATGTAGTGCAAAGATGACTTATTGATGAATTTCTTTGGGCCGTAGTGCAGAGATGAATTTATTAGTATGATTATGAACATGAACTGTGATTTGGTATAACCATGATGTTTGATGTTTCAGGTGATGAAAATTATCTTTGTCCTGGATGAGAAAAGGAATTTAGAACTACAATTACGATTATGAGTTATACACGTGATTGTGGACCAGAATTGTTGATTGATGTTACAGGGATAAAACATTGTTGATGGATTTTTAACATGGAGAAGATAATAGACTTTATAGTCTATTTGACTCTTCTAATGGATTACTCGTTCCGCTGCAACTATGGTTAAAATTTTTATCATTTACCATATGTTCTAAATCTCTGATTTATTATTGATGAATGCTATTGATAATTTAATTATCTTTAGTCATGATACTCTTTACTGAGCTAGTTGTGCTCACCCTTTTGCTTCCCAATTCCTTTCAGGTAATAAGAGTGTAGCTGGGTCGAGCGAGGGTAACGGGGAAATAGAACGGTAGTCTCTAGCTGTGGATGTTCTCCCGAAGCAGTATAGAAAAGTTTATTTAGTAGTTTTATTTGGTGAATCCAATAGGGTAAGGTGTACCCAACGTTGGAAGGGTGGTTTGCCACTATCATACAAGATGTCTAACGACATACAACCTCGTGTCATCATAAGACAGGGATGTGCTCATCCACTTACTGAGTATATATACGAGCACTACCTATATAATCTTGGTGTTTGCTTGAAGTATAATTCTCAATTAGAGACAGTAGAGATAATGATATGTCAAGAGAAGACTCACCATTGGGAAGAATATGATAGTAATCTTCTCGTTTTTCTTTGGGGTCTATTGGGTCAACCAAGAATAATTTTGTGGCCATATGATATCTATCATAACCTAGACGCATGGCCTCCCATGTACGAAGGTTTCCTTGAGCACTTCCCAAAGATTCTAATTTCTAAAACAGTTTTTGACTATACCTTTATGTAAGGTGTCAATGTGAGGTGATGTCCACGGTTGGAACATGAGTCACATTTGGTATATATTTGTATCCAAACTCACAGCATATGTGTTGTTGTATTTTGCACGACAATTGTTGTAATAAAGTTGTAGTTGTTTTCTGTACCATGTATTTGGCGACTCAGAATAGGTTGGATGGAATGAACCTATTTTGGGGTTGTCACATAAATTCTCTCTGATCTCGGCTGCCATCTCCCCGACTCTTTCCATGTACCTCTAGTGCACGTGAGTGACTTACGTCTGCCCGACTAGCCTGGTTGGGGGTACGATGACCGTCATGGAAGATTCTTCTCCGGGGGGAGCCAGCCGGTTCCACCTGATCATTCTGGACTCTGGAACCCAATCTGTCCTTCGCCGACCCCTCACCTGAGTGGTCTGGTGTGTCTTGGCTTTTTCACGGTCCGAAACTGCATACTCCACGCTCGCCATTGTTTCTGACCGGAAAAGAATTTGACTATGATTGATTAAGCACTAAAGTCTTCCTTCTAGCGCCAATGTTAACGCCAAGTTTCGTCTGTGCGTCCAACCACAGAATCCACGCGCTGAAATCTGCACAATAACAGATCACACAGAAGATTGACGGCCGTGCCGCCGGGGGATAGCTCCGGTGTAAGAGTAAGTACAGGCCGTTTACAAGGTTTAACAATGGAGGTTATGTGTTTAGCGCTCAAAGTAGGTATTATTTGTTAATTGTAACCTTAGCCTTGTATTTATAGAGCTCCCACCACCCTAGTATTCTTTTTCGAGTTGGAATATGACTCTTAAATATGGTAATTACCTATATTTGGATCCAACGCAATATCCTTAAGGTGCAAGTAGAATTCCCTTCCAACACTACCTTTAGAGTTGCCTTGTTGACATATGATTAGGGTTAGGACCTTCAACCACGTAATCCCCTTGTTACTCCCAACTCTGCGTGTGGGCTGTTCGGATACACCGGCCCATCCCCGCAGACGTCATAAAATCCCGGTCTGAGCCTAGGCCCAAAGGACTCGAAGGCCCGACCCGACCTCCATGATCACAACCGGATCCCGGCCTATTGGGCTCGGGTCCCGAACCCGACCTCCTATATACCTTCGACCATACAGGCCCGAGCTCTTTAGTTTTGGTCCAGGTCTTCCGTCCATATAAGGGTCGGTAAAACACTCCCGAACAACTATCATAACAAGTGTTGTTAAAAATTTATATAAATAACTGTACATATATTGTTAGAAGTATATTTACTGTAGTAACATAAGGATTGTTTGAACATTATCAACCGACTTAAAATAAGTATTACATGTTTAAAGTTTGTTTGAAACTTGAAAAGTCAAGTCAAGTGTTGCAAAATTAGCTTCTGATAAAGTCAAGTTAGAAGAGTATTTGTTAAACTTTTAGAATAATTTTAAAAATGAATTATAATAAAAAAATATTACCTCTACCAGAAATATTTACTTAAATTAAATTTTTTTTCTAACTTTAGACAAATAACTGAATCAGTAGGACAAGAAGTCAATGATTCAATAATCAACAAAGTAGTTATACGAAGTATTCTTACCTACTACTACTAGTAGTAATTATTCTCTTTATTCTGCCGTTAAAATTATCAACGCGTAAGACTTGAAGATCACACGGACTTTTACACCAAAACAAATAACTGGGCACATGACAAAAAAGCACAATAATATTTTTGTAAAATTTGACAAACCAAGTAAAGAAAAAGAAAGAAGAGGAGAAGTAGAGAATATATACCCAAAGATTGGAGCGGGTTTCGGTAAGTCACCTCATTTTCGAAATCATAATCATCAAAATCATTATCAATTGTTCCCATTCGTCGAGAAACAAGGGCTGGAACACGAGTCAACGGCAGAGATCCGGGTCAAGTTAGAGAGTAGGGAAGGTGGGAGTAGCGGGTGATTTCATTTTGTGAGAGAGTGCTAGAGATGGAGAAGACGTAGATAAAGGAGATGAGGTCGTCATTTTCTGGAAGAGAGGATGAAGAAGAAGAAGACGTGGCATTAGTAATGGCACCGTACATATCCGCCATTATTACAGAGTATTGAGGAGACCAGAAATAAACCCAAATATAAAAAGGCAGTTCAGAGCTTCAGTTTCTTTACTCGCCAGATTTTATCACTCATTTCAATAATTCATCTTTCTCATTACTGCTTGGAATTTTAAATCAATTCAACCTTTCTCATGTGAGTTATATTCTTACATTTTTTATTCACAACTGAAAATTGAGTTTTTTCTCTAAAACTGAACTTAGTTGATCGGAGCTTCCACCTACTTGGGATCGTCAATCGGAATTTTGATTGAGAGCGTAATTTTGTAAATAAACACACCTAAAGTGAGGTGAATAGTTATAATTATTCAAATCTGATTTACAACGGTCAATTTTTAAATATCCCAGCTACAGTTTATAATCGAACATGTTAACTCTGCATGTTTTAGTCTATTATAATCGGACAGCTAATTCATGTATGTTTTAATATATGTTCTTCGTCTGTTATAATCGGACAGTTAATCTCTGTCTGTTTTAATATATCTTCAAACACAAACTGAAACTAAATATGCAGAATGCAAATATGAATAAAAAAAAATGCAAAAAGTAAATCACACTAAGATTTTTACGTGGTTTAATATCTATTCTCTAATCTAGTGGCCTACCACGTCCAATACCAAAAGGTATTGTAGACTCTTTTTATTAAACTTAATATTCAATTAAATACAATAAAAAGAACTCCATATTAATAGACACCTTTGCCCCTTTTGCACATTTGTAACCTTTCTCACTACTGAAACCTTTGCACCTCTGTAACCTTGAAAGCTTTCTTTGAACAAAATACATTCATTACTTGATCAATCAAGTTACACAATGCTTGAACTCATAATTTAATATAAGAAATTACAAAAGATTTCTTAATTTCCGGCCGCGAGGAATTTATAACAATGCAAATAATAGTTAAAAATAAAAACAATAAAAGACCTCAATAAATATTCACCTCTATATAGCAGCGTCGTGGATGAAGGCCATATATAATCAATGAGTTAACGACTATAAAAGATTGTTAGCAATAAAGTCCCAAGATATCAACAAGGAATTATTTCCAGCCACAAGGAATTTGGTAACTAATAGACACATTAAAGGTCTTATTTTCCTATTTGCTTCTTCCTCTTCCTTCCTCTATGTCTAATTGTTTGATTCATTTTTTAAGAAAATTGAATTTTACTCAACTTTGACGGAAAGATTTGCTTTTTTTAAAATAAAAATAAAAATAAAAAATCAGTAATTACTATTAAGGGATTCTAATTATTATTATTTTTTTGTTTGAAGGAGATGTTTTCAGGTTTTGCATTACAAGAGCTACTATTTTTCTTACGATATAATAAGTTGAATATGTTTTATTTTATTGATGTAATGATTATTTTATGCTTATATATTTAAGAATTGGGTATATATTTTACACATATTTTAAATTTAACTTAAGGTGATAAGTTAGTTTGAAACAACTCAAATGTCTAATAATATTCCACATGAAATATATAAAGGAAAATGATATATATTGCGACTTTTACATGCCGATTTTTTTTGTAATTACCTGAATAAATTTAATTAGAAAATATTTTAAGATATATTTGATACAGTGAGTCGATTTTGTAATCCTATTTAATATCCTGTATTGATATATGTCGTAATCGTAATTGATAAAAAAAATTCACAATATATAACATAACTATACATAAATCACTTATATCACGTGCAATTAAGGCCTAAATATGGAGTAATACCCTGAACATTTATTATTTTATCTTTTGGGATTGTCGTCTTGATTTTTTTAATTAAAGGATTAAACTTTTAAAATTATTTTCGTTAGGAATTAAACTTTTAATTTTTTATGATTAAGTCTAATTGACAGTGTCACATCAAAAAATTGATGACATGTGATAGCGACACATGACTAAAAAATACATATGTGTAATATTGAGTCTCATTTAAACATTTATTCAATTAAATTTTTGTACCAAGAAGGTAAATATAGGACCATTATTAATTTCAAAATAAATTATTATTATTATTTTAATATAAAACCATTATTAATTTTTTAAAGTAAATTTAATGATAATATTCCCCTTTTGGTAAATTATTAATTTTTAATGACATTTTTAAAATAAAATTAAAAATGGTCTTATATTTATCCTTTTTCGTATAAAAAATTAATTGAATAAATATTAAAATGACACTCAATATTACACATAAGCATTTTGTAGTTACGTAATGCTGTCATGCCATCAATTTTCTGATGTATCACTATCAATTTAAATGTAATCAGAAAAATATAAAATTTTAATTTACTAATGAAAAAAAATTGAGAAGACAATCCCTAAAATGAAAAAAATTTAATCTCCTAATTAAAAAAATTGAGAAAACAATCTCCAAAGTAAAAAAAATTTAAAATTTTAATCCTCTAATTAAAAAAATAAAGAAAATAATTCTCAAAATAAAAAAACATTTAAAATTTAAGATATTAATCTTTATTTAAGCATGCAATTAATTGGATAAATTCACATCTCGCAAGAATTTGATTGCAACATGTTTTTGAAAAGGTAAAGATGGTGCAATTAATGGCGTAGTCCAAAGTGAGTGACATTTTATTTATTTTTAGCAAAAGCATCCCGGAGTCGGCATGACTGAATCCACGTGGTCTGCTCAGAGACCTTCTCGAGGAGAGCAGATCCTCTGCCCTTAAATTCTCTGTCTCCCTTGTGTCCCCTACTTAAATTATGACACATGTCATTTTATTTTATTTTAGAATTAATTAGTGCTAAGTAAGAGATTATGTGTCAAAATATAAGTGGAGGGACACAAAGGGACAGAAAATTTTGGGATAGAGGATCTGTTCTCCTTTTTGAGTATCTATCTTTATTGGTTATATCTTTACAAAGCCTGTACAAGTACATGTGGCAGATGTGGCCAGTCCAAAGAAAAATCAACTGTGGGACTCCGAGTAAAATGGTTTGGATGGGTTTTTTTTTTGACCAAAAACTGAAAAATGAATACGGAGTGTATTTAAATTTTATTTTTTAATTTTTAATTTTTAATATTAAATAAAAATTTAAATAAATAAAATTTAAATATATTAATATCCAATTTTTATGTCCACCGATTCGGTGAAGGCCAAAAGCATCCTTGAATTTTTGGTTGCGTTTTGGTGAGACGAGAGTTTGTGGGTGAGAGAGGATGTCATGGAAATGGATTTTAAGGCTTTTAGTTAGGTCTTCATCTCGCCAACTTCCTTCACCACTTTTTCCAACCCAATCCTTATTATATTATTCAAACCTAACAATCTTCAATTATTAATGTTTGGTGTGTTACGTTTAAAATTTTAACTCACAATATTATTTTTTAAATAAAACATATATGCACGAGTTAAATTAAACAAATAAAATTCAAATTACATCCATAACAAACAATCGTATAATTTTTTAAAATTAGGACATTATATTGGCACATTAAACAACTCAACGGTCCTCATCATATCAAGATCCAAATCATGGACAACTAGGGGAGATTTTGTTTAGAGCTGAATGGAGTTGAATCTGAATGGTTGAATCGGTCAATGCGTTTGTTTTGGTCTGAATGACTGAATCGGTAAGATGGACGAGGTGAATGGCTAAGTCAGATTTTTTTAGTTGAATGGCTGAATGAGCAGCTGAATGAAGTAATTTTTTTTAAAAAAATTTAAAAATTAAAAAAAATATTAACTATTATATTAAGTAATATTAAATAAATTTACAACAATTTTAAATTTTTTAGAGGGATAAAATAATAAAATTTTGTCATTCAGATGTTTCAAACATGTCAATTATCAAACAGTTTTTTTTCATTCAGATTCAGATTCAACTCATTCAGATTCATATTTAACTCATTCAAATTCAAATTTATTCAATTTTTATTAAACACCACCTAAGACATGCATAATTTCTATACTCATATTTTAGCGGTAGGTGGTAGGCGGTGATGCCTTCCAAACTAATTTAATTGCAAAAAAAAGTAGGCAAATTACGACTTGTCCGGCAGTTTTATATATATAGTGTAATCGGGTAGAATTTTATTTATTAACGATTGTTTATATTAAAAATAATATTATATAATTAAATAAAGTAAACGATATAAAACTTATTTATATAAAAATATCATTTATAACAGATGAAAATAGTAAGTATATATAATTTTACTAATGTAAAACATACTTTACAATATTTTTTTTTATAACTTTTCTTGTTAAAAGGATATTCAAAAAATAAGAGTAATCGAATGATATGGTGAAAAAGAAAAAAAATACTATAATAGACTTTAGGTATTCTTTCTATTTTATGTATATGCATTGTATTTATGTAAAGAACTAAAGAGTGATTATTAATAAGCAAGTACATATATGTACGTACCTACAAATACTATTTTATTTACATATGAGTTATCTCAAATACTATTCGAATTAACTCATAATTATAGTCGGCCTATTATACTCCTATTATAATAAGGTATTGATTTTCCTTCTTAAAATATTATCTCAAACCCACTCTCACCGAACCAAGACCCAGAAACTCCCACACAAACAAGCCATCGCCACCCTCTCTCCCTCTCTTCTGGGTTATATATACAAACTCTTACAGGTGAATACCCTTCAGCGGGCGGGCGCTAAATAAATAAATGAAGATCAACGTGAGAGAATCGACGATGGTGGCGCCGGCGGAGGAGACGCCGCGCCGGAGCCTGTGGAATGCTAACGTGGACCTTGTGGTACCCAACTTTCATACACCAAGCGCATACTTTTATCGGCCAACCGGTTCGGCCAATTTCTTTGATCCGAAAGTACTCAAGGATGCACTGGGCCGAGCCTTGGTGCCGTTCTATCCGATGGCCGGGCGGTTAAAGAGGGACGAAGACGGCCGCGTTGAGATCGACTGTAACGGAGAAGGCGTACTTTTCGTGGAGGCGGAGTCGGATGGAGTTGTTGATGATTTCGGGGACTTCGCCCCCACGTTGGAGCTCCGGAAACTCATTCCGGCTGTTGATTATTCTCTAGGAAAATCATCTTATTCCCTGTTAGTCTTGCAGGTGACTTAATTTCTACTTGGTTTTTATTTATTGGTAATACACTAATACTGCTTAATTCTGCTACTACATCTGCATGCCTTCATAATAATAATGTGTAACCAGTAACATAACATTTAACAGTGCTATTAATAGATTGTAGAAGAAATGATGATTATTATTTTTATTAAGTATATTTTTAAAATAATGCTTTGTACTATCAATTACTCCATCATAAAGTTTGTGGTCTGACCCACCCATACTTTCTTTAACTTATCACTATTCGGTTAGGACAAAAATAGAGCTTGGTTGGTGAATCAGAATTTTAAATTAAATTATACAAACCATTGGATATAGTTGCTTTCTAATTTTATCTATTTATAGTTTTATCCCTATTATTTTTTTTTCTTGTTGGAACATCTCTCTCCCTAGAATTAATTTTATACGGGTATTTGATCCTACAAGCATAATGATTTACCAATAACGTTATTGAGGGTTCAAGTCAGCATTTTTGATGACCTAGTTTCTTATTTATATTATATCTTATTACTAACTCAATAGGCTTACTTTATCACAAACACAAAAGTTTATTTATATTTCCTATTAATTTTAACCAACTTCTATTAGACTTAATTAGACTTTATATGTTACACTTGGAGCCTTTCGGTAACGACTTATTTTAAATTGACTTAAAGTTATAATATAAGTTGAGTTATAGATTCTGTTAAGTTGTGATTTATAAGTAAAAACGTTCGGCATCAATTTGTCTTATAAGTCAAAAATTAAGTTCAAACAAATTATGAATGTGTTCGACTCATAATGACTTATAAGTTAAAATCAAGTGTAAAGATTACTAAAAAAGACATTAATATAAAGAGGGCCAAAATAGAAGAGAGGCAAAATAGACATTATATTTGATCAAACCAACTTATTTTAGTAATTTTAAAATAAGTTACAAATAATTGCTTATTTTTTTTTGACTTAAAAATCAATTTAAAAGTAGAAAAATAAGTCATTGTCAAACAGAAACTGAAGAATAATGGCGAATGACTTATAAGTCACTGCCGAACATACTCTTAATTAAACTAATCAATTAGTCTAATTTTATATTTACAATTATTATTATCTCATAACATACTCTTACAATATATATATATATATATATATATATATATATATATATATATATATATAGAAAGGATCAAGAGTAAAATTCTTAAGTAGTAGAACTCCCTTAAATAATAGAATTGTATCAAAACGACGTAGTTTTGATAAGACGCGGTGACATTTTTGTAAATACGTGGTGGCATGGTATTTATAAAAATGCCACCGCGTCTTATCAAAACTACGTCGTTTTAATACAATTCTATTATTTAAGGGAGTTCTACTACTTAAGAGTTCTACTCTTGATCCTCTCCCTATATATATATATATGCCCCATGGAGCAGACGTGGATGTAATGTTTGGCTCTTGCTTTGTTTGCTTTCACCATTTGATTAAATATATTGTTATTTTAAATTTATTTGATTTGAGTAATTAGCTAAGCTGTTGAGCCTACTCAATATGAGGGGCTTACTACCAAGTAGTATTTCTTAATTTTGTTCTGATATATATCATGTGCAGATTACTTACTTCAAATGTGGTGGAGTCTCACTAGGTGTTGGTATGCAACATCATGTTGCAGATGGAGCTTCGGGCCTCCACTTCATAAACACATGGTCTGATATAGCTCGTGGTCTTGACCTCACCATCCCCATCCAGCCTTTCATAGACCGCACCCTCCTCCGAGCCCGTGACCCTCCCCAACCGGTATTCCACCACATTGAATACCAGCCCCCTCCTTGCATGAAATCCACTCTTGAAACCACCACCATCCCTGAAACAGCCGTCTCTATTTTCAAATTGACACAGGACCAGCTCAAGGCCCTCAAAGCCAAGTCCAAAGAAGACGGCAACACAGTTGCTTATAGCTCCTATGAAATGCTGGCAGGACATGTATGGCGGTCCGTGTGTAAAGCCCGTGGGCTTCCTGATGATCAAGAAAGCAAATTATACATTGCAACGGACGGCCGGTCCAGGCTCATTCCCCCACTCCCACCGGGCTACTTTGGCAATGTGATTTTCACTGCCACGCCTATAGCAGTAGCAGGTGATCTCCAATCAAAACCGGTATGGTATGGTGCCAGTAAAATTCACGATGCATTATCCCGAATGGACAATGATTATCTAAGGTCTGCTCTCGATTACTTGGAATTGGAACCTGATCTTAAAGCCCTTGTTCGTGGGGCGCATACATTTAGGTGCCCGAATCTTGGAATCACCAGTTGGGTTAGACTGCCTATCCATGACGCGGACTTTGGTTGGGGAAGGCCTATATTTATGGGACCTGGTGGAATTGCATATGAAGGGCTAAGTTTTGTGTTACCAAGTCCTTGTAATGATGGGAGTTTGTCGGTGGCCATTTCTTTGCAAGCGGAACACATGAAACTCTTTAGCAAGTTATTGTACGACATTTGACGAAACGGACTGCTCACCAAACTCATTTTATGCTGCTGCATGTAATAGTGCTGATGGAGTCTTATTTTCTTCTATTTTTCCTTTTGGCAAATTTTTTTCCTGAGGTTTTTTGGACATCTTGTATTACGTACTAATAATATCGTGTTGTTAAATGCAATGAAAATTGATGGACCTTAAATAAGAATGTACTTGCCTTTACTGATATTTTCACATGACTATAGCATTAGCGATGTCATTTTCATGTGAAAATATTAAAAAAAGTTATGTGAAGTAAAAATATAATTAAAATGTCATTCAATCTTTTGTAAAACTCACAAACATCCCATCCTATACCTCCAAACTCATAAACGCGTAGGGCATTTGTATTTTGTAGTAGTGCACTTGTAGGGCATTTGTATTTTGTAGTAGTGCACTTGTGTTTTTGGGTTTGCCAAAGAAAGTGATGCAATTTTGAGTAGCAGCAGAGAAGTAAGTATTGAGACTGATGGAAAGCAGAAAAATAAGGGCAGGCGCTTCAGAGAAGCGGAACAAATGGTTGAGATATTACATGATCCATGAACACAACAAAGTCAAAAACAATGACGGGTGAATAACAAAGGAGTAATCAAAAACATAAAACAATGAACAAACTAAAGCAGATGTAGACCGACAAGTAGAAAGATTTTAGAAGTTGAAGTAGGGGCAGTGCGTTGCTTTTAGCGGGTTTTGGCTCACGAACAACATTGTTACCGCCACCACCAGCTCCCCTCTTTCCCTGCGACTTTTTGGAATTGACGATTTCATACTTTAGTACTGCATATGCTGTTCTACCATCGTCTTCATTTGAACGGATTACTGTGGCTCCGGTTGCTGCAGAGTTCGGATACGTACGTGAACATGTATAAGATTTCTCAATATAATTGTTTACAAATTAAGATGAAACTCAATCATACCATTAACTTGGTGTTCATCCAGTAAGTCGTCGACAAGTCTTTCTGTGGATGATGGGAGTTTATTTTGAATAGGCAGGCTTGATATGATGATCAGAACTGGAGCACATAAGATGATGATGAATAAGCATGCAATAAAATTGATCTTCATCTTTACTAATTAGTTAGGGAGGAGGAGGTAGACTCAAACTGTTATTTAAGGTATGGATTTGGTTCCTCTTGTTTATAACTTTTATGAGAATTGAATCCATGAGCCAAGCTACTCATCTGAAAGATGCTTGCTGCACAAACACAAAATATACCACTTTTATCATATGCACGTGTAACACTTTCAATTCTCAAAACAATGGAATAAAGTCCAACTCCATATTAATTAACTATGTTTTGGTTCTCTGTTCATTTGGAAAATTGGCATGAGAGAGAGAGAGAGAGAGAGAGAATAATCTCTGCCTCCAAATATCTGAAAAAGAAAGAGATGACCAAATCTGGTTAAAGGGATAAAGGTCTAACGTCATCGACTGCAAAAAAAAATAAAAATAAATTCTATTTTAGTGCTGTGCTCATCTTTCTTCTGGAAATTGGAATAGGATGCTCATCGCATTAACTGGAATCAGCATACTAGCCCAATAAATGGTCTTGAGTATTTTAGGCTAATAATTAGTTCAGCTATGTTCTATGTGTAAATGGACCAAAAGCATAAACACACCGAGCATATAAAGATGGTTTTCTTTTCTAATGTTTTCCATAAACAATCAGTCGATCAAAAAAGTACTCAAATACTTTGTAGCTTTGAGATTTTGTGCACAAAACATGTAAAAAGAACAAATATCTTTCCACATTTCATAGCGCTTTTTCTTCCACAAATACAAAACCAAACATGTACTCTGGGAATTTTGAACTGAAAATAGATTTAAAAAATAGAAAATGAAAAGAAAAGAAAACCCAAAAATGCTAACCACTAAACCAAATAGGCCATGAAGTTTCCAATGCCTTGCCTGACCACATCCTTCTTCGCCAAGCCACAAAATAAGAAAAGTACTCAATAAGCGGCAAAAGTAAATTTTAAAATATTAGTTGCAAAACCTCCCTAGACTACATGCCTCTTGCTTGGATTCAGGATTTAGATCGTCTCTCCAGTTCAAGGTCATACGCTACAAGCTCAAATAACTGCTTAGCTTGTAAAAGTAATTCAAGGTTAACATAAACACCTTATGCTTGACTTGATTCAAGTTTTGTTGGTTTGTTCAATGATTCTTAATTATAGTAGATTGATTATACTGTTCTTGCTTTGAGATCTTTGCTGAATTTAGTGCGGACGTGTTAATGATAACATGAGAAGATTTTACAACTCTTTTTTACTAATTACAAAGATTTTTTATTTGCAAATGGTTGCTGTTCTCAAACTCTTGGGTGTTTAGTGGACAATGGCCACCTCAAACACCGAATTTATCTTAGTGTGCTGACGATTGAGCATCAGCTTGTCGCCAAAGTGCCATAGGCACTTGCTCATTTGATTAGAGTTTGTGATCTTAATTCTCAACATCTCAGATGGTAGCACAAAGGAATCGTGTGCTTTGTGTGAAGTAGCTACTGTCTAAAGCAGTACCACACTCGAGATATGTGACCAATATTAAATGCAGTTACTTCAAGTATGGATACTTCATTTAATCCACTATTTCTACTCTGTTAGATAGTGATGTCAATCCTGGAAGTCACTTACTATTGAAGATCTTGACAACCATATAAAATGGGAGTATGTGTAACACCTTTTGGTGACATCTAGCTATGTGTTGACATTTTTCAGTGCAGCATTGGGTTTGTTCTGATCTTTTTCCCTAGAGATGCAAATAAGCCCATTATATGTGTGAAGCACAAAAGAGGCTTGTGTTATAAAAAATGAATGCTAAACCCATCATTTCTTTGTTTGACCAAGTTTCACTACTTCCTCAACCTTCAAATGTGAGGCACATACCCAAACAGAAAATGTTAACTTCCAAATTATGGTGTGATAATACTTTAATTTAGCTTGAAGAGGTAAAAGGAAAACAATTTATTAATGTGTTTTATGTAAATAATTGCACGGCATGATGATTGTGAAGTAGGTTTCTGGGGGAAAAGAACAAAGTTGCATTTGATCAATATGGTAATGTGCTATTAATTGTCACTGTGCTCAAGTTATTATTATTTCTAATCGTTAGTATAATATTATCATAGAAATCATTACGATGTCTTAGTTGTATTTGCATAGATATATCTTGAGCACCATATATAGTTGACAATGGTCACTATCATGGAGCACCATCTCCCACTCACTTCTCCACATATTACTCTACAAGCTAAAGTATGGAAGTTGTAGTCCTTTTCTAGATGAAAGTATCCACACGATCGTTCTTGCTAACCACTGTTTTGTGGTACCATTCGCACCTCCAAAGTCTGATTATGTTCTTTGTAAGCATAGAAAGATATCACACTAACTATATATGGCCTATCCGTGTTTTCATGTTTCTTATTCTATTTATTTATTTATTCTTTAAATATGTGAAGATGTGTGGTATAAAATGTCCGCTGAAGAGCTGAATCTCAGAATTTCATTAATGACAGATCACCTGGATATTGACTTAAATATTTATGTAATAGCAATTCTAGTTTATATGAGTGTATTAGTTGGACCTTAGGCTTCAGTAAAATTTGGGTCGTCATTTAAAGCATGACTAGTGTTTCAGTTTGACATGACCTGGAAACATAAAGCAGGAAATATTGGGACTTCAAATCCAAGGATCCAACTAAGTTGTAAGAATACGGTCCTTGTACTTTGTAGTAATATTTATGTCCAGTTCTCACACAATCTGAGTTTTTAATTTCCACAAGTCAACTGAAAGTAGGTTAAAATTTAATCAAAATGGGATCTTTATACATGAATATCATTTGGTGCTAGCTAGTCATCTCCTAGAGTAGAAGATGATATTCCAAGAGAGGAGGCAAATGTTCCAGTGGTGTCCCCACCTAGGTATCTCTTGAGGCGATCCAAGTCATCAGCAGCATCAAGCATTGAAGGCCTTGTAGAGGGGGAATACTGTGTACAAAGAATACCCAACTCGATCAATTCCCCTATTGCAACTTCCCACATTCTTTTTACTTCAGGGGATTGATCTCGCATAGCTCTCACCAGTGAAGAGTCTATTATTTTTTCCATCCTTCCATGGTAGTAATTCTTGACCCATTTGGGCAGGCTTAGCCCTCCAACAAACATATCATCTGTTGGTCTCTTTCTAGTCACCATCTCTAGAACTAGAACTCCAAAGCTGTAAACATCTCCCTGCGTAGATGTGTTTGATCCAAACCCATACTCTGCATCAGAAACATAAACATTTGAGAAAGTAAATTACAACTAATACTCGAGGAAAGTTGAATAGAGAAAATCGTATACAACTAAGGTCATATGCAACAGCTTGTACAATTAATATTTTAACCATTTCGAATACCACAATAAAAAAGCATGCATTTATGACTTGAATGAAGTTTACTTTCAGCCTTTGTACTAAGAAATAATTTTGAAAAATGGAAAAATGAAATTTGGCTTTTCCTTAATTCCGTGGTGTTATAGATTTCTTGTCAAGGATGTAACAATTTTTGTGGGCTTCGATGAAAGTACTTAAGCATAGTCATCTACTGAGCATAGAATGCAGCTTTAGTGATTTTATCTGTTTTTTACCCCGAGTATTGAAGATTTGAGATGCAGTAGCAAAGGAGAATTCTGTACCTGGTGCAATGTATCCTATAGTTCCAGATAACATATTTGCTGTAGAGTTCCCCATATTCTCAATGACCCCAGCATTTCCCCCTCCAACTGTCATAACCAACCTCGCGATGCCAAAATCAGAGACCAGAGCTGTTAAGTCATCGTTGAGAAGAACATTGCTTGGCTTTAGATCACAGTGGATTACTCTAACCGGAGAATGGTGATGGAGGTAAGCCATCCCCTCAGCGATATCACTGCAAATATTGACCATCTGAATAAGGTTCAAGTCTGAAGAATTAGAACACAGACCTGTGGCATGATGTGGGTAGAGACGGCTGTCCAAGCTCCCATTTGCCATATAAGGAAGAACAAGGGCCTTGAAATCAGGTAAACTACAAGCTGTTATTATTCTTATGAGGTTCCTGTGCCTAATTCTCTTAAGAACTTGGCATTCTCGGGTAAAACTTTTTGTCGAATTGCTAGTTTGTAATTGTAGCACTTTGACTGCTATGGGTGTCCCATCTGGAAGAACTCCCTTATAGACACGCCCGTAGCTGCCCGACCCAATTAGTCTCTGCTCATCAAATCCTCCGGTAGCCTCTGAGAGTTGTTTGAATGGTATTCTTGGGAAATTGGGTATCAACTCTGGTTCTGACTTTCTTTCTGTCTCAGACTTGGCTGGAAAAATCACTTCTTTCATGCGCTTGTATCCGACCAGACAACATACTGTCAAGAAGAACGCTGATACAGATATGGTAATACAGAAACAGAATATAATCAAGAACACACGTGAACGAAAATAACGTCGTTTCCGATGGCAAATGGGAATTCCTGGTACTGACCCGCAGATATGTTGGTTGCCAAGAAAAGATAGGTACGTGGCATAGTCAAAGATGCCACCAGAGGGAAGCATTCCAGCAAAGTGGTTGTGTGAAAGATTAAGAAAGGTGAGGGTTTGGATTTTACTTAGGCTTGATGGGATCGCTCCAGATAAGTTGTTTGTGGAAACGTCAAAAGCTTCAAGGTTCTTAAGATCACCCAAGGATTCTGGAAGCTGCCCAATAAGGGAATTGTTTGATAAATTTATCAACCTCAAGGCAATGCAACTGGATATCTGAACGAATATACTTCCAGTAAGGTTATTTGATGAAAGATCTATCTCTTGTACGCTTGCAAACTTACTGAGTTCAATTGGCAGAGGTCCTTGAAGTTGATTATGAGAAAGATTCAGGAATATCTTGATCTCTCGCATACCTGATATTTCTGGAGGAATGTTTCCTGTTAACCTGTTATAGGACAAGTCTAGCTTATACAGATCTGTGCATTGCCCTAATGTCGGAGGTATTTCTCCTGAAAGGAGGTTATTGTTAAGGAACAGATATTTTATCCGTTCTAACTTGCCTAAACTTTCAGGAATCGCACCGGAAAATTTGTTATTCGACAGATCAAGCAGACCAAGGGGATGAAATTGTCCTAATGCTGCTGGAATCTCACCAGTGAAGCGGTTGTGTGATAAGAAAAGCTGTTGCAAGTTGGGTACCTGGCTTATTTCTGGTGAGAGAGTTCCATTCAGAAGATTGGATGTCAAATTGAGCAGTAAAAGACCAGAAAGATTTCCCAACACTGGAGGAATTGATCCGAATATCTGGTTTTCTTCTAGCAATATATTTTCTAACTTGACACTTAGCCGTCCAATGGAATTAGGCAACGATCCTCCCAGACCTATACCAGCCAGTTCAAGCTCCTCTAAAATAGTGCAGTTTGCAAGTGCAGTAAAGAAGGGGTCGAGATTAGTGTTGCGATCATGACTAATCATATCATTGTATGATAAATGAAGAAAGCTCATTTGAGGTAGCCCTGCTATTAGCTGAGCAGGCAATTCACCAGAAAGAAGATTGTACTCCACGTCCAAATTATACAATTGAGAAGCATTGGTTAAAGAGACAGGTATTTCTCCCGTAAATTGATTATTATACAAATTGAGGTTCCATAGATTTCGGCAATTACCAATATCTGGTGGAATATTTCCAGAAAGTAAGTTTTGGGAGAGGTCTACATTTTGCAATGAAGTGCAGTTGGAGAAGAAGGAAGGTGGAAGCATACCGTCCAAGCTGTTTTCGGTAAGAGTGAGTAGAGAAAGGTCGGAGAAAGAAGAGAAGGAATCGGGTATTGGGCCGTGCAAGTTGTTTCCGTCCAGCTGGAGAGTTTGAAGGTGGCGGAGGGAGGAGAATTCTGGGGGAATGATCCCAGACAAATGGTTGTGATAAAGAACTAGAACCTGAAGCCTGGTGAGATTAGAAATGAATGGTGACAGCAGACCCACGAGTTGAGTGCCGAGAAGGATGAGTTGGGAAACGCGGTGATGCTTTTTGTTGCATTTGACTCCCGTAAAGTTGCACACGTGGGTTGTCTCATTCCAGTTTGCAAGTGTGGAATTTGGGTCTAATGATATAGTCCTTTTGAATGCCACAAGTGCAGCTCTATCATTTTCCAAAGAATGGTGGTTGTGATCTCCGAATACCTGCCCCCCTGCAGCAGCTATTATCAGAACCAAATGTTGGAGCAAGAAAAGGTACTGGTTTCTCTTAAAAACCATGTTGGGAAAATTGATAGCTTTCTTCCCCTTCATCGTGCTACAAATTAAATACTATATTTTATTAATAAAAACGATTCTAGCTCTCTCTTTTCTTCTCTTTTCTCCTCTTTTCTCTTGTGCGTGTGTGTTCGGTTTGTTGTAAATGGAATGGAGGTCGAAAGAAGTCTGCCCGTCTTTAAATATACTATATGATTAGTTTTCACGAGGACAGAACAGAGTATTGGATGGATATTCAAACAAAATGATTGCTTGTTTGAAAAAAGAGAATGGAAACTGGAAATATATATAGTACTAGTAGGTTATTGATGCAAAAGTACCTTTATGCAATTCGTTTCTTAATCACCAAACTTAAATTTGTTAAACAATTATTAGTGGGTATTTCTTTTGTTCAGAATTATATTTGTAGTGGATTTCCCCCCAAATTTCAAGTTTCTTATATATTTATTAAATACTATAATTTTATCCAATTACCCGTTTACATCAATTGGATACTTTTGATCGTCAATAATTAAATATATATACAGCAAAAATACTTGGAGAGTAATTTCTTCCAAGAGTAGTTTCATATCTTTTTTGGGTCATTAGAAAATTTCAAAACTTAATATTATAATTTGATAAATTAAAAATTGTTTTACAATTTAACTTTTTTTGTATTCATGTGTTGTACATATTACATAGCATTATTTGTTTAAGCCAATAGCTATGGTTACGTTCTCCTTAGGTCATTTGAAAAAGAGGCAATATAGTTAGTTAGATGAACCATGCATGAGGTTGGGGTTCGAGCTTTGGTATGGGAGGGTGGGTGTGTGAGTGTATTCAACTTGGTACAAAAAAAGAAATATATAAAAAATTAATATTAAAAAGGACAAAATAGTAATATATCTGAATTGTAAGGGTAAAAAAGAGAGGAAAAAACGTGACGTTCTAAAAAAAGACGAGATTATGACGGACGGACGGACGGACGGACATGCATGGCAAACTGTGTGAGTAGAGAAGAATGGCATAGGCAAGTGGGTGACAAATTCTACAAGATTAGTTTGAATGAGCGCATGGAGAATTTATTTGAGCAGCAGCAGCAAAGTAAACAAAAAAGAGTTTTGGGAAAACCAATAATGGTGTAAGCTTTAGGTCCCGAAGCCGAAGCCGAAGCCAATAAAATTTCCTTGCAAAAAATGGTGTATGCTTTTAGATAATCCCAAGTCATCACCAATAAAATTTTATTGGTGTATACTTTTGGTTCCCGGCCCGGAATAGAATAGACAACTCAAAGTCATCATCAATAAAACTTCTTGCTCCGCTCCGACTTCCGAGGTAAACCAAATTTATGTTTTCCTTCTTCATACTCCCCCATCCAACCACATCTTACTTGGCATCAACAACACTACATATTTATGCATTAGCAACAAAACTAAATTAAATGCCCACATCAGTTTTGACACAAAACATACCAGACACAAACCTATACACAGTCAGCACTTGAAAATAGCCACAAGAACAAACTAAACTTGTCACAGCAAAAGCAGAGCATGCCACCATGTACCAAATCCACCACAGTGATCAACTATAAACTATTGGTAGGGGTCTCAAATGGCATTTAATATTTAAATGATACTACTTTATAGCATAGCCAATTACAAGAGATTTACATAGCCAATGTAAATTGAAACACTTTCACCAATAATTTGAGACCCCTAGCATTACCCATAAATTTAAGGGTAAAAAAAATTTGAAACAGCAAACAATACACAATTTCCCTCCAACACCAGAAAAAAAAACTATAACTCGCACGTCGAAAAAGTGACAAATTATTTCTTTTCTTTTTTGCAACTAAAAAACTCAAGAATGATTCGAGTCATTTTCCTAATAAGATGGCTGAAAAGTTCTAATTTATTGTTCGAATTATAGAGTTACATATTGGGGAGTGTGTAATAATTTGAAGCTTTTACATGCAAAATTAATAGCGTCTTACAACAACTGTGTTTTTCCAACACAAATAATTGAAAACCAGACTTGTATATTAAAATCACCATGTTATATGTACAATCCTCATTTCTTTTGCCTAATGAAGTCTTTCATGCCCTAGCCCCATCCACAATTAGAATTAATAAGAGCCTGAACCACAAAAAAATAAAATATACAAGTAAAAGTGGCCAACAAAAAATGATTGGATTTCTTGCAAGCAAAAAGATAATAAGAACAATAAAATAGGCAAGATAAAATCAGCTGACCTTGGTACTTTGCCAGGATAGAAAGTACTCCGTTTTACTTTTTATAATAAAGGAATTTATAGTACTCTCCACTGAATCCTGTTTTACAGGTAGACTTACTATACAGCAAAGTAAACTTGGGAAAAAATCACAAGGTTCTAAGATGAACTGTTGCATAGATTCATCTCTGGAAACATGTAGGCCCCAACTTATGGCACACCCTGTGTATCAGAATGTAAATCATTTTAATGAAAGGAGTAATGTAGCGATAAAAACTAAAAGTAGGCCAAAATGGAGAACATAACACGTCGTGGGTATGGCTAATATAAGGTAAAGTGAATGTGTTTTCATAGCAGGCTTGTAAACAGGGAAGACAGTATATATATAACAAAATTAGAAATCAAGAATAACAAAAGTTAATAAGGTTGAGGCAGAAAAAACAAAACAAAACTAGTGTACAAGTATGCTTAAACATAATTGCAAGTTTGCAACCCAACAGGAAGCAACAAATATGATTCACCAAGTTAGACTTTCATACTTGTGAAGAATTCAGGTCAACTTCAAAGTACAATAAAATAAGTGCTGAAACATTTGTTCTTTCAGAATACCTCATGCTGAACTCTTGAAATGGGTCAAATGACAACAAAGGTAACAGGTGCTCCTGCCAATGACCAGTAAATAAATCATACAATGACATTAATCCAACTGAACAAATAAAGTCCACCTGCAAACTAATTCTTTTGAACATAACGATACTTAAAACCATAATCTAGTACTAACGTTTGTCTTTAGGGTCTTTACCTGTAAGCTATAAATTTTTTTATCACCGCACTACAGTAGTTGCAAGGAAAATGACTCCTTTGCAGACCAAAGTGCAGTTGCATCAACATAAAAACTCAGTCTTTCAGAGATTTAGTGTTGAAGAATGACAATACTTCCCATTCCAGAAAAGTGGGCACTTCTATTCTACCTCTTGAGTAAATTGGTCCGCTGTAGGAATATAAACAAGAAAATAAAATAACTTTGAAGAGCACTAAACAGTGACAACTACGAAATTTGAACAACTTGTTCACTTGCAAATATATTTTCAAAAAGTAAATACAGTTTCCCCCGCTGAAGTTGGGAAGGAAATGTATATCACCTCAAGAAGCCTTTAGTATGATGATTCAAAGATCATATTTTCTCCTTTGCTTCTTGCCCACCAATTAATTAAAGCCTTGGGAAGGTACAGGAATATTAGAGAAAAGGATAAGTGGATAAAGTAATTGGATATGATATCATTTAGCAGCAGTTTTTGTTTGATTTAAACTGATGAAACCTTGTAAATTATAAAACACCTAAAATACAAATACAAAGGGTGCATGGAATTTTTTTCAATAAGTTAACAATCGAATTGATCTCATGGTGATAAGCAAAACAACACAGATCTCATGCCATGAAACTTCTAGTCCTTAGAAACAAACCTTACACTTTTATTGCAGTAGCAATCTACAGTCTGTTTTACTGAACAATTCAATTAAAATCCTCTGCTGCAAATCTCATCACCCGAACTATCAACTACTTAATGATAAAAATGGTAGACCTAGATAGCTAAAAAAAGGACTTGACGTTTGAATTGCTAATGAAAAGTGGACAAAGTTCAAGATTACCTAATGAGAGAAGCTTTTACCATATAGCTATCTAGATATTTTGTGAACTTTCTGGGAGAGACAAGTACTTAACCACATAGCATCATCTAAACCACAACTCAAAAGTTTCTGAACAAAAATAGAATGATACTCATAATTATTTCAAAAAATTTGCTCAATACGAAATTGGATATATATTTAGAATTTAATGGTGCAGGAGGTACAAAATGCTTAGTCAGAAAAGGTTAAGACTACATTTGAAAAAAAACAAACTAAAACTAGCAAGCTGTGCAGAAATATCAAGTTTGTTTCAGGAAATCCAAGAAAAAAAACGAGGAATTACCATATTTGTGCCAGAGGTTGTTTGAAATGCCTTACTTCCTTTTATTTGCAGCACAATAACAATTAGATAAATGTCATAATTTCTATATATATAGATATATATGTATAAATCAATAGAATTCCAATAACCACTAGATTCAAGAAACAAATCAATCATTAATTGTCATTTTGTTTGTGATAATATTTATACCGAGTATGGTCGTATAAATGATCACTACAATACACATATAAGCCTCTACTCTGACTCGTGTCTCGCCACACACATTGCTAGACACCAGCAGGAATGGTGAAAGCAACCGGGTACTGTTGTCTTGCATTAACTGGAACCTGTATTGACGTATTAATTATGTGATTGAATTCAGACTTGCTGCTCGAGCTTGCTGCATCCCCATTTTCTTGGACCTCTAATGTTTCTTCTTTAGCAAAACAAGTAACCTCTTCACCATTCATCTCTTCTTCTGACCAATAAGAAACAAAGCTGCAATCATCTGAGAAAGAGGAACAATTGACCTCATCATCATCATCTTCAGACAACAACAATAAAGAACTGACCGTGTTTACATCTGAAACCTCCTCAAACTCTTCACCCTCATCATCATCAACCAAACCCTCCAAAAATGGCTGATCCAAGAGCATTTCCGCTGTCAATCGAAACATAGGCTTCCTCACAAAACAACCCTTTAGAAAATTCCTTGCCTCAATTGATATCTCATTTGGAATTTTAGGTAATTCATGCCCTTCAGCAATCCGTCGTAGAAGCTCCTCAGCATCGCAATCTTCTGTTCCATCCCACGGACGCTTCCCTGTTAGCATCTCTAGCACAATACAACCAAGCGCCCAAATATCAGAAGGAAACTCTTGAATACTATCAGTCACTGCTTCAGGGGACAAATACATAGGAGTCCCCCTGCAATAAGGATCCAACTTCCTCTTCTTACTCTGCATACACCTCTTAGCCAACCCTAAATCACCAACCTTTGCCCTAAATTCAGCACTACCACTTCTAGTATTACGCATAAGCAATATATTTTCAGGCTTCAAATCACAGTGAACGTAACCATACTCATGAATATGTGAAATCCCCAGAAGCATTGACCTCGAATAACGCCTCACATCAGATTCAGTCAATCCCTTGCCTCCTGATTTCTTGATCACATCAGCTAGGGTTCCCCCAGAACCATACTCCAACAACAAATTATACATCATCTCCCCATTCTCCCCAATTGTAGTCTCTTCACCAAAACATCGAATTACATGATCGCACCTTCCAATATTACTCAGAACCTCTCTCTCCTTCTGAATTGACCCGGAAACAGAAACCTCAGCCGATTTCACAGCCATAACAGATGGAAAACACCTGAATTTCGATTTGGGCTTCTTCAAAGTAGCCAGAAAAACAGACCCGAAACTTCCTTTGCCTATCATTCCACCTCTGAACCATGCCACTCCATCTCCATACTTATTCATGGTACACCTCTGCTCAACTTTATGTTGAATTAACTCCTCCTCCTCCTCTTGCTTTTCCTCCATTGTTCCTTCAGAAAATCTCAGGCTTCCTCTTCCTACCAGGACCAATATATATGTGTTACGAAGTATCAAATGCTTCTTAAAATTAGGGTTTATACACTGCAGAGCATATATATAAAGAGAAGTGCGGATAAAGAAATCCTGATAAAATAATATAGGAATAGGGTTTTGGAGGAAAATTTATAAGTTGCAACAAAAAGAAGATTGAGGCCCAAGTAAATTTAGGGTTTAGATGAGAAAGGAAGGAGGGTTGGGAAGTTTCTGATTTTAATACAAGTATATAGATTTGTTATTGTTCGTAAATAAAGAGCCGCGTTTCTTTTTTGGGAAGGGTTCGAAGTTTCTAATTTTAACGGAATAACGGTCGTGTGTCTAAAAAAGCACGGGCCATTTTTAATGTTTGATAAACTCGAGTCATATACTTGCACCAAGTTCGACCTTTTATGGCTTCTGTCTACTCCACCACTTACCATTTTTAATTGCTTTCTTCATTGAAAATTGTGATAAGAAAATCCAGCTAATTAATCCACATTTATGGATGCATGCATTATTTAATGGGAAAATGGATTAATTGAAACATGGAGAATGGAGATGCACCTTAAAGCATCACAACTTAGGGCTGTGTAACTGAGAAATATCTGTCCGAATCGGTATCGAAATTAGCCAAATTTTGATACCGATACTGGTACTGGTTGGATCGGTATACTGAAAATTAATATAATTATTATTTTATTATTATTATTTTAATAATAATTATTATTAATTTTTTTATTATTAATAATTATTTATTTATTAATAATATAAAAAAATTGAAAAACCAGTATATACCGGTCCGGACCGAACCATAAAAATTCCGTACCGAAACCGGTATCGAAAAGCTGGTATATATCGATTTTTTTGTATCAAAACCGGATCAGTTTTTTTTTGTACCAAACCGGCCGGTTCGATCCGATCCGGAAAATCAGAAAAACCAAAAATTATGCACAGCCTTATCACAACTCCATGCATGCATGGTTTCCTTTTAAAAAGTCATTTCCTTCCGTTTTGAGTAAATTAAATGTAGTAAAAATTTTACGCTCAAATCAATTGGAAAGTAAATTAAAGTTCTGGTAATTGTTCATTTATTGTGGAAAGAATGATTGTAGTGTAACATAATTTTAACTAATAAATCAAAATCGATTTAAGATTGTAACCCAAAACTATACCTACTTTAAAATGATTCGAATTTCATCTAATTGGAAACTGCATATTCCTTTTTATATGTCTTCGTTTCTTTATGTCAATGCCTACATTACCTATTACTACCAATTAAAGTAAATAAAAAATAAAAAGCCTAATGTTCAAATTTTGAAGCTTGACAAATACAGATCGATTATCCCTTAAAAATAAAGTGTACGTAGACACTATATTAATTTTTAATATTCCCTTTGTTTGTAGTATTGACAATAATAATCTTATATTTTTGATAGTTGGGAATTTAATAAATTTTGAAATACATATATATGTACTTTAAAAAAAATATAATCGTAATGCGTTTTATTTTAAAGTCATCACATGAAGATTACATTTTATAGTAAAGTTCATTTGATATTGATCAGTTTTGTAATTGTATAGTTGATCTATATGTACATTATAATCAAGGGTTTAATTTCTCATAAGGAGTTAACGGAGCTGCACAGTGTGCAGACTTTCAAATGTATACAGTCTACGACGATGGTTAGCGAAGACACAGAACAGATCCTCAAGTTCAGTGGCAGATTAATTATTCCGGTAATGGTGGACAATCAATTGTAATAACACCGATGGATATAAAATGACATACATGAAGAAGAAGAAGAAGAAGAAGAAGAAGAAGAGTTTATTCATCTCATACCGTACGTACGTACTTGAGTTATTTTTTAGACTTGTTGTTGATAATGGTGTTGGTTATGCTCCAAAATTGATAGTTTTGACAAAGTCCCGTATTGTTTATTTTGAAAATATTCTTTGGGTATATTAGCATGTTGGTTTTGATTGAGCAACTGTTATTTTTTTTTTCTATATTATTATTATATGCACTACTTCCACTATATCATTTTGAAAGTGTTGATGCTTTTCATTAGTCCACCATTCTACATCTTAATTGCTTAAAGTTTTATGTCTTTCTCATATCCCTCCTACGTCGTACCTAACTTGTATTACTATATATAGTATGGAAACAAAGTTGGACAAGCTAATCACTGGCTGGCTTACTGAATTCGCAGATAGCATTGTTATAATCAGAAATTTTTATAAAGTGTCAAAACAGTTGAAAATGACATGATCATGAAAATGTTCTTTAGATTAACAGAAGAGCATCATGATAAGATCGAGAAATGTCTTGCTTGAATTGGATCTGGCTTGTAAAAGTATTGAACAATCCATGTTGAATGCTCAAGATCTCCAAGCCAAAGTGCTAAAAATGTATACTTTAGATGCAAGGGCTTTGGAACTAACTAGGAATTATAAATATCCAGCTGAATATGTATGTTACTTCTAACATGTGGGTGAGGATCTACTACTACTAGATGCTTTAACTAACGACAATCCCTTATCATGTTTGTTCATAACTTGCAAAATATAAAAGCAAACATATTATTTTTTGATTTAGAGCAAATTGATTAGATCTGTTATTTAGTTGTATGTATAAATATCGTTTCTAATAGAGATTTTGTATTTGTGTTGCAAGAAACTATAAAAGAATTTGTTAAGAAGGGAAAGACAGCAAAACAGAGCATTTGACAACGTTTAATTATAAATTATGAATGCTAGGACCTTATTTATCTATTTCTTATATTATTTTTTTTAAAAAGAATATATAACATGACAGTTTTCATCTACATATTAGCTATAATAAGGTTACAAACTCTTCCAAAGCTGGCAGGAGCTTGCAGGAAACTTTGGTATGAGCAGCATGTAAAAGTGAAACATATTGCTAGCTGTTGTGATACATGTAATTCTATAATAAAGCACACCTAGAGGGGGTAAATAGGTGTAAATAATTAGACGTGATCTACAGTGGCCAATTTTTAAAGATTACTATAGCAGACTATAATCGGACGGTCTAACCCTGTCCGTATTAGTTATATTCTTAACTATTAAAAACGGACAACGAATACCTGTCCGTATTAATATAAAATTTCTCCAACGAAAACCAAAATCGGCAGAATATAAAGCTTAAAAACAGAAACACGAAAAAATAAAGCACACCGAGATTTTTTACGTGGTTCAGCCCCTATCCTCTAGTCTAGTAGCCTAATCCACGTCCAATCCCAACTAGGATTGGAGACTCACTTTATTAAAATAATACTCAACAATTACAAAGTAAATAACTCCCTGTTACAACGACGATCGATTGGACACCTCTGCCCCCTTTGCACCTCTACAACACCTCTCACCTCTGAGACTTTAATAGCTTCGTTGTACAGACTGAATATTACTAAAATAAAATCCCAAGTCAACCTAGACTAGTACTATGTTTACAATAGATATAAATAAGAAATACTTGAACACTGTAAACCAAGACTAAAAAGAATGATTATCTCAGATAGCTCTCTTGAAGTTTATGTTCTGCAATCTTGTATTCCTTCATGAAGCCGAGTAAACAATATATATAATGAAGAGAGCAACGGCTATGACAAGTAACGTAACAATTCTTCCAGCAACGACCATATTTTTTGTTAATAGGATATGAATAACAGCCTCAGAAGATAAGAGAAGTAGTCAAATAAAATATCAATCTAGCTGAAAGAGTCCAATTGACTGGTAACAAGTTTTTTTCAAAACAACAACTGCTGTTAGCAAGACTCCAAAAAAATAATTGTTATTCCATTTTAAATAAGAGTTCATAGATATACCAATTCCTAAAAATATTAAAGACACGTAAATTGGTAATACACTATATAACAGATAATATCTATATCTATATTGGAAGAATATAACCCAACAAATAAGGAATTAAAACAGACTAGTTATAAAATCCAACTCGCACATACTTGTTAAAAAAAAATTCAATACCTGATTTTCAATTTCCTTAAACTTCTCCAATTCACATTAGAATTAGTCTTCACAACAAAATAATCATATAAATATTATATTCCAAAAACTTTGAATCAGGTGACAACCTGCAGAATCCTTTCATGCAATAACCCATGCAAAATATTTAACATGACTAAATAAAATTATAAGCCAATAAAAACAATTTAGCCCATATAAACATTGTCATCGTTAAAATCACATAGTATAAATACTAACAATACATATGTGCGTTTATGTTTCTTTCTTACAAGAGAATTAAAAATTCTGAGTATTCTCTAGTGGTAAAAGCAGACAGCTAGATGTGTTAGATAAAGTAGAACTATCACTTGAAGGCAACACCTGCACTGTGAATTTAGTTTTAAGAGGATTAACAATCAAAGCATCTATTCACATAATTGCCTAAAAATTACCAACTATTACAATAATATTCTGTCTAGAGTTTCTTTAAAATGGAGTATCTCTTTCTCTCTGTAGAAATGTCTTCTTTTTCTCTTGAGGGAAGAAGTGTTACCAGTTAATGTAGCTCTCCTTTTATTAGCAACCTTATTATAATTAATCAATGATAACTTAAGAACCATCTCCTCCACCTCCAAAATCAGCATCACCCACCACATCATGGATTTAAGCTTCATCCTGAGTCACTTTAACCCTCCAAGGTTTTATGGATATGGTGTACTTCGTTTCCATATTATTGGGTTAAGAAATAGTTTGAAGAAAGAAAAAGAGAAATAAAAATGGATAAGAAGCCTAATAGTGCCGAGACCATGAAGAGCAAGTCTGTTGGCCATGACTCATCGGTTGATCTATGATCAATAACAATCCCATGTCTGCAGCAGCTACCAGAATACATGTAGACAACTGAGAGAAATATTTGATCTTTGGTTCAAATTCTTACATGCATTTTTCATCCATTCAATCAGCATCTGTGTTTGTACTTGCACATATTAAAAGGGGCGTAGCCTTTTAGATCAATTCTCTCCAAATTCTTTTTTGGGAAAAACTATGTTTATGTTTTTGGCTATCATCTGAATCATTGCGTGTCATACTTGTTTCTTCCAAAGCGGATTACTGTCATTAAAAATTCTTAGTAATTTATAGTGGGTAGACTCTCAAGGTGACAACAAGAATTGCTAGGTGAAATGGAGCATCAGTTGAAGGCAACACCTGCACTAAGGGTTATAAGTGTGCTAACAATCCAAGCACAAAATTATCACATTTTCTCAACGAAACCTTAATTACGTCAAGGTTATGACATAAGCTTGTAGGAAAGAATTAAAATCATGCTTGTAACTGATTGACTCGTAAGCTAGCAGTATTTATCACTGTAACTATTCAAACCATCACATTTTTTTTTGTCAATAGAAGAACAGGTAGACTGGGGTTCATGAATAAGAGTAATGCTACAGAAGTGGTTTTTTGAAATTCTGTTTTTATAATGACATCTGTATATGTTCCATTTAATTATTATTTTTCTCTGGTCATCTGCGACCTGGCAGCTGGTTAATTGGTTGAATTTACCGTGTAGCCTTCTTTCATCATGAATTACTCGGTTTTCAACCAAATTTAGAATATCTCTACATCATATTCTCATTTCTTATAAATCTTTAATTTAAATCAAACTGACATGCTTAGATAATCGACTGCGATATTTGGACTGTAATTATCCTTTATGAGCGAGATCATTTTCCAGGTTATGGTTCGTTGCATTGCACCGAAGAGAAATCTCAAGTACCATTCTATGCGTATGACACAATATTGAAAACATCTCAAGTCTGTTTATCAGTTGTTACAAGACCAGGATGGTGACTTGCAGTTATGGTGATGACTCTGCAACAGTTGCTCGATCTCATGCATGCAGTAATACTAATACATGTGGTCAATGAGGTTGGCTTCGATTCAGCTAGTTCGATACTAATAACTCAGTGATTAGCTAGTGGTTACTTTCTACTTATCATCAAACATTTAGTACTCGAAAAGCATCTTTTTCAAGTAAACAACATATATATATTCCTTGCAAAGATTGGCCGGCAAGTATTCAAAGAGTTGCTGGAAATTTTAATTACCAAGTGTTTCAATTGGGGTAAAATTTAGGGAAGTCAATAAATCACCGATACTGAGATCAAGTGGGATTGACTTTGGAGGGAGGAATGCTTAACTGCAGGGAGAATTTTAAGAATGCTTGAACACAAATACATTGAAGACGCATAATGCATCAGGTTTATTGCACGAAATCTATCTAGTACCAGGACACTGATTCGATATTAACCAAAAAAGTAAAGACTATAGCTGGAAGCATATGTCTATATATTAAAAAAATATTTTGATTTCTTGTTGTAATTATAATGTTATCTCATGGGCCACATAGGATCTAACAGGCATTAAGAAAAGGTGAAGTGTCATCAGCAAAAAAACAAAAAATGGAAAGACGGAGAGGGTGAAGTGTCAAGTTTTTAATTTTGAAGGTTTGGTGTCTGTAATTCACTTATTTACAGTTTGAGATCTATAAATACACTTGTGTAAACTCTCGTCTTTATGCCTCGAGTGTGGAGGAAAATGGTGAGAGCTTTTTTTCTATCGTCTTTGTTTGCTTTCCTAGGAACTCAAGGAAGAACTTTACCAGGTAATTGATATCTATAATCATGAACAGAGTTCTAGCTAGCTAGCATAATCATTCATTAGTCTCTAGAGAATCTGAAATTTGTGAAAACCAAAAATCAAACTGTTTATCAGTATCTCTTTTTAATCCATCCTTACTTCTCTGCATGCATGCTCCATTGTTTATTTCTTTAAGTGGGTTCTCTGACGGCTATGTTATATTCGTGTAAAACTGAACCTCATAACCCAGAATGCATGCATTAATATGACTATTATAACAATGTGTGTGTATATATATATATATATAGATTTCCCAGACCAATACACTAGACCAAAGGTATAATAAACTGAAAAATTACCAAATTGCAAGCCCTTACCGATCCGAACTGATGAGATGAAGGAAATCGATTTTCTAGGGCTTTCTCCCTTGGAGCAATATCGCATTTCTAGGGCTTCGTTCCCTCAGTTGCAGCAATCGCGATGGAGAAGGGCTTCGTTCCCTGAGTTGAAGGGCTTCGCGATGGAGAAGGGCTTCGATTTTATGAGGGCTCTTGAAATCGATTTGTATGAAGGAACTCAGCAATCGATTTTATGGAGAAGAGAAGGAACTCGTTCGATTTTGCAGTGAGGGATTATAGTGCGAGAGCTAAGTAATGACCGAGTGGGAGAGAGATTAAAAAGCCGTGTTTTTACAAACAGAATGCTCTTTAAGGCTTTATTGCTTTTTAAGCTGGATGTCTGTGAACGGGACCGTATATAAAATGTCATCTATAAAATGTCTTTTTTTATAAAATGTCTTTTTTTTTTCTTTTCTCTCCTCACACGCTTCAGACGCGAATAACTTCGGCTCTCTCTCCTCTGTCGCTCTCCTCTCAAGCTAACCCGATCTCTCCTTCCCTCACTTCTCACGATCTGCGAACCGGAGAGATTCTCTCGCTTCTCAACCCAACTCGTGTTTTCGCCCCAAATCCCAAAACGAGGGTTAGCCCTAATTTTCGCCCCAAATCCCAAAACGAAGGTTCGCCCTAATTTTGTTGGGAGATTCACTCTTTGATCGACACAGAATCTGCTCACAACGGCTTGCCCTGATTTTTGCCTCCCAAAAACATCATACGCAAGTACGGCTTCTATCTCTTTTTCAATTATCGACAGAAATGGTAAAGTGTTTTTGAAAATCTCTCTTTCAATTATTGATTTGATTATAGACATCAAAGATAAGGTGTTTTTGAAATGGTAAAGTTGTTTGAACTTCTTAATTTATAATCTACTTTGTAGTTTAAGATTTATTAGTTTTGAAGTTTGTTGGTAGGAGTATGTCCGATGCTAAATCAATGTTGTTCTGAATTATGTATATTCTAAAAATTAGTATTTAAAAGTGGTATTGTGAAATTTTCAGTAGCGGCAAGCAAACTCGTAAACAGTTTCTGTCAGGATCCAGGCTTGAGTAAATGTCTTTATATAGTCTACTCAATTCTTGGTAGCTAATTGAGCAATTTCAAGCTTAGTTATATGAACTAGTTCTGACTCAGTCGAGAAATGTATGGGTGTGAATCCTACTGGTTGTGCTGTCAGTCACTCTAGCCCATGAAAATTATTTTTGGGACAAATGATCATATGCTTTTACGCATGTTATGTGAAGTAATTTAAGTTGTTTGTGTTAAACGAAATTGGGTTTAGAACCTGTTTTGGGTGTGTTTTAGATGATCATCTTTGGTGTGTTTTTTATAGGTGTTTAACTCATAAATCGTAGGTTTGAAGCATTTTTTTAACATTTAGTGGGTCAGTAATTGGAGTGTCATATTTTGGTGACACTTTTGTCTCATTTTTATGCGCCAAGTATTAACATGCTTAGTTAGTGTCTACATCTTTCGGCTGGATGACAACTAGTTTACTGCAGGTGACAAAAAAGAAGTAAGGTGGTGGTTGATTTTGTGGTAGAGAAACGGAAAAGGTTGAGCAGATTTGCTTAGTGTAATGGCTCTTGGAACTTCTAATTGGTTTCTTTAGTACACTTAATAGCACTTTTGACACAACACTTTGGACACAGTACACTGGTGAGGCAAGAGTGTAATAGCATTCATCAACATGATCACAATGAATAAATATGTATAAACGTCCCCATGATTCTCAGTAAAACCCACTTCTAAAACAGAAAATAAGTATGCCAAATTTGATGATACGTTGAAAGAATGCTTGAATAATCAAAACAGTGTGGGTACATGTATATAACAAGGACACTGGAGATTACAAACTATATTAGAAGTTTACAAATCAAATTCTGGAGATTACAAACTATACTAAAATTTTACAAATCAAATTCTGGAGATTACAAACAACTAGCATGGATAAGGTTACAACAAACTATACTAGAAGTTTAATCATTTGTCTTGATCTCTTGCTTAATCAACTAGCATGGATAAGGTATCTCCCTCTCTTGCTCCATTCCGTTAATCTTTCGAAGTAATCGGGCATTGGAGGATCATACCAAGCAAAAAACTGACAAGCATTCCTCTGTAAAAAAAATTGCATTTCAGAGATATGTGTAAGTAAATAGAATGGAATATATATAACATTAAATTTGAACCCTAACACACTTCCTTTACCATAATTTGGACATGAGAAAAACGGGTCCATTTTCGGCATAAATGTCTATTTTCTGCATATTTTTCTTAATGGGTGTGCAAGTTTTTTATTGTTTTAGCCTAATTTCATCATATAGTTACTCATCACAGATCATCTAAATTGTTTACAAACTTTCCCACTGCTCAGTTTTAGTTTTAACCAAGTATTAGCATACTGTTAGTACATTTGTTAGTCTAGCTTCCTTGTGTACTCATTTACTCCATTAATCCTTGCTAAGCCAAGTGCTAGTTTAAAATCCATTGAAACTCGAGCCCACAAATTGTTCTTGTGTAAGGATCAATTCACATAACCAAAAAACACTCTAGCTCATTTACTAAGAATATCAAGTAGTGTCACTACTGGATAAAGTTTGCAATTCTAATTCTCAATAATTCTAGGAATTCCTTCTATACATACAAATAGTAGTGATGGCTTAGCAAAAAAAAATTTAATGAAAATAAGAGATTAATCAGAAAGCCAAATCGGATTAAGGAAAATAAGAGATTAATGAAAATAAGAGATTCCTTCTGTACATACCTATGTCCATGTTCCCAAAAAAAATTAATGAAAGCCAAATTGGAACCAAGGAAGAGATTCAGATTGACCAAAAATAAGAGACGCGCGCGTTATTAAAAAATATTTACAAATAGCAAGTAACAAAATTTCTGTTGCTATATACTCTCGAGGAAAATCAAATTAAATCATATTTATGAAGTGTTTAATTCAAAACTCAAAATTAAGACAACAATAGACATATAGAATATAACATGAATAAATCGATCTATTTAATACAGTTAGGATGCATGGGATCGATAATTGAAAGAGAGTTAGAAGACGAACATGCTTACTCTGCTTTTGAGGGGCAAAAATTAGGGCAAGCCGTCGCGACGGATTTGGGGCAAAAATTAGGGCAATCCGTGGTTTTGAGATTTGGGGCAAGTGAACGTCTAAGATCGTGAGAAGCGAGGGAAAGAGAGATCGGGAGAGCGAGAGAGGAGAGCTTGGGGTGAGTAGATCGTGAGAAGCTGAAGATCGGAAGAGCGAGAGAGGAGAGCTTGGGGTGAGCGAGAAAATGACTGAAGTTCGCGTGAGGAGCCCAAGATCGCGTAAATGTGAGGAGAGGAAAAAAAGAAATAAGTTTTTATAGGTGAGCTGAGGGTGAGCTTTTTTGGGGTGAGCCTAAGATCCTTATTATATATATATATATATATATATATATATATATATATATATATATATATTTGGACTTCATTATTGAAAATTTTATATTCAAATGTATTTTGGCAAATTTTGTTATGCAAGTTTGATAATTTGTGCTAAATACAAATAAGTTATAAAAATTACATATCGGACAAATTTTATAAATGATATATTTGAGCGAATAATAATAATAATAATAATAGATGAGGATAAGTTGAATTAAATAGTACGTCTGCAGAAACAAGAGGCTCTCAAATGATATGTAAATGATTAAGAAGAATAAGAAATCTACTATTGACACAGTTGATTAAATTTCATATAACATTTCTATTGACACAGTTGATTAAAACCTCTAGCTTCCGGAGCAAAGAAAACAATATGGAGAAGCAAAAAAATACTACATCCAACGGCACCGTAACGTCCATACCACCATTACTGGTCTTTCTCTTGCATCTGCTCTGCGGGCTAGGGTTAGCATCAGCATTCTGGGTGGCCCACAACGTCTACAACCTCAATCTCATCGCTGATCCAACTCAAACCCTCCGTCTCATCTGGGTACGCCACACGCCTCACCATTCATACGCTTATCATCATTTCTAATTCCAATTTATTTTCGGTTCTTACTCAATTGGATTTTGATCTTTCTTTTTCAGGTGATTGAGGCCCCAATTGTGATCCTTCTTTACTCTCTCTTTCGACAATATCCCAACCAATGCTCGGTAATCAAATTCTACTCTTTCTCATTCTATATATTTTTATTTACTTGGCTGTATTGCTTATGCATTATGGTGTGATTGAATCTGATTTATTTTCTGTGTTCTACGTATGTATATTTTGGTGTTTAAATGTTATAGTTTTGTTTTCATATATATTTATTTTTTATTAATGTGATCATGACAGTACATGAAAGCTGTGGGACGAGGTTTTGTTGGGCTCCTTGCTGGTTAGTCTCTTTTTCTTATGTGCTTCACACCCATACACAGAACGTACAAGATCATATGCCTGTATATGTACGCACACATGTACAAGAATAAATACGCTTACATGGACGGATGTATATGCATACACATACATGGAAAGAGATACAGTAGCACATTCTTTTAGAGGATGTTCACATTCTTCTGTTTTTGACTGAAATAAGGTTGAATGTGCTAAGGAAATAATTTTCATATTGGCATAATTTTATTTTGATTTTTTTTATCTATTAGACTATTTTAATTTATTGAGTGTCGGTTTTGTTGTAAGGTGAAAACTTTCTAATGATGCTTTTTAATATTTTACATGTAAAGAAAAAGTTGGATGTCCAAAGAGTGATGCTATTTTAAATTTCAAGACTAAATTGTGGATATAGGTCAATTTGTTTGTTGTTCCGGAAAATGTTCTGTTTTTCTTTGGGAGATAATGAACATCCCCCTTCTAATTATCGATATAACATAGAGTTTGAAGGAACAAGTGAACTTAGTTGATTTCTTGAAAAGTTTCTATTTGGGAAAAAGCATAGCAGTTTTTGGTAATAAGTTTTTGATTTTCTCTTCAATCTACACAATCACTTAGGGTTCTGTTTATCTGAATTTGTAGGGGCTATAGTCAATGCACTTGGAGCTATTGCTTTGGGGGCACCTGTTGGCACTCAGTACGTGATTATGGGAGTCAAAGGATGTTGTATTCTAATATCATAATTTTAAGTTGAAATCATAGTTGAGGTTGGAAACTGAAAGGAATTTATGTGATCCATTCTACCCCATAATTTGTAACCACCGTTTGTTATCGTCAGGTACTTAATACTCTTTATTTGTAAAGACATCCACCTTTCCATTTGGGTTTCCTATACACGCACTACAGGGCAAACATTTTAGAATCTCATTTAACATGTTCACCATCACGGTCCATTTTACTTTCGTCCAACCTCAACTTTGATTTGTGTTTTCATAATTAAAAAACAGAAACATATGAAATGAACGCAAGCATTTAACCATGGCTTCTGTAACTTTTAAAATCAAACATGTTTATCCTCGTTTATGTATTGTACAATCCTTTGCAAATTTTGATCTTTTCTTACTGGAACAGGTATTTTGCGAAGACTGTCAATTGGTCGATTCTGATGTCAACTTTTACTGTGAGTATCCTACTACTTTTTAATTACTGTTTGCTCGTTCCAAAACATCCATCTATCTTTTAGTCGGTAGCATATGAAATGAATGCAAGCACACTGATGTTCAGCTTACATTGAACTTTAGTGTTTGTAATTTTAGGGACTAAAGGAAGGTCTTTTGACTTTTTGACTTGAGCAGAATGATTTCTGGTGGTTAATTGGAGCCCAACACATTATTTTTGTGCTAAATGTTCTGCCATTGTTTGTTCAGATGGCAACACTAGGATAAATTGTTCCTTAGTACCACATTTATCTCATATCTTAATCTAAATTAATTCTCCTGCAAGTCGAGCTTGCTATATCCTCCAGTTGCTCATCATGCTTCTTTTGTGCTGACAGTTTGTCCCTGCAGCTTCTGTTTTTGGTTCATCGTGGAGTGATTGGCAACGACTATTTGCATACACAAAGTAAGTTCTCTCACATTATAATGTGCTTTGTTGATGTATTCTGCCATATGGCAACAATTATGGCTCTTTTCCAATGATAAGTAACTTTGCATTTGTAATGATTTTGGAATGATATATAACCTATGACACTATTTAGTATGAGAAGAAGTTGGTACATTTATCTTTACGTTGGCTAAAGTTGTCACGTGCCCAAATCCGGGTCTCCTTCAACCCCTGATCTGGTGCTGACGATACAGCTTCATCTATTAAATCTACCAATAATTCTATTGATTTAACTAGTCTAGTCTATTACAGACATTACAATTATTTACCACCATCCCTGGATCGCAACATCTTTCCTTAATATTCACTAATATTATACTTGGTAAAAACTCATTTAATTAAAAACTTAACATCATACTCTTTATTCCAGAATCGTCAACTTTACAATTTTCGGTTACATCCCAAAGTCATAAAAATTACAATTTATTCTAATGCATAAAATATGCAACTCCTCCAACCCTACTTCCTCTTGAGTATTCCATAACTTCAATCAAACATTAAACCATTCTTAGACAACTTCTTTCCTCGACAGAACTTTCTAGACATTGTCAATAATGTTAATCTGACATAGTTTAATGACTTCTACATCTACTAGCTTAAATGTAAAATACACTATACATTTTTTATAATAATTCTCAACTCTTTTAATCAAATTTTCAAAGTTATTACAACTTTAAGTTTTATTACAAATAAAGAAGACCAATTATCTACTCTTCTTTAATTTTCTCGTTCTACTGCCAGACTCTTCTGGTAATACTTCCTTAACTGTAAATGAAATATATTTGCAAGGATAAGCATAAGATAACTCAAAAAGTTTAACACATAACACATAATAGAACTCACACTTCTATGATTCAAAGGGATGAATGATGAATAGCTCAACAAAAGATATCAACAATTGTTCATAATAGTAAACTGAGGGTTGTTAAACTAATAACTGTTCGTCAGTTATAAGACTTAGAACTTTTCGTTCGTCAATCATAAAGACTTAAAACTCTCTGTAAATATTATGAGGGGGTCAGCCTAATAATATCCTATGTTATGCATAATACCTTCTATATTGACAACTTTTGTTTTCAACAATATAGGAGTCGGTTACCCGACACATCATAAATTCCCCCATGAATAAGGGTTGTTCATTTCAGTTACTAACCTACAAATTTCGCCCTAAAACAATTTGGTTTAGCATAATAAACTCAACTCAAATAAATAATTATAACAATTCAATAATTCATCAATAATTATTTTGAAAGGAATAACTCAATACTCGAGTTAAGCCGAATCAAATGGCAAATAACTTTTCTCAATAAATCATTTCACAATATATAATGAACTTCATAATTCAAAGAAAGAATTAAATGAAATTTAACAATTTAAAACACATCGTTGCACTTTGCGTAAGTACATAAATCAAATGAGTTAGAAAACTTGCATGATAGCGTCTTCTATGTTTATGCTAATTTTTCGTCTTTCGCATGGCCTCTTGAAATTGCAAGCTTTACGATTATCTTGAATAAGCAAAACTTGATGTTTTACCTCTCAAATATATGTTATGTTACTATGCTCTTTCTTAGAATAGTTTTGGAATTTAATGAAGGTTATTAGCATGACATGAGGGTCTTATTTATAGGCAACCAAGACTTACATCACACCACAACCAATCAAAGCGGCCAACAAGGCTATCTAGCTCAACATCTAACAAATGAACAAGGCCAAAAGCTAAGCCATTTACAAGTGACCAACAAGGCCCATGGCCTACCAAGCTTGACACTTGCAACCCAAAAGTCACATCTCACCTTTCTATGCTTGACAACACTAAAGCAAATAACTAATAAGCCACATCTCTCCTTTCATTGCTTGACAACACACCAAAAGCTAGCAAAACTCAATTTGGTGACTATCAATATTTACAAGCTTGTAAGTATTGCATACTTTCATAATGGCCAAAATATCTCTACTTTCCCTACACCCTAACCGGATTCCACTTAGTTTTGTTACTCCATACTTGGTTTACCATCTAGTTAGCATCTAGTTTGCTCATTAGTTAGTTTTCCTAACTAATCCGGTTAGCCGAAATTGTTGACTTTCCAAGAGTTAACTTTACGTTTTATGAATAGTGATTTCCTATATTAGTTTTACAAAACATTTCTATACTTGTACTTGTAATGAAACCACACACATTCAATCACATAACACATAATTTCAATCACAAAAACATCATTTATTAATTTACATTACAAGTCTTACAAGGATTCGGAATATTACAAAAGTACTGTCTTATGTGCTATTTTAATGTATCACAAGCTTTCACTTGCAGGCCGAATGAATCAACAGATTATTCGATCTGTCTACCTGCACATGCAGCTATTATAGGGGCTTGGTTTGGGGCCTGGCCGATGCCTCTTGATTGGGAAAGACAATGGCAGGTAAAAATAATCCTTGCATTGGTTTGATATTTGACTAATTTAGAGAATATTTGGTCACTTTCCTATTTCTTTGGTTGTGATATGTTAGTCATTTTCAGCTAAGCCATTTTTGAGCTTGCTTAGTAGTTTAGCCATTTTTGTTCTTTAAGTCTGGGTTCTACTTTAAGCTAGGGTAATAATGTCTATATTTGGTTTTGCTACCAAGCCAGCAAAGCATCGTGTCTTTATGTCACCCTGACAGCATGTTTTGGCTCATGTCTCAATGAGAAAACCGTTCTACAGCACGGTCTTGGGAGAACTGAAATTCTTAGTTGCCTCGGTTTCATAACTTACCTTTTGACGGATGGCATATGAGAAGCCAATGATGCAAATTGTTGTGCCGTGACTTTCTTTGAGATGTGTTAGGGATACTCGTTATTTGGTTAAAGGACAGAAACTGTGTTCAATGTTAAGATGAAGATTTACCATTACGCAGACTTTGAGAACTGTATGAAAAACACCAAGAATTTGTGTTAAATTAGGATCTTCATCTTTGATTGAATATTTTAGATTGCCCTTGCATTAATCTGTATTTTCCTTGTCTTCTTGTTACTTTCTCTTGATATCTCAACTCTTTATTGTTATTTCAAAGGTGGTGAGGGTGGTGGTTGTTGTATTCTAATGACTGGACAAATTTTACTTGGTAGGAATGGCCAATTTGTGTGAGTTATGGAGCTATGGCTGGGTATTTGGGTGGTATGGTGCTATCTTTTGGTTGTTCACTCTTCCAGAAGCGTCTTAAGGCAGACTAGCCGCCATTCATTCATTCATTCATTCAACTGGGAGCTTCGGTGATTGAACATTATGGAAGTGCAACTTTTAACTGCCAGTGTGACCTGACTTGTTCATAGGCTAGTCCAATTTTCAACATTTTTTTATGCGATTGGCCTATTAATATCCTGAAGAAATAATTAAATTGTTGAGTGGCGGGTGTTTTGTTAATGATATTATCTTCTGTTTTGCATTCACTACACTTTTTGGGGTATCGACAGAATTTTGTTATTTTACCTTTCTAAAAAAAATTTAAAATTGTTATAAATTTATTTAATATAATAGTTAATTTTTTTTTCCTTTATTCTATTGTTCATTCAGTCAAAAAAATCTGAACTAGGCGATTTTTTTCCTCTAAAATAAACGTATTTAATAGCTGATCAATTCAATTTTTCAATCATAAATGTATTCAGTTCTAAACAAATAGTCTGTGAATAGGAAAAGCTGTTAGACATTATTATGTGGAGGAATGAAGTTCCAGGTTTGGTGCACTACCGACTGACCCCATTATTCATCCATAATGTCAATGTGGTAAGGTAGTGTGGTCCACTCGTTTAATTAATTATAAAATATGATGCAATCATTAAGATGTTAGTAAATATGATACAATCATTTAATTATAAAATTTAAAAATTAATATATATATATATATATATATATATTAATATGTATAGTTATTTTATACTAACAAGTCCGGTGGTTTGATATAATAACTTAAAAATGTAATCTAATGGTGTAACTGTAAGGTTATATAATAAAAAGGGGAACTAATGTCGCGAATTAACAGCCACGGAGGGAGGAAAAAATGAATTAGGTTAGGTTCCTAGTAAAGGATAATGATGAGTAAATAAATTGAGACGTATCCGGTGCTGAGGGAGGGAAGGAGGGGGCCACAGGCCCACAAGGAAGACGAAAATAACCGCTAATTAATGAACAGGCAGGCAGGGGAAATATGAGAGACAGAAATATCATACGTCCAATTCCAAACCCCTTGATCATTCCGTCATCTCATAACCAACAATTACTACAATTTACAAGAAGAAGAAGAAGTCTTGCTGTTTGAGCTGATAACATAAAGAAATTGAATTGAATATATACTAGACTTACTTTAATTGAGGAGAAGTGGGATGGAAGAAGGTTAAGTTCGGGGTGGAGGGTAGTTTCTCTCCCATGTCGTCTACTCCTGTTTTCTGGAAGTCTCGTAAGAGATCAGGTACCTGCTCGGCTGCCCTACTCATCTCATCTCTTCCCCTTTTCTTTTCTTTTCTTTTCCTTTCCGAATTATTATTTGCATAATTTTCAACCTACTTCTACTCCACAGTTTAGGAGAATTTCTTCAATTCAAGTACATATTTCTTTCTTGTTAGAAATATTAAAAATGTTAGTTGCTCTGACATATGGGTCCGGACATGTTTGTTTTGTTTGCGATTATTAATCCCAAAAAATAGACTTTCATGGGACTGGGATTAATAAAATATACGGATTTGTTTTAGTTTAAATGGTGCATTCTAGATCTCTCTGAAAGTGTAGAGATATATTTGAAGCTGAATTTTTGCATAGTATAATTCCCCAATTCTGATAGACTTCACGGCACGCTTGCGTGAGGTGGTCGTTGCCCGAATCGTTTCTAGCACAATTGTTGGGTGAATTGCTTGCAACACCTTAACCCCTCGTCTATACTTTAGACTGTAATCTTGGTACAATTGTTCGCGTTCGGAAATCTGCGTTGAATGGACACCAACGACACCTTCACCCCTCGCTTATATTGAAGCGGTAATCTCGGTATAATCGACGATTGATACGATAGAAGACGCCACACACAACTATGAATTGTTGTATGATAAGTCAAATTGAATCTCAAAAAACCTTCACCCCTCGCTTATATTGAAGCGGTAATCTCGGTATAATCGACGATTGATACGATAGAAGATGAATTGTTGTATGATAAGTCAAATTGAATCTCAAAGAGAATTACTAGTTCTTAAGAATTCTTTAAAGAACCAAAAGTAGAGAATAGCTCACAAATATATTGAATAATAATAATAAATAGTGTATTTGATTACATCAACTTTGACCTCTATTTATACTACTCAAAACAATCCAAATCCTAATAGGAATTTATAAACTATAACCCTAATAGAAGTCAATTTAAAAAATAACTTCTAATTAAAAAGAAGTCCTAATTACAATAAAATTACCCTAATAAAAGTCAATTTGGAAAATAACTTCTAATTAAAAAGAAGTCCTAATTACAATAAAATTATAAAAATCTAAAATTCGTTGCTGAATATGTAATTCGTGGGCTTAGTCAGATCAGAATTGGGTTTGTATTAAATTGACCCAAATTTGTGTCTCATCCTTCTCTTTGGGTTTTCTTGTGTTAGCTTCAGCCCAAATATCTTGGATCAATTCATTGAGATCTTATTTTTTGAACCTTTTAGTTCTAACCTTGCTTGATCCCCACGTCCCTTTAGTCTTGTTTGAGTCAACTCATGTCATGTCCTCATCAAATTCATATGTTTTGAATGATTCAAAACATATCTTTCTCTATTCTCCAAGCTTAATTCAATTGTTGATTTTGCTTGATTTCTGAAAAATTCCAGTCCATTGCCCATCTCTCTCTATCTTTCGCCAGGTTAGAGGGAAACGTAAAATAAAACAATTAGCAAGACTTTACTGGCATTTCACTTCACTCGCTATGGTTAGATCATCATTCATTAAAAATCAAAATTTCTCCTTCACACCCACACAAACAACAAACACACCAACCAATATGTCTAGTCTTTATTCTTATTGTTATTTTTTTTTTCTCATTGTTTTCTATTGACTTGGAGTCCCGCACCAAAATGTCCATGTTTTTCCTTATTTGGATTTGTTTATGCATGGTAGCTATCGATACAATTAACTTATTCTAATATGCATTTCTTTCTTGTCCAAGTCATCATTATCTCCTTTTTGCTGTATATAAAAGAATCGGTCCCGTTGTTGTGCGAGTATACTTATTCAATCTTGTTGTACTTGCCACCATATAATAACAAAATCACAGTGGAAAAAAAATGGTATCTCTATGCCTTTTTGTAGCTAGTTGCAAGAAATGTGATTTCCTAGCAATATCCATGCCTAGAATGACAGACGGAGGACCCCAGAAATCAGGCTGAAAGAAGGGATCATCTTTTAACTTCAGGAACTTGTACACTAAATTTTATGGGTATCTCAATCTACTGTTGTAACACAGTTATACCCTCTAAACTAAATATATTACCCCTATACAGCAGCAGCCCCCTGTCTAGAATAATTCGTCATGTTGCACTCAGCTATCCGTTGACGTTAGTAACATGAATATCTCTAGTAGTAAGTCCATTTCCATCAGCCGGCCAGTGGGAGCAAGAAGTTTGGGATATGTTTGGTGTTTCTAACATCAATCATCCGGATCTATCTCTGTTCTTTTACGTCTGTCTGAGATACTACATTTAATTGAATGCTTTTCTAAATGAGAAACAGGGGAGAAGAGAAAAGAGAACAAGGGTGTTTGATGTACATGAAACCTCCGACTCCATTTAGCCATGAGGTATATATTGGTCCTTATTACAATATATATTTTGTGATTAGCGATCAGGCCCTGTTAATCTAGGATCTTTCTTTCTTTGGCTATCTTAATCAAGGATACTAGAAGAGTCTCGATTACAAGCCTAACCTCGCCATGTCTCCATTCAAATTGATAGTGACTTGCTTCATTGGGCTTGCTAAGAATGAGTCAACTAGGTTTTCTTATCAAGCTACTACAAAACATTACATGAAACTCAGAGGAGTAGTTATGAGTCAACTAGGCTAGGCTCCCTTTTATAAGTCCAGCACTCTAGCTGGAACTCTTCTGGAAATATTCAAAGTTAAATTAATTATTGACTACAGTTCAAAAAGGTAAACTACCAAAACAGAAATTGAGTAGTTATGAGCAAGAAATCAAACGTAAAATGGTGATAAGTCTTTTCGTGACTTATTGTATGGTAACTGGAGTTTTGTCAAAATTGCATTGGGCTTATAATACTGGCTTCTTATGGCAGCTAGTATGAAATATGTAGACAAGATAATTGATGATGCTGATAAAAGCCCCCCAAAACAGGAAGAATCTCCTACTGCAGAAACAGAACGAGAATCAATACCAGCTACTATTCTTTCAGAGAAACGGAAGGCGTTGTTTGAACCATTGGAACCCACAATGAGATGGAAATAATATATTCTAGCTCGCAATGGTTTGACTTTACATGTTTTGCAAGATGAAACGACTAATTCACTTCAACATTCGTCTCTCTTTGCATGTCAAAAGCATAATGTGATGCTCAGTGAAACCACCGTTGAATTATGGTCGCAGGACAGGGAGATTGATAACCTAAATGAACAACTGGAAGAGGATTCTCGGTGCTTAGAGCATTTGCAGATCCAGCTCCTGGAAGAAGGAAGCAAACGCGCGGAGGTAGAAAGACAAAATGCAATGCTGCAAAACCAAATAACTATGCTCATGGACATGTTGCAGGACAATGAGAACGTGGACGATGGGGGCTCAGAAGAACCTTGATATATTTCTTCTTTATTCTTTTGTAGATGTGTTTTGGAGTGTATAAATAGTATGCCAATTATGTCATCTTGTTGCTGGAGATGCCATGCATCAGATGTGCTTGTAAGTTATTCTCGTTCGCTGTCTTTCATGCTATAAAGATCTTAAAAAACTTCAAACCAAAAAAACACTATATTGAATGGATAAAGGATAAGCTCACAATCATCTAGGGTTTTTCATAGTCTCAGTTCAATTCTATTGACAGCAATGTTTGACCACAATGTCCTGAAAATAATTCTGAAAGAAAATTTATAGTAACTTGTTTGAATACCTTTTACAGATCTCGCTTACAAACCTTTTTTGCAAAGTATGCATTCAGAATTTTATTGTGTGCGTGAGGACTTTAGTTAATTAGTTATTTGTTATTTTGGACATGGTTATTAGTTTAAATTTTAAAGAAGAAAACACCAAAAAAAAGGACCATTAATTAGAATATAAGCGTAGTTTCCGGATATGGTATTTATTATCTTCGCATAAACAACTCCCACCCATTTTGGAAAATGTCCAACAGTCGAGTGTGGCAGAAGTTGAAAAAAGTAATTGTTCCTCCCAAGATTGCAAAGCAGAAAGGATTCAAAGGAAACATTGTGAATATATGATATGACCTTAAAAAGGAGACATTTTTACACGGGTTAAATTCTGTAACAGACTAAACAACAACTTCAAGCTACAAACAACCAAGTACAAAACAATCATTTCAGGATTCTTCATAAATCTGAATTTCTGAACCCCCCCCCCCCCAAAAGCTCACTAAACCTAGAAAAAGAACCTACAGATGCTATATATACCATCAAATGAGAGAATAAATCTCTCACATATTTGTCACTTCACTAGGATGAGGTTGACATTTATCTAGCTTGATTGTTGAAATCTTCAGAGATGTTGAAGAAGAACTGTGGTAGAGATGCTATTCTAGGAAGATTAAGCAGCAACTCTCCAACTGAATCCTTCCTGGACATGCCAGGTTCCTGTTTGCGGCCAGATACATCAGTTGATTCACCATCAGGAGTGGAATCTTTTGCAACCTCACTTTTACCCTCTGATGCAGAGCAATTCAGTTGATTTCCTGTTTTATTTTCTGTCATTGTCATATCAGCACCATAGCCACTTTTAAAGGGAAAGTCTTGAACTGTCACAGGATCCTTTTGCAGGAGGCAGCACAGAGAATTGACTCTTGACATGATCGACTTCTCATCAGAGGTTGGTGCATGCTGAGAGTCTGTAAATAAGCACCTGCTAATCTCATCCAGAATCACCAAACTTTGTCGTTCATCATTGGACAGGATAGGATTGTTGGACGTTCTCTGTTCAGAAATCCGATTTTCAATGTGGTTTACTAGATCACTCATCGACATGGAAGGGTGAAGTCCAGGAACTCTTATATGATCCCAACAGCTAAGATTCTTCAACCCGTCAGTTCCACTACTCTTAATTTCTTCAATCACACCGCTGTCCATTACTGAAAATAAGAGTGTCAAGCCAGAGTAAGTATTGTAAAATGGTAAGGTAATGTAAGATTATCAAAAAGACAGTGAGATGGAGCAAGATAAGGGAATATAACAAATAAAAGATTGTAGTGGATTGCCTTCTCTCTTTTTCTTTTGTGGGGTTGGGTATGTGATCAACAATTAAATTGGTAATGATACAACAATCAATAATGGTTACTTACTGACAGCTTCGAAGAAACCACAGTACTAAAATTGGAAACAAAGTTCAAAAATGCACACATGATTGTGTGTGTATACATATCCTAATTATTTACCCAGTAATAACAATGCATTCCACCCCAAGCAAACTAAGTTTTTCTAATTTCCTCAAAAGTCTCTAATTTTTTTACTCAGAAATTGTAACAATTGGAAATTGGTTATTGCAATTTCTTAATGGCAGTCATAGTGCTGCCACATAATCAAAATTTCTTCGCAGTAAATTGCGTTGTTGCTTATATCCCGATGATTGTGAAAATTCTTAGTGCCAGTATACTGAACATGGTAGGTTAATTAAACTTCAGAGCATCACTACTAAAAGGGGCTACTTAAGCTTAGAAGATGATGCTTAACATGCCAACCGTAATAGCAATCATAGTGCTGCCACATAATCACAATTTCTTTGCAGTGTTGCTTCCTGATGATTGTGAAAATTCTTAGGTGCCAGTATACTGACCGTGGCAGGTTACTTAAACTTCAGAACATCACTACAAAAGAGGGCTACTTAAGCTTAGAAGATGATAATATGTTGTAGCCAAATGGTTCTTATATCGATATGCCAACAAATATATTCATCAAAGTGCAAGTCCAAGTTGATAAATTTACCTGAGCTCGGGGAAGGTGTTTCTCGAGGAAAATGTTCTGGGTGTCTACCAACAAAATCATGTTGTTCATTCTTTGAGGATGAAGATTGAGCCCCTGATGCTGATGCTGCATCTCGCAATTCAAAGATGGCTGGCCCACCATCACTATTCATATCATACTCGGCTTCATCCAATTGATCAAACCCAGAAAGTTTGGGTTCAAAATATGGGGATTCAAGAGATATTTCAGCTTGCTGACTCAGATAGTTGAGACGAGGATCGCATTGAATGAGCTTTTCAAAATGCTTCCCCAACAAGCCTTGTGGGCACTGCAAGTAATGTCGCCTGTAGCAAAATAAAGAATGTTGTCATCATTGAAAAGAAGATAATATGTTGCAAACTAATGCAAAGTTAAAGCTAATGCGAACTAAATATTGCGAAATTTGGTAGTGACGCGGTTCGAAGCTGCCTCTGGCATAACTAATTTAATATTAATGCAGTTCCATATGCATCTTTCAATAGTATCCACCAGGTGTACTTTAAATGCTAAGTAAAGAAGGGAAGCACAGTTTTCATAAGTAAAAATTAAAACATGTACACAGCACATGCACATAAATGGTCAGAGTACGACCTTTCCTGAAACTGAAATTAACACCCTTGAAAAGCAGGGAAGTTTGTTCTTCAAACTCAAAAGTATCTGAAGGGTCTAAATTATACTACATAACAAAATAAGAATTAAAAGTCTTTAGTTACTAGGATAGAATCCCCTCCATAGTATTTTATATCACATGGTACAAATTAACTCTACTAGTTTGGTTGTTCTGGATTTCAGTATATAAACGTAGAGTAAAATCCTCATATCGTAGAGAACTTAGCTCTACAATGCTAGTAGCTTTGCTATACGACTCAACGATTTTGATTGTTCCTCAGATCGTAGAATGACGTAACTCTACGATTCTAGACTTTACGTTTTGCAGTAGCTCTACGTTAGTAGAGTGATTTTACTCCTTTAAACTACGAACTTATATTTTACTCAACGATCGTAGAACTCCAAGACTTAACTCTACAAACTTATATTTTACTCAACGAACGTGGAACTTCAAGTCTTTAACTCTACGAAATTATGTTTCACTAGACAATCGTAAAACTTCAAGTCTTAACTCTACGAACAATTACTTAACTCAACAAACGTAAAACTCCAAGACTTAACTATACGAACTTATATTTAACTCAACGATCGAAGAACTCTTTGAGTACTTCACTTTTTTACTCTACGAACTAGTACTTAACTCGACGATCGTTGAATTTCAAGACTTAACTCTACAAACTTATATTTAATTCAACGATAGTAGAACTCTTTACTCTACGATAGTAGAGTGACTGTTATTTAACTCAACGATCTTCGAGTTCTCTTTGAGTAATTCATGATGATAGTAGAGTAATGTTGGCCTTTACTCAATGAATTTTCAATTACTACAAGGCTATATTCTACGATCTTAGAATCAAGCTAAGTTCAATATGTTCCAACATGAGCTTTAAACAGCACACTCTCTCTCCATTCTGATAAACCATATGTGCTTTCTCTCTCTTCCCACTTTATTCGAAAATGTGTAAAGCAAATATTCTCCTGTCGTGCAAAATCATTCATCCACGTGGCAAGAAAAATTTATTCAACTCTTCCGGCCACATAAGCAAGAAAAAAAAAGTTGGGTGAATTATAGACCATTGAATTAATAAAATAAATCAATATGATCCCAGTCATACATACAAATATTTTTGGCCTATAAATAATGGCATACTTCATTCATTTTTCTTCAATCTAGCCAAAGCCAAACTTTGCCCACAATTCTCTCTTAATCTCAGATTCTCAAAAAACTAGATTCTAGTGGGATAGAAAATGATCAAAAAAGTAAGAAAAAAACGTATTGCTATAAATCTATACAGTGCTCTTATTTGTGTTCAATATTATTATTACGGTTATATTTGTTATACATATTGAACACAACAAGCACAAAGCACTTTCATTTGCATTCATTTATATCATTGTGCTACATTCAAGTTAATCATCATTGATTATATTTATACACACTTGAATTAAAGCTTATATATATTAATATGAGCTTTATACATAATCCTTCTAGAAAGTGAAAGACAAGTGATCAAGCCTTCAGTAACTTTCCTTAAAAGCATCGATATCACTTGAAAGTCGTGAACTGTAACCCATTATAGTTAAGTGATACAAGGCAAAATTTTCTCAAGATTAGATAATTCTATCCTTATACTTCTAGTTTGAAAATCATTGTCCTTTTGTGTATAAAAAGACGATTCGTATATAGTCTTCTTTGAGAGTGATAAGCAAAATATATAGGCACTTGATTTATAAAGTGTAGTAAATTGACTTTTATTTAAAGAGTTATCTCACCTTATAAAAGTGTTCTATATAAACCAAATTGATCCATATATTGTCATATTATTTGTGATCATTGGTTTAACTGTCATTTTGCAAGAATTAATTCTTACTGTCATTATATATATCTTGCAATATTTGACATACCTGAACTTAAATTGTTATCCATCTGCTTAATTAAAGAAGCATTCAATTAAAAATAACTATTCCTTTTACAAAAGGGGTAGAGCTGGGTGTTCTTATAAAGTGTAAGGAATTGAGTGATTCTTGTTCCAAGACCAAGATCTTAGAAATGCCATAAGTTTGGGTTTCTAAGTGAGTGAGGAAGATAAAAGATATCAAGTTCCAAGACCAATCGAAGAAAGAATACAAGAAGCTTTGGAAAGAAAACCTGCGATTCTTGAAAAGTACTAGGGGATGGTAGTTCTAAGACAGAATCATATTTGTAAAGGTTTCTCCACCTAAGTTAAGGAGCTAAACTATTTTTATAGTGAAAACTCACAAATCCTGAAGTGGAGTTTGGGGACTAGACTAGCTATATATATAGTCTGGATCTTAAACTCACCTCTTATCTAACATACCTTGCTCACCCCCCTTTAGCGATGGACCGGGCGACGATTCGGTTCGTCGTTATATGTTTGGTCCGTCGCTAAAAGCTAAGACGACGGTTCTATATATAGCAACAGACCGAATCGTCGCTCGGTCCGTCGCTAAAGGTGGTGAGCAAGGTATGTTAGATAAGGGGTGAGCTTAAGATCCGAACCGTATATATATATATATATATAGTGAATCAGGCAGGATATATCATGGTTTTAAAACCCAGACTGAATCGCCAGTTCTACCGATTAAAACCGGAACGGTCGGCACTCCAGTCCGGATTAGACCAATAACTCATTTTTTGTCAAAACTCGATAGAACCGATTGACCACTAGTCGAACTGGTTGTTCAACCGGTAAAAATAACGGTTAAGTTGACCCAATGACCCGGTTTTAATTATTTTTTAATATTAAAATTAACTACTTTTAGTAATATTGTAACTCAACTTTATTATGTTTTTAGTTCATAAAAATGAGATTTTTTAAAATTTTATTAATTACTAATAATATATATTTTTATATATTAATAGCGTCACTGTGTTAATAACTATTCGACCCGGTACCTTTTCTGGTTGACTGGTCCGGGTCTGAAAACCTTGGGATATATCGTTGTGTTCCCCATCTCTTTACTTTGATTCACTAAAATATTTAAATAAATATTTTTAACAAAATCATTTAGAGAAATAGAGTTCTATTTTAAAAAGACCAAGATTTCTGAAAAAATAAATTAATTCATTGCCAGGGACAAGAAATGAAAGGAATTACTCCCATGTTACTTCAAGAAGTAAGGTTGATGCCTGATCTATTCAAACTTTTCATGAAAACCTATCACTGGAAAGGGAGTAGGAAGAGACATTATGAATTCTGGAAGAAGGCTTTCCTTCACCTAGGTACACCAATGTGGTATCCAAATATACGGATGAATTTCAACATTATATTTGTCAGAAATTGCAACTTCAGATCAGCATACGAAGAAAACAAGAAGAAATATAAAAAATAAAGACAACAACATGACACCTACTAAAGGTGCCATCAGAAAGGAGCTTTTTATTTTTAAGGTAGTTATAGGGAACTATGGTCCATAGGCAAACACCAAAGCATTATACGCACATGGAGTACCTACTTGGCCAATGGGCCAAGTGTACTTTCATTGAACAGAGATGGAATATTATGAGAGAGTGATAGTGCGGAGAGCATGCTCAGTTTCAATACTCCATTGAATTCTCCTTTCCCATTTCATCTCTGATTATAATTTAAAAATTTTCAGAATAATTATTTGACCTCAACTTACAAACTCCATGGTTGGAAGACAATTACTTTGAAGTAGCAAGAGATGCAACAGTTGTTAGGATTTCATTATGTGCAGACATGTAAGCAAAATCTATTTGTAAATGCTTCAACAATGATACCTGTTTATGCTTGCCTGTCCACCAGTAAAATCTGATGTTGCCTGCCACAGTGTATGCTTCCTAGGTTGTGGATTGGTCTCCCTAAAGAAAAGAGGCTGTCTTGCTAGCTGTACAAAGGAAAAAAACACATTCTATAAGAATTGCCATAAGAAAGACAGTATGGTTAGTAGGACAGCAGCGTAATACAAATAATGACGTGCATATAACAATGCATAAGAGATGAAAATTACCACCACATCCAAAGTTCCAGGTTCATCATCAGGATAAGTTGCTTTCAAAGCCATAATGTCAGACCATTGAATTTCAATCTTATTTTTGAGACCACCGTCAAGAACTTCCCAAACAAGCTTATGCTTTGCGAAGTAACACTTTGCCACCAAGTCTCCTTCATATCTCGACTTATACTGCAAGTAGAGAAACATCAAGTTCTGTGCAAAACAGAAAAGAATGAACCAACTACAAATTTGTCCAAAAGCATTTCAATTGTACCTCCCAGGTGCCGATTCTCAGAATTGTGGCAGGAAAGTTTGAGGCTTTGAGCTTATCATTACTACTGGCGGAAGCACCACCTTTTTGCTCTTTCTTAACATTAGCACCTGCCTTGGAATTATTTCCTTGAGAAAGCCTCATTTGGATCAACTCCAAAAGTGATGGGCTTTTCCTCAGCCGCAAACCCAAAGGACTGGGTTCATCAAGTGGATTATATTGCGAGGGAGGTACAGGAAAAGCATTATTTCCCAAATCATGCAGCTGCTATGGAACAACAATAACTAATATAATCAGCACAAGTTAGAGAATAGTGAGAAACTCAAGTCCATCCAATTTCCAAAACCAGATAGAACTTCAAACAGGATCTGTTCAAGAAACTAGTGGTACTTCTCAATAATTTCTGTCTTACTCCCTCTGTTCCACAAAAAAGAGTTCCCATTTGCCATGTTTTTTAGTTCCGCGAAAAGAGTCTCACTTTTTAATAGTAGTATAAAAAAATGACGCAATGCCCTCAAGTTTTTCATCAAAATTTCATTATCATATCACTCTACTATGCTAACAAGTTATAATTTCTAGAGGTATACATGGAAAAGAATATATACGCTTAATATTAGCTTAAGGAGGGAGTATCTCATTACTATCTCAAAACAGTACATGTTAAGCAAATATATTTAAATACTTGCAAATTGTTTGAACAAATTAAACATTAAAATGAATTGTTAAAAGTTACCCAGTGTAAGCAATCTTATTTTCCAAACCTAACATATTCACATAACCCCAAATCCAAAAAGTAGGTACGCATAAGGATGCAAGGATGTTTACTCGACCGATCAGTTTAATTCCAAATATTTATACAAAAAGAATTCACATAAAATAGAAGAGTTGTCCATGGCCAACATCAATTTAACTGTATCTATAAAGAGAGGGAGAGATCGAACCGGTAAAGAGGAGGAGAGCTTAGATCGCTTCTGAAGAGGGCCATGTTGATCTTCTAAAGGATCTTCAACTTCCAGCTTAACCGGCCCCATTTTCCCCCTCTGCAACTGATATTCCGGCGGGACCTTGCCGGTTTTCATCAACTGTACCATAAACTGCTTCCGAGTTCCGATCAACCAAAAAACGTACTCCTAAGGAGGGACTGATAAACCAGAAAGAAATTTAAAAAAAAAACACACCGAGTTGACTCAGACAATCTGACAGAAAGACACAGCCCTACAGATGGGTAGAGAAAGGTTGAGTATTAGGTTTTCTTTGTATTTGGTCGGTCGTCGGCGTATATAACGACGTTACTTCTTTCTAGTTTCGCTACCAGACGGTCGATCAATAATATGGGCTGCCCTGCTTGAGTTTTGAATGCCCAACTGACAGTTGGAGACGGTGTGTTTACGCGCTTTCAACACCTAAATAAACGTGGAGGCTATTTATGTCATTTACCTATCGTTCACATTTGTTTTCTCTAAATTTTTATTTTAAGCATAAAATAATTTTTTTTATTACTTCAAAATCGAACTAAACCATAAAATGCTTAACCCGGATATTAAAATTTGTTCGGAAAAATGCTTTAGTACTGTCCTTTTTTAAAAAAAAACAAATTATTTTACACACCCCAAAAAAAATTAGTAATATAAAATAACAATATTTTCAATTTTACTATTATCATGTCACTTATGCCTATCTAAAGACTTTGATATTTCTGAGTAAATATGAATACTTGATATATCAAATTTTGTAAAAAAAAAATTATGTGTAGAACAAATAGAGTATATAATTGTAAACTAATACTTTATTTATTTGACAAAAAGAAATCAATTTACAAAACTAAAAATGTATAATTTTTATAATTACTTAATATTAATTAAAAAAATTAAAATAGTGTATAATTTACTTTTGGACTAACTCGTAACAAGGTTCAATAGCTGTAAATTATAATCTTGCACCAAATCCTAATCTTTGATTATTAGTAATACCTATTTTTTATGAGGGGGGGAGTTATTTCAATATAATTAAGTTAGATTGGATATAAGAGTGAGTTGGAGTTTAGAAGTGTCAACCCATTAATGTCGTGTGAATTTTATCTCCATGTGAAGCATGTGAGCATTTTAGAAACGGTGTGGCCCACGCGTCGAGAAGTTTTGTAGTGTTACGTCTTTTTGTATGTCCCGCTCGGACGGTTCAGATTTGTTTTCTGGACACGTGGAGAAAGGCGGTGGCTTCGTTGACACGTAGATACGGATGCTTAAGTGGAATTTGTGGATAATGTTGGCTATGATTGCAATTTTGTCGCCTACAGATATTTAAGGAGAAAACACCGTGCCTTCCTACGATTCCGGCGCCGTTAATATCACGCGCTGCCCGGTTTATACCTGCGATATTGTTATTTACGTTGTTGACCTTTTTGGCTGAGTTTGTTTTTATTACTCCCTCCGACCCCAATTTTTATATTAATATAAATTTGTGAATAAGTCGAGTCAAATCACACTTTAACTCGTCCAGCTCGAACTCGTCTAAAAAGTAAATGAGTCGAGTCTACCTAAATTTTAAACAAACTTAAAATTTTATGTACGAAGTCGACTCGTCTATAAATGAATCGGATTTGAGTTCGAACTGGGCTTACGCAAATCGAGTCAAGCTCGAGTTTAAGCCTGACTCGTTAAGTTTTCTTTAATTTTTAGAATAAATAAATAAATATTTTGTATTATATATTTTATATAAATAAAATAAAATTTTAATTAAATAATTATCAAATGACTCGAGCTTAAATGAGCCGAAAAAAATAAATATATAAATAAAATAAAAGTTTTATATTATATATTTTATATAAATAAAATAAAATATTAATTAAATAATTATTAAACGAGTTAAGCTTAAACAAGCCGAGCTTGAGTCGGGCCTAGACAAGTCGGGCTCAAGTCGAATAACACATTGTTTGAGCTCGGTTCGTTTAACTAAACATGCTAAAAAGTTTTTTTCAAGCTCAGTTCATTAACAAGCTCGAATCAGGTTTCGTCGAGCGGAGTTGGGCCGGATTCGCGGACAGCCCAGTTCATTTACAATCCTAAATTAACTTCATTAAATGATAAATTTTATTTTCACTTTATATATTTTATCTCATCTTTTTAAAATATATATATATACACATTTGTATAATTCTTTTATAGTGAATGGGATTAAGTTAGTAGAGTGTAAATACAAATTTTTATCTTTCTAACTTTTCCTATTGTAATTTAATATGTTTTTTTTAATTGGTAATAGTATAAAAATATTTTTAAATTATTTAACTATTTTTCTCAACCATTATAAGTAGATTAAAAAAATGAGGTTAAGGACACCACATATAATTGGGTTAGATATATCACACAAAACTATGTCGTTTTGTATAATATTACTCCCTTTATTCCTAAATAAGTGACGTTTTAGAAAAAAAAAATTGTTCTAATTTATTTGTCGTTCACAACTTTCTAGATGAATAAATTATTTAATTTCCTATATCACCTCTACTTTCTCTCATTGTCCCAAGTAATTCTCATCCTTAGTATTAATAATTTTCAACTTCCCATAAAAGGGTAGTGATGAAATTTTACACATATTTTTAGTATTAAATGATTTTCTTAATTCATATGTAAAAATCTTAAACGACACTTATTTAGGAACCGAATGAGTATAAAAAATACACTCGCTTCTCATACCGGTGTTTTGTAATTTTTAAAAAAAATGTTATTTCATCTCATGTGTATTCTTATAAGTAATTAATCATCGGATATGCACACATTACGACGGGTGTTAAAAAATTAAAATAAAAGGTTGGAGAGTAAGAGAGCAAAAATAAGGAAATTATAGAGTAAAATAGAAGGAAAAAAAATAATTTTTTTTAATCTCCATTAATAAAATACATATAAAAAAGGGTTTTTTACAAACTATTCCGACCATTCGTTTTTAAACATAATAACTTACACTAGCCCAGTATCATATTGGCCCACACCCTCACCAATGGACAAATGCTTTGTAAAACCCGGTCCCAGCCAGCGAGCAAACAAACTTTTAAAAAACTAAAAATAGATGGCCTACATTTATTATCTGAACTGGCCCACAGGCCACAACTGAGCTGGATGGTCTATTAGACCAACTAACCACCAGGCCTAACATCTGGACCCAACTCATGCACCACTTGGATTCATATTCATTTAATTAGGTTATCCAAGATTCTATTGTAGTTTATAACTATAATTGAGACCTCGTGCGCTGTCACTTGAAAAGGTATAATTTCTCCACCCCCTCTGAGCTTCCCAAAGATTTTCATTTTCATTTGATTTTAGCTTTCTTTTAAAATAATATTTATTATTTAATAATAATTTTTAATATTAATTATTCCCTTAATCAAAAATAAATAAATTCACATTCATTTTAGAATCTTACAAATTAGCTAGAAAACAAAATAAAACAATATTAATATTCTTTATGTGAAACATAAGGAGTATGCTTCTTCTTTTTTTGGTACAATGTGATTTGCGGAATATTCTATATTTTACAGTTATCAAAAAATATTTATTTGTTCTAAAATATAATATCAAAAGAGTTTTGAATTTGTTCTAAAATATGTAAACAAAATAACTTTTGAAAGTATCTCATTTCTCAAAAATGATATGTTGTATCTCCAAATTTTAAGAACTTGAATAATATTTTAGAATCGATAAAATACTAAAATAAAAATAGAAAAAAAACAAGTATAATTGTTATCAGTTCTTCTACTCATAACATACTACTCATTCATTTTGAAATTAAATAGAGTAGAATGATAAATATAGTTTTCATCACTTAAGGACCGTCTATTTACATCTGAATGAGTATGAATGAATTTGAATTTGAATTTGAATTTGACCGATTAAGTCATTCAAACAATTTATTTTATAATTTTTAAATTTTGAATGCGTTTGAATAATTCATCCAAAAAATTGTGTTTGAATCGGTAAGCAATAGTGTTGAATGATATTTTTACCTATCTACATTCGTAGACAATTAAAAATTCTATTTAATATCCATATTTTTTAATATTGTAAACAAATTTTGTTGCTTACAAGTTATTTTTATTTTTTTTTAACAAATTGTTCAATAATCAATTTAATGAATATTGTTGTAGTATTTTATTTTGGTTTTCTAGACTAATAGATATTATTAAAAAAATTAGTGTTTATTCTTAAAATTATATTCCATCCCATCAAAGATGGCTCACAAGTTTATATATAATTTTTTTAAAATAACATTGTTTATTTATAATTATATAATATATTTGTTCATAATAATCAAGAAAATTAAAAATAAAAAAAATACACGTATTCAAATATTTTAGACAAATAATTATTAAACACATCATTTCATTCTGCATTCTCATTCGTACATTCAAAAAATTTCATTTAATTTTATCAAAAAGTCACATTATACTCATAAGACGCATCCAAAAACAAATGAATACGATAAAGATGGTCCACCTCCATCCACTTAAGGACATCAATCATGACAAATCACTAGTAGTAGCAATTATGCTTTTACTTTTGGGTTTTCAAATCCGATGACATCAATTTATTATCAACAATAACATTAATTAAGATGGGTTTCTTCGTTTTTAAAAGACTGAAATTCTTTCTTTCTCTCCTTCTTATTAACAACTTGGAAGTTAAAGTATCCGGAGTATGAGTCAAATAATTAGAGAATTACTCAAATTTAATTTACAAAATTTATTGATTATAAAATAAAATTTAATCGAGAGCTATCGAATTAAATACGATCTCAAATCGAACCCGTGTAATTTAAATAAATATAATTTGAGTATTAATAAAAAAATTCGAGTAAATTATTGAACTTTAAATGCTAATAATTGAATCATTTTGAGTCGGAAATGTTTGTTTCATTTCAGGTAATGTAATTCAACTTGGAATTAAAGATATGTAGGTCCAATCAATGTGCATAAAGAAGATAGGAGTACTCCACAACGCTACTGATGATTATCCCAACAACTAACATGGAGTACTACTCTTCGCTCCGCTCCGTGGTTTAACAGAGAAACATGTGAATTAATAATGCATTTATACCAAAATAAGTAACTACTCCGTACTCCCTCCGTTTCAAGATTCAAAACGTAAGACAAATTTATTCACTTATAATACAAACACGTATAAATATTAGTATAGACTAGCTAATATTTATAATTATTATTATTTCAAAACTTAAATGAAAGCATATCAAATTTTAATTTTACGATTTTATAAATTAACTTCAAAATGCATCCTTAGTTTTAAAAAGATGGGAATAGTAGTAGTAGTAGTAGTAGTACAATTAAGCATAGTAAACTGCGATAGTTTAATAGGGCCAGAAGTCCTCCTTATCTTAATTTGTTGGAAGCTAAATAAACAACCAATAAAAAGGTTGTATCACTCAACTTCATTCATCAACCTCACCTCTGTTTTTTTTGGGTTCAAATGATCAGTAAATACGTTATATGTATGTGTATATGAGATTCGGTTACAATAAAATTAACATCATCGTAAATTGGTCAATTGATAAATACAATACTAATATACATAGAAAAGTTACATCTTAACATACGTATCGATATTATATTAATAATTAATTGACCAAAATTAATATTATGTTAACTACTCCGGTATAGGTAATGGTAATGGTAATGTAGTGCACGTGAATTCCCAATAATTTGTCATGCAATAGAAAAGAAATGTGGGTCACCTAGCCAGCCTCTCTCCTTTTGTTATCTTCCCAAACTCCAGCTCCCAAGAATCTCTCCTCTCTTTGTATTTTTTCTTTCCTGCCCCTACTTTGCCTCCTCCTTCCTTCCTTCCTTCCTTCCTACCTACCTAATGTCTGCGACCCATTTCTTATCTTTTTCCTCTCTCTGTCCTTTGATATCCTATCCTCTCCTCTCCGCACCAACATAACATTTGTTGAAGAAGCAACAGTTGTCTCTAATTCTATCCCCCATTTTCATCATCATGCTCTCATTTCTTCTCATTCTATTCATTAGTACTACTGCTACGGCTGATTATGGGGAGAAACAAATCTTCCGGTTGGACAAACTTCAATGGCTACGGCGAAGCAGCCCACCTCGCTTCTCTGAGAAATCAAGTGAGTAGTTATGATAAAAAGGAAAAAGATTTGAAATACATAACTCTGTCAATGACATCATCATTACTTTGCTTTATGCTCTATCTCCCTCTCTCTCTCTCTCTCTCTCTCTCTCTCTCTTCAGGAATCTCTCATCTAACATTACCTTTAAGCTTTATCAGTGCTAAGTAGTAAATATTAAGCAAGATAAGCTAGCTTTTATTATATTGGCTAAACTAACCTAGTTTTAAGTGTCACCTACCTCATTAATATCAATTTAACACTGCATGCAAAACCATTAAAATCCATATTTATATTATGGTGTTCGCACTAATAGTATATCGACTGGACTCTCATTAGACTTGTTAACTTGGTCTACAGGAACAGAGAATGGTGCAACTATACTAGAAATGAAGCACAGAGATTACTTATCTAAACCGATTCATGACTGGAACCAGAGGCTTCAAAACCGCCTAATCTATGATGACATTCGAGTTCGGTCATTTCAATCCCGAATCAGAAACATGGTTTTGGCTCAAACTGAAGTCCTGTCACAAGCTCAAATCCCTCTCATTTCTGGTGTCAAACTTGAAATTCTGAACTACGTTGTCACTGTCGAATTGGGTGGTCAAAACATGACCATGATTGTGGACACCGGGAGTGATCTGACATGGGTTCAATGTCAACCCTGCAAATTATGTTATAATCAACGAGAACCTCTCTTCGAGCCCTCTGTATCCCCTTCATATCAATCAGTTTTGTGTAATTCCTCAAGTTGCAACTCTCTGCAATTTGCCACCGGAAATTCAGGGGTATGTGGAACCAATCCACCAAACTGTAACTATGATGTTAGCTATGGTGATGGTTCATACACTCGTGGTGAGCTAGGCTGCGACCACCTCCTCCTTGGAACCGCACCAGTAAGTAATTTTGTATTCGGGTGTGGTCGGAACAATAAAGGCCTGTTTGGAGGAGTTTCAGGCCTTATGGGTCTTGGAAGAAACGATCTCTCATTGGTTTCTCAAACTTCCAATATCTTTGGAGGATATTTCTCCTACTGTTTACCTTTAACACAAGAGGAGGCTTCAGGTTCACTTATTCTAGGCGGAAATTCTTCAGTTTACAAGAATTCAACACCCATTACTTACACTAGAATGGTTCCAAATCCACAGCTCTCAACCTTCTATTTTCTAAACCTTACTGGAACCAGTATAGGTGGTGTGGCTTTAGAGGCTCCAGCTTTTGGTAAAGGTGGAATACTAATTGATTCAGGGACAGTGATTAGTCGCCTTCCTCCATCGATTTATAGTGCTTTGAAGACTGAGTTTCTAAAACAATTCTCGGGGTATCCTCGAGCTCCAGGATTTTCAATACTGGACACTTGCTTTAACCTTTCTGCATATGAAGAAGTAAACATTCCTACAGTAACAATGAAATTTGAAGGTGAAGCTGAACTGAATGTGGATGTACAGGGAATCTTCTATTTTGTAAAAACAGATGCATCTCAAGTTTGTTTGGCTCTAGCAAGCCTCTCATACGAAGATGAGATCGGGATTATTGGAAATTACCAGCAAAGGAATACTAGGGTTGTATACGATACTGTGGAGTCTAAGTTGGGATTTGCGGAAGAAACTTGCAGTTTCACATAGGAGCGAAAAGGAAGGAGGTTTATTGTTGTGAATATGGTTCTTCAAAGGAAAGCCATGGGGCTCACTGGCAATGGTATCTTCCTAGGAGTATATTTTCTTATTTTCAATCACCTATAAATATTTGGGATAATCTAATGGGGGGATGGTATAGAGTATAGTGATGCAATTTGTAAATTGCGGTGTGTTTAAATGTAATGAATTGATTCTATGATGCAGACTGGGTATATACTGATTAAATTGTGTATTCATTCCTTCAAATTGTGTTTCAGTGCAAGCTAGAGACAACTAAGCTATTTTCTTTCCCCAGATGCCACGGAATGAACAAATTGATACTGGGTCTTAGGGAAAAACGAAGCCATACCAATTCATTTGAGATATAGATAAAAAATGACAGAAAAGATAATGGAGTTTGTTTGATAATAAATTATCTTGGAATTATCAGTAATTTTGCAGGGAAAATAGAACCGGTAAGAATTTGCAGACCTGAAACACGTATAACGAACATACAGAGGCCCACCGTGGTATTTTTTGAATTCAGAGATTCTGATTTTTAATAATGTGACCAGAAATTCATCTGATGTGGGCTCCATAAGCCAGCTACCAATATGATTCCAAATGTGCAATGCTCGAGCAAAACTTGCTTTATATCAGCAAAAGCCACAATAGCTGACTGTTCAAATTGTTACGCAACCACAAAAAATATGAGCACTTGAGAAACAGCCAAGTAAAAAATGATGGCTCCCAAGAACAGACACCTTTAGTAGGTTAGATATCCATTTCTTCATCAACTTTAGACGGGTAGTTTCAGTTACTGGTATGTTAATGTGTCTAAACAGACTATCAAATATTGTACAAGAAATATGGATAGCTTAAGGTTGGTATCAAGAGTGGTTTGACCAATAAGAGTGACAGGCTCTAGTTTCCCCAAAACATGTAAATTCAGTAATAAAATTCGTCAGTTTAAGTTCCCGTCAAGTGTTGTGGACAAGAGAGACCAATTCCCTATTCTCAAAGTCCAGTGTATCATCAACTTTTTTGGTCGTCAGCATCTCATTTGGAAGGATAGACACATTGGGTTCAGTTGCGGGAACCAAAAATAGAAGCCCAATTGGAAGAATCCTGAGGAAACTCCGGATTAAAATTGCTATCAACAGATTGTCGAATTTTTTCCGGGTAATATTCAAGATGTGGAGAAAAAGGCCGCTGGCCCAAGAGTTGAGCATCCCCACATGATCAATCGTCATAAGCAAAGCAAAGAAAGTTTGCCTTCTATACCAGAGGGGCAAAGCTTAGAACTGAGAACAAGAAGAGGCATCTATTTGAGGCGTCCTATCATTCTGTGAAAAAATTCAGCGATAACAACAAAAAAGAAATCCAAGTCTCAAGCTTAATCGTAGAACCAATATCAAATCCAGTATCCCAATTGAGACTAAAATAGTACTTGACGAAATGGGTAGCTTTTAAAAATATTTTGGTAGAGAAGAACTCCAAAGAAGGAGCCAATTCCGCCAACAGAAAATATGGATACAATAACCTCCTGCATACAGCCATATGAATGATAAGGTCAATACACATAATAAGAACTTGTACATCTTGTAAAAAGATAAGAAAAGATTTGCACAATATTTTATTTGGGAATGCAGACTTGTTGATAGTGCTAAATTAAGGTAGAGATTTAAGCAACTATTAATATGCAAGAAAAATGAAAGGTACAGGTAGTATTACTTAGTAAAAATGAATGAAAAACAAACATTGTTGTTAAGAGAATAATCTCCAGAAATTCAGTAACCATACTTGTATGTTTGAAACATATCTGTAATTAGTGAATTGCACACTTGGCAACCGTAATCTAAATCATTTTAGGAACCGCAGAGAATTGTCCCCGTCAAAAATAAGAGAAAAATGTCTAAATACCTGTGAGAAAGATGGGGCTGCTTTTGCATCTGTATACCAGTAGAACATTCCTTCATGAATGTTCAAGCTAAATGCAAGTGACAGGTACATATATAAGCATGGCCTCCAAACATCTCGGCATTTCAATGCTGTCCACATTGCCTTACCAGCGTCCATAATTTTTTGATTCACCTATTAAAAAACCTGGATTTTATGTATGCGTGATCAGAAGAAGACACATCAATAGTTCTAAAAATGATGCAAATCATACCCTCCTGTAACCACTGTTACGCACCAGGGGTTCTCGCAGAATCATTCCAACCAAAATGACAAGCCTAGAAGGGATACTTAGCACTCCAAAAACACCCTGCCATTGAAGGGCACACTACTGGTAAAATATAGGGGCGAAGCCAGGACTTGATCTTAGGGGGCGAGAGTTTTTTTAACATAATATATATTCAAAAAAGTGGTACACGGGAAGAATGCATTGATATGGACCGTAATTGATGTAAGCTCGTCGAACTTCATCAAATAGATCACCAAGACATTTCCATATTTCGATACGTTTTCCAAGATCACACTCCAAATAATTAATATCCCATTTTTTACCTTCAATTCTTGGTGATTTTAGAGAACGTTGTTCTTGTTCAGGAGTAGGCAGAGATGTTTAAACATTAGGCTCAAGGGAAAGCAGCGATGCGTCAACATGATTTAATTGTTTTCTCTTGAAAAATGAATCAATAGTATGTGATTTTTCCATGATTCTAAAATAAAAAATAAAAAATTCAATTAACTACACTACAAGAATGAGTTAATCAATATTATTGACCACTCATTGAACTTTTTAATTATTAAATTTTCATAAATTTACAATCAAGTAAGTAAGGGTTTTAGTTGGTTACCGAAAAACAAATTGAATATGCAATTGGAACTAACATATACAATATTATGATCACTCATTAAACTTTTAAAAATTAAAATATCAAGTTTCATAAGATAAACAAAAAATAAAAAAAATTAAATAAGGGTTTTAGTTAGTTACCTGGATACAATTATACAAATGTATCATTCAATTATTATGCTCCAATTATACAAACTTGCAATTATAATGAATTTAATAATAAAATTAGTTTGCAATCAAAAACACTTTATGAACAACTTGATAAATGAACAAGTGGGTCTTACAAAATTTTCAAACCTTGGGGGTCCGTGGGCCCCTCCAGTCATAACATAGCTTCGTCCCTGGTAAAACAGGAAACAACTTGAAAACAATTTATTCTGAGATACTTTAATATCTGATCCGATCCATCAAACGATAATAGATATTATGTGGTTTCCAGTGCTTGAATCAACATAAGTTTTAAATTATTCATCCCAATTAAATGTAAGTTTAACACTATAGATTATGATTATATAAACAAATGCTTGATAAACTTTTGCATGTAACACATATTGTATACCTCTTTGAAATCAAAAATGTTTTTATTGACAAGGACAGAAAACGGTATCCGAATAATTTAAAGTTGATGAAATGATATTTAACGAAAATTTTAATGATAGTTAAGGGCCTGTTAGAATATACTTTTGCAAAAATAATGATAGATGTTTGTAATTACATAGAACCTATTGCCTATTGCATTATATACTACTTATTATAATTCAGAATAACTCATGATTAAAGATCTGTCTAGTATAGTTTCTCATTAGCAGTCACTATGCATTTGAAAAGATATTATTTTGAAATTAAATGCTTCAATTTTCCATAAGGAAACTCAATTTTTGTGTTTTTATTTAAATCTAATCCATTTGTTTGAAGAGAAAGTCTAACAGATCAGGATGATCAATGTGTCAATGGACAAATATCAAACCTATGCATATGAATAGGATTGTTCCAGACTCAGCAAGACAACAACTATCCAATTCATCTGCATGTCTGGATTCTGGAAACATAAAACAAAAGGAAGATACTTGCAACCAATAGTGGTAGGTAAAGAACTTGTGTAGAATAGAACCTTAGACCCAATAATATGCACAAGAAACCAATTAACCAATAGAAGAGATTAAACCGCCCAAGCTCTGCATGTCACCATCAAGAGAAGGATGACTAATACTGTTCACTGTCACACAGGCATCCATAGTCACATCTGCTATTGCTACCCCAGCACTCCCCGTCATGAGAGACAGCATGGCATATGTAAGGCTCAAATTCTGGTGCAATGATAGCATAAGCATGGATATGACACCAATAAAACCTGAAATCAATAAGGTAGTCAACAACATGTGAGAAGAGGGTTTTTTGTTACAAAATAGAAGCAGCCAGCTATAGCGTGCCTGGAGTTTGCAATCCAATTACATTGAAAACGCAAGAGAAAAAACATATCTGATATCACGTTAGATCTTCATGCTGCAACGTAACCTAAAGAGACTTCAAAAAATATATTTCTGCCTGTTTTGCTATAATCGATCAATCTCTATGGAAAGACTTCTTTCTTTTTCACTTATCTTCTGTCTTTTAATTGAAAGTACCATCACTTCTTGCAGAGCAATCATATTTCTAGATAATACAGGATGGCACAAAACCTAGTGAAATGGCAAAAGACAATATCTTATGATACTAAATGCAGCCAAAATATCTGGAATTCCACACTTGAGAACAAGCTAGCCTAAAGGTGAAGCGCATGCTAAGTTTTACTAATCTTTCTCATCATCTAAATCACTAACCAGTCCAGCGCTAACGCAACCCTTCTCTGACATGCCCAGAACTATAACTAACCTATTTGTTACAGGCAGAGGGCTAGGCCATTCATATGCACCAGTCTTCTTTGTTGCAGTTTGTGAAATATATTATAGGATACTTTAACTTGAAATTACGCATAGCAGTAAGTGGAGAACATTAACAACTATACCCAGCTTTATTAGTTAGCCACGATGCAGGGGTAAGATTTCAATGTATACGCGACATTGAACTTGGCTTACACTGCCAAATTGACAAAGCATTGATCTTGTACAATTACAGTAACTGGAAAAGTTAGTAATAAATGAAATCTGGTTGCACAATTTCAACCAAGCTATAGATTTGAATGGACACTTCTTGTAGTATATAATGTATCAAATTATTTACAATTATTTTTAATACACAATGTATTCTTTTTTTTGAGAACATTAGCAATATTTGTTATTCCATACACTAAGTATTCTATCCAATACAAGAACAAGTGGAATTCTGTCAAGAAATAACAGAGGCTGATACATAATAAGAAACATTTATTTAAGCCCTAACAAGTAGGCGATAGCCCATAAACTAAATGTTTTAAGGAAATCATAAAAATTAATTTAAGTTCTCAACAAAGTTTTTTAGGTGATTGATCTTTGACAGAAAACTAAGATTGATGGATAGTCCTAGAAAATTAAACCATAATTGCACTAGCAAATTAACATGTAAACATTTTGAAAGGTGAATATATAGTAGTACATAATTTGGCAATAAATCATCAAAAAATACACATGAAATAATTATTACTAAAGTGGATATACATAATTTACCAGCAAAGATTAAATAAGGCTGCCTCCGATATCCATTGATGGGAACAATATCAGTGAGAAGACCCCAAATAGGCTTAATAATCCAAGGAAGTTGAATTAAACCAAAATAAACCTGAGCTTCAAAAGGTTGCAACTTCTGCTCATCTTTCATGTAGTACTGTATGCTAACCTTACTTAGACCAAATCCCACTCCCTGATTGATTCCGGACACTATCACCATGCCCAACACAAAACTCCAGTGAAACTTGTCACCCAACATTTTAAACCAATGAACAGATCTCAATATTAGACCCCAAACGGCCAAACCCCCTCTTTTGGCCTCTTCTCCCTCTGGGTATGTCCCTCATGCTCAAGTGCTTCTTCTTCTTTCATAATCCAACTTCCCATACAAAAAAAATTGATATATTAATGATGGCACCCAGATCAGAATTACCCTAATCTTGAAAAATAACAACCAAATTAGTGATAAAAGTTAAGATTTGCAAAGTCAACAAATACCCATATCAGAACAAGTTGTTTTCTGAATCGGGTCAGTCAATAAAATTTGTTCAATAACAACATCAAAGATGAAATTAGTTATCTACATGGGATAAAACCATTTGGTAAGCTAAATTAATCCTAATGAGTTAAAACCATTTGGTAAGCTAAATTAATCCTAATAAATTAGTTATCTACATATATGGTTTTAGTTCGAGGTATTATGTTGTAATCTAGTATCAAGTGATCCAAAAGAAAGAGTATTAAACTCGTCAATTTAATTATTTAGGGATGAAAATTGTTGAGTAAATATGGGGTTAATTGGAGAAGTTGGGTTTCCCCCTTTTAATGCAGCCCATAACCTAACAATTAATTGTTTAGTAGCTAAGAAATCAAGCTATTAAAAACTTCAAATATTACCTACCCACCTTGTGATTAATTAAAAAGTAGTTTCTGATTGTTCTAACTTTATACCTTTTCTAAAATTAAAAAAAAATGATCTACAATATATTCGAGACCTTTACAAGGCAAAGGTAACTTTGCACGTTAAATTATTCTTAATTTAAATTTCCTTTTAAAACTGAAATCAAATAAAAAAGTATTTTAGCCCTACGTCACTATAATTTAAACATGTGAGGTACTTACCCCAATCAATTTTGTTAGGTAGGCTAGCTATAGCTAGATCTCATTCAAAGGAACTTAAATAATACTATATGATTGGCAAGTGCAACACCAGAGTCTCCATATGGTGCAACCAAATTAAAGGGAATTTCAAAGGCAACAATAACATATGCTGATTGATAGTATTTCAGAAGAAAGTTAAATGATGATTGGCTTCACAATTAGAATTCTTTCCGTTTTAAATAAATTGGAGAGTATTTATTTAAAATGTGTTGGAACGTAAGATAATACCGATAGAAATACAAATGGAAGTGAAACAGAACATAACACAAAAGAAGGAGTGAGGACAAAGTAGAAGGGGACTTGGCACATATTAAAGACGGCCAGAAAAATACTACTACTAAAAGAAAACCCTTAATTTCCCTCAGCCGGCTCTCCCCTCTGATTTGCCAACCCTCCCCCAGGACCCCACTCCCCACTCCCTTCCAAAATTACTAAATTTTCCCACTCCTCATTTTCCATTCCCTTTATATTTTCCCATCCCACCCTTGGGCCTTATTATTGGAGGAGGACCCAGTCTTCTTATTATGCACACGCTCATTTTCCTCTTCTGGAGTATATATTTTCCATCTGATCCTTTAATTCTTTCCCCCTTCTTTACACTTGTAATTCCCTCAAGTAAGTAAGTTTAATGGCCAAGCTCTCACACTCAAACAAGAACAACACCGCAAAAACTGCAACCAGCCCCAGCCCCAGCCCCATTGGTAAAGCAAAGCGAACCCGAAAAAGCGTTCCACGAGACTCTCCACCCCAACGTAGCTCTATCTACAGAGGTGTCACAAGGTACAACAAACCTGAATACATACCTGATCAATTCTTATTAATTTTATTCTTTTTTTGGGGGTTCTTTTAATTAAGTATTGACACGTCATTAATTAATTTCAGGCACCGGTGGACCGGTCGATATGAAGCTCATTTGTGGGACAAGAACTGCTGGAATGAGTCACAGAACAAAAAAGGAAGACAAGGTTTATTACTTATTGATGCTGCTCATCATCATGCATCACGCATCACGCATCACGCATCACGCATCACGTTCATGTATCTATTTATTAATTAATCGCTTGCATGTATCTTAACTCAATTACTGATCATGACTATTTCTTTTATCCTTGCTGGTGCATGCTGATGATGCAGTTTATCTGGGTAATCAATTTAATTTGTTATCCTTTCAAATTAAATCTACAAGATTACTAATGAGTAGTTTAAATTAGAGAAAGATTTGAAAATTAATTTTTACTTATGGAAAACAGGGGCCTACGACGATGAAGAAGCAGCTGCACATGCTTATGACTTGGCAGCATTGAAGTATTGGGGACACGAAACCATCCTCAACTTCCCTGTAAATTTCCCTTCAAAAGAAATCTAAACATGCATTTCAAAATTTCTTGGAATATTTATGCAAATTAATGCCATTTTTGAAGCTATCTACTTATCAAGAGGAGCTCCAAGGGATGGAGGGTCAGTCGAAAGAAGAGTACATTGGATCACTGAGAAGGTGGTCAGCTTTAAACAATATTTATTAAATGTGTTTTCGAAGTAGTACGTAATTAATTAAATTAGTATGAACAACTTGTATTGCAGAAAGAGCAGCGGTTTTTCTCGGGGTGTCTCCAAATACAGAGGTGTAGCAAGGTACTAATTGATCAACTCATTTTCAATTGCAGTTAACCCAAAATTAGAATTGATATGATTTTGGTTACTTAATTGAATATATATATATATATATATATATATATATATATATGGTTTTTAGGCCCACATTTGTTAACGTTTATGCTTGGAGTCATTTGTTTGCCTACATTCCTATATAATTCTTCATTCATAGGAAAATGCATGGCCATATTTAATTAATTACAAGGAAAATTAAGACTAGAAAATGCACGGGCATGGAAAATTAATTAAAGTGGATTAAATTCTCAAAAATAATAATAATTTTACAAGTAGATATTTTCTTCACACACACACATATATGTATATGTATGTATGTGTAGTGAGTAAAAATCTCATGTTCATGCGAGAGAGTATCAATATATTCTATATAATATATAATTTGAATTAATTTAGCTCAGCATGCATAAAATTATTTATATAACAGTCAACGTGAGACACCCTCCATATTTATATAACAGTCAACGTGAGATGCATGTAGTTAGTTGTAGGTTTTGGGGTATTAAAGTCAACAAATGCAGGAGAAATTTGTTATATGTATCTATGTAACAGTTGGGGAATCGGAGGGGTCAAATTAGTACTGCGATATGGAGGAGTATTAATTTGTGGCCATCACCATTATTACCATTTACTACAATATTACGGATACAACTATATATATATATATATATATATATATATATATATATATGCATGTGATTTGATTATATATGGATCATATATATAAAATTAATTTGACGGTGTTTTAATGCGTAGGCACCACCATAATGGCAGGTGGGAGGCTCGTATTGGCCGTGTCTTTGGCAACAAATATCTCTATCTCGGAACCTATGGTAATTATATTATACTCCGTATTATATTACTTCCGCCAAAAAAAATGCATTAATTTGTTTTTTTATTTCTTTAGTAATTATCCTACCTTCTTAATAAATCACACTTAGTTTATGAACATCTCCATCTGGAAATGTACGTATATGATCGATGACGATGAGAATACATACCAAAATAATATTTTTTTGATTAATAAATATTATTAATGAAATTAACGATTAATATATATATATATATATATATATATATATATATATTTGAGATCAGAGAGAACAAATGAACTGCATTAGTATATAAGAAGAATTTTCTAGAATTATTATAAACTTCTTGCTAATTTAATTACTCCTAAATCCAAAGAGTCGGCAAATAGATAAAAGAACAAATGGTTAGCAAGTACATAGGCAAATCAATACTATAATATAGTTGCATGGTTGGTATGTCTATGTGAATGGGTAGATCACCAACCTCCAACTTCCAACTACTAGAAGTACTATCTCAAACTTACATTAACTAACCTTCAATTCATCCAACCAAATTTCTCAAGCCAATTTATTTTTATTTTATACTTTGTCTTCAAAATTAATTACCCCTAAACTTTTTCGTTATCAGTAATTAATTATTTGCATGATCTAGCTACCCAAGAGGAAGCAGCAACTGCATATGACATGGCAGCTATCGAATACCGTGGACTTAACGCCGTAACCAACTTTGACCTCAGCCGGTACATCAAGTGGCTACGACCCAACCAACCTACTCTTACCAACCCAAACAACCTTCAACCCAACCCCGACGCCATCCCGTTGCAGAACCCTAATCAAGAATCAGGGTTTAGCTTTCTTCATAACCAACAACCGGAAAGTTCCAGCTCTGCCGAAACGACCGTCCCTCCTTCACGACGTCCCGCTAGCGGCGCCAGTACCGCATCTTCAGCTCTAGGGCTTCTTTTACAGTCCTCCAAGTTCAAGGAAATGCTGGAACGAACTTCGGCAGGCGACTGTCCGTCGACGCCGGCGGAGTCGGACCCACCTCGCCGGAGCTTCCCGGATGACATTCAAACGTACTTTGCATGTCATGAGGCGGGTAGCTATGGTGACGGGGACGATATCATATTTGGTGAATTGAATTCATTTGATTCGCCTATGTTCCGATGCGAGCTCGATGCATAATTAATCCAAGGCCAATATATTGCTTTCAATTGAATGTTTCATTTTTTTTCATTCTTCTTCTTAGTTACTAGTATTGTTTTGCTCATTTACATGTAGATATAGATGAATATAGACATTCATTTATGAGCTATAATAAACAACTGTTGGCGTGTAAGTGCCACATTTAAAAAAAAAAATTACAATGAATATCTATCTATCTTGAATATATGTGTTCCAAATATTCCTATAGATTTTGTGTGCTTTGTGATAAAATGAGACGTAAAATTTATATATAGTGCATAACATTTATTTCCAGAACACTCGCAGCAGTTGATCCCAGTGCTTCAAGTTATCCTGGTATATATCATATATATTATGGGCACCATATATATCACTCCTCAAAATGAAATTCTTCAATTCGTATTCTTATTCTGATGACAAAAATAGGAATGACGAAATAATTAATTAAATTATACCACTATACAACAAGACATGTTGCATTGAGACATGCCGACTCAACACAAATTAGTCGGTAAGAAATATAATTAAATATGGGAGACAGGCCCTGAAGAAAATATTAATTAATGTCCTTGGTAAAACAATGGTGCTTAGCACCGCACCTGGAAGGTGAATAAAGCAAGTTTTGACAATTAACATTATAACGTGGCATATGTAGGTTGTTTACTTTGACACTTTACTAGCCTATTTCTCTCTCTCACTCTCTCTCTCTCTCTCTGTATGACTGTATCTATCTACGGCAAAACAGTAAAGGGCCGGGGACCATTATGACATTACATATTAGTATTAAGTTGTTCAGAGGATGATGAGAGCAGTCACCTAATATGATCGGACTTAATCCCTGAAAACCCAAACTATAAGATATGTTATTTGACTTTTGGTTTGAATTATATATGACATTTAATTCAGTATTATCAACTAAATTAGGCACCTGCTTCATAACCATAACATTGCAAGTAAAATCTAATATCTATTGCTAGCTATCTAACCTCCACAATTTAGCACCAACTGAACTAGGTACGGCGGGAGAGGGTATAGGTTTCCGTCACTTGCCTTCCATAATAATCCGGAGATAGTGAAAGGCATCTCAACCATTCAATTACTCTAGTCAAGACTCTGAAATGTACAACATAAATCTCTTTAGAAAGATTAATTTCATTCTTTGGATGTTCCAATAAATGTTTCTCATACACTAGTAAAATGCAACAAAAGCTGGACAGAAATGGACTTCCATTCACACACGTATACATTATTCCATCAGGATTTCAGCACTGCTGAGCCAACATACTGATTAACAGAGTTCAGCAGTTCTTGGGACCATATAAGAAGAAGAAAGGATTTGGGGAAGAGGGAGGGGGGAGGGGGGGAGGGGGGAGGGGGGAGGGGGGGGGGGTCCTATCATAAATATGAGCAGCATGCCATGATTCCTATCTGGAGTAGTAGTTATGTTCTTAAAAGACAACATTAACTAGAACAATTTGCATGAAGATGCTAAAATTCGTAAATCATTCATCAACAATCATTGGCATTCAATTTTAGGTGGATGCACCACCTAACCTCAAAATCTACATGGAAAAAAATATCATAATTGCTATAGTACAGTGACTCGACTCAGGCTCAATGAGACTCGAACTGAACCCATGACCACTCGCATATAAGAGAGGCTATGATAGCAAATTGAAATTGAAGACCAAAAAAGAGTCAATTTATCTGCACTATTCACCCAATACGCATAAATTACGCACATTTGACCAGAAAGGGGAAGAACAAGGAGCTATAAAGAAGGCACTATGTTCAAAACAAAAGCAGAATGAAGAGAACCATATTTCTATAACAAAACCAAGTTAGATTGAATTATGAATTTTGGACACGTACATTTTGAAAGTAGTATGCACACAAGCCAATCATGTATGATGATAAAGCATATACTTTGTAACAATCTTATTCATTTATTAATAAAAAAATATTATTTATTTAAAGGTGTTTATATTATCTACATAATGTTGTTATATTTAAATGTGATAAACTCAAAGTTTTAAGCAATGATTTTAAAATCATGATGATAATCATGCTATGAGATCTAAACTCTTAGATAGTTTAAAACTAAAATAGTTCCCAATCGATGGATTACTAAATTGAAATTAGTGAATCCAGATAGATAGGTACATACGTTGTTTGCTCTTTGAAAGAGGATGATCGATCTCATAATCATTTATGTGGAGACACTAAAGCAAGTATATATGTGCTTAATTATTGGAGAATACGTACATTGAACGTGGCTCGTTAAGGAAAACCTAATAGAGTTTTACTTGTCTATCAATAAGAATTCCTTTAGTGATAGTAGTACAAGTAATTCATAGACTTGAGATCATCATAGTATCTTATGTATGATGAGTTATACCTTGACATAGAGTTGACAAAATCGGCCCAAACCCGCTGGCAGGGCCGCCCGTCAAAAAGCGGGTTTTAGGCTTCATTTTTTCAGCTCATCAAAACCTGGGCCGTTCTGGCCCGGCACAGAAATGTGTCAAAAATTGGTCATAAATCAATCCAGGCCCGCCCATCAAAAAGCGGGCTTTGGGCTTCACTTTTTCAGCTCACCAAAACATGGACTGTTTTGGCCCTACCCGACGATGGCCCGGCCTTTTTGGGCCAGCCCGATCCGTTTGCCAGGTGTACTTTGACATATCCCTTAAGACCCTAACGGTATATCAAATGATATGTTTGGGTATAATTAATTATACATAAAAATAATTAATGATCAATAAAAAATCTACCACTTCTAGTAAAAGAAATGAAAATTTGCACTATCGAAGTTTGTGCATTTAGGATCGGAATACATATAATTAAATAAAATAAGATTTGATAGTTAATACATGTCTTATATTTAATTGGGACATTGTATGGTAGAAGGAATGAATTGTACGGTAACTATTTACTCAAATATTCTTTTATGACTAATGTTGAAATCTATATTATCTGAAAAGTCGTTGATCCCTAAAAGGGCTTACCCTTATTGTAGAATAAATATTATTTAATTAAATGAATTATTAGTTTTATTTCTTTATTTAAATAAGATTAGAATTGTTCTAATTAATTTATTCATAATCGGTTTAATATGAAAAACCTAAAAGGTCACACCATAAAAGGAAGAATAATTATTAAAGAAGCTAATGACATAATCGTAATAATAATTTAAGAATATTTAATTTAATCTATGGTGATGGAATAAATTAAATAGCTTAATATTTATTATTTAATATTTTAATAATATTAAATATAAATTAATAAGAGGAGTCTTATTATTATTATTATTATTTAATTCCTAAAGAAGTTTAGGAATTAATTAATTAGATAATCTCTCTCATATATTTTTAATAAGATTAAGAGGCTATTTAATTAAAAGAGTTTAATTATTTCCAATTAGATTGGGAAGCCTAATTAATTATAAGGGTTTAGTTAATTAATATGAAACCCTAATCCTAAATAATTAGGAGGGTTGCCTACATCTATAAATAAAAAAGTCTTATTATATAACGAAGAGATAGAACACGCTTAATTTTCAACATTGGGAGAGTACAAAGATTCTATAAAGATAAAATTAGGATTTAGCCAAACACTCACTTTCTTAGTTATTCTTCTTCCTTGGTGGATCACTTCTACAAGTCAAACGTTTGGGTGACTTGCATTGATCAAATGAAGGAATCAATCTCGTGGATTCAAGTTGAAGAAGAACTCGTACCTATGGAAGCTCAACTTACAAGGTTATGAACCTCATCTTCTTCTCCTTCTTGTATGTATTGATAGCTAAACATATAGGATGATCATGGTGATGGTTTGCATTAAAATTTTAAAATTCCCTCTTTCGCGCTTCCGCTTTATATATGTGATTTGATTACATAATCGCGCTACGTGCAAACCTAACACATTTTTCAGTAATTATCCATGTCCTATCATCATTCTTTTCAGAGTTTTGATAAACAAATCTGTCTTACCTCAATTAGCATGACTAAATTAGCTCATCACTTGTGTAATATGGTGACTACTCTCTAACCAGTTTTTTCTGCTTTTAGGTGAGAATCCTTGATACAAAATTGAATGCAATCGAATTTGAGGGTGCCTGAGCTGGTGAGCTTGTCCTGATCTTGAAAACCAAAGAGGATTGTTGACTATAGTTGCATCGTGCACCAAAGTTTTGAATCAACAGAAGCTAAACAGATGCAGAACGCATGGTAACCACTCATCGGATATCTGCATAACAGCATTTAATTATGAAATTAGGGGGTGTTTGATAAAAAACTGAATGAATTTGAATCTGAATGAACTGAATTTGAATGAAAAAAATTATTTGATAATTGACATGTCTGAAACATCTTAATAACAGATTTTTATATTTAACCCCTCTAAAAAAATCAAAATTGTTATAAATGTATTTAATATTACTTAATATAATAGTTAATATTATAAAAATAAAAAAAAACCTGCATTCAGCCAAAAAAATGACACTAAACCATTCAGCCCAAATCGTCGGAATGGCTGACCGATTTTGCCATTCAGACGATTATTTCAAATACACTTAATGACTGACCGATTAAGTCATTCAGTTATTCAGTCCTAAACAAACCGCCCCTTAGTTCCACAACTTTGAAATAAGAAATACAATTCAGAATACTAATTCCTCTTCTAGAGCATTAGCTTATAGTGAAATAATTGTATTACTTTCTACCTGTTATCCATCACATAATTTGATTTTCCCACCGTACCAAGTTGCAGGATTGTTTACCTTCAATTCTTCAAATACAAGTACAAATTAGTGTTAGAACCAAATATGCTTCTATCCAATTCTTTTGGGAAACCAATATTTTATAATCAGAGTCTCCAAGGTTTTAGTAGTTAAAACATTCAAACATCAGTATACCAATTGGCAAGTGTGTGTCTACACATGGGTAGGTACATCAGCACATATGAATAAGAAAATACTTCATTTAACTGTACATGAATATGTCATATATTTCAGTTATTTGCACGTCAAAATCTTAATCATGTCTACATTTTGGCTGTAATTTTCAGAAGCAGAGTTCACGAGTTGTGGGAAGGTAGTGTATATTACCTCCAAAGTCAATTGAAAATTCTTGATCGAGCTCTGTATTCTTAGCCCTGATTGTCCCCTCCTCTTGCTTTGAATTCTATAACGACATGCTAAGAGCAAGCAAATAGTTCACAATTTAAAGATAGGAGACAAGATGTCCAACTCTAAACAATTTGATTAATGAGGAAATACACTCAACCAAAACAAACTTACATTATCCTAACGAGGAACCTTACAATACAATTACCATACAAGACACTAACAAAAATAGAAGGGCAGAAGCTGGATTAACAAAACCGCCAATCTCTCGGCTTGACCAATGGTCAACTAATGATGTTTTTGTCCTTTCTGGATGTTTTTGTCCTTTCAGCAATATCATAATCACATTTTACAGTTTTACCTCATTAAATCCCATTGCTTTGCAATTAAGATAGTAATTATTTTGAGGTTGTTACATGGTTTTTCATAATAATTTCTTTGCTACAGTTAACGTATACATGACCAAAACTTAATGAGCATACAACAAACATCGCTACACTTCAAAAGAAAATAGCCAACAGCATGCAACCAAGCAGCAGCTGTACACAGAGATGTCTGCTAGCTTCTAGAAAAATTTTAGTTTTCCTTCGTAGACAGATTCTTTAGCCTGCTCAATACGACATAATGCCTTTTGAGTCCCCGTTAAGGCCAAACACGAGTCATCTTCCCCAAGAATAATAGCAAAGTAGAGATATATAGTGCAGAGGATAGTGAGGAGAGCAAGAGCTGTTAGAAGGAAGCGATGCCGGTGAACAAGCGTTGAGAAGCTGCCTAATTCATCCCCTCGTGTATATGGCGACTTCCTAAACGATGGTGAATGGAATGGATTCTGTCTCCAATGAGGAGAAGTTATTTTGTTCTCAAGAACCATTTTAATTCTTGCGCACTGAGCTGGTTCCACCACATTAATACCAAATTAATACCCTGCACCTATTTTGATTCAAGATGGAAAGTACAAACCCTTCACTTAGTCAGACTTTAAAAATTAAAGATCACAAATTAGAGGATTCAAAGGGAAACAATATAAATTAATTAAGGGATCCAAGGTTCTTAGGTTTATTTCACTGAGAAGCAATATTCCTTCCATTTTATTTTTCTCTATCTTTGAATAACATCAACAAGATTAAATTAGGAACCACCTTCAAAATCTTTTACATATGAAATGTTAATTCAAATTTCATCCTTGTACAGATGGAAGTTAATCCAACAAGATGCATACATCTTTGGCTGTTTCTAATGCATGTATTTTAATGATACATAAAGTAGCAAAGTGATAAAACATCTCGAATTTCACAGCCATTCAATCATACTAATCAGGACAGCTGATTTATCAACATTTTCAAAAATCATACGACAAACATGTGCATGTCCAACTAACACAACCACAACAAGGAGGCTAGATTTTTTACATCAAGGACATCAAAATTTTAGAATTAAATCCATTATCAGCTATAATCAACGGATAATATTGTAAAAAATATATATAATCTAAATCAATTTATAAAAAGAAACTTCAAAGGAACAGATCTGCATATATATGAAGAAATTAATACATGATAAATAAAGAAAAAATACTTACAGTTGAAGAAATTATGAGAAAAGGGTCGTCCAATCGATCGTGTGTATAAAGAGAGAGAAGGAGCGAGAGGGTGATGCATCTATGTTTAACAAATTATCAATTAATTAACAGAAATGGTAATAAAAAAATAATATAGTGGTATGAGATATTTTTGGGATTGAAATTTGTAATTACATAATCCTTTGTCCTCCTTATGTCTCGGCTCAAACGAGAGAAGATGCCAGCGGAAGAAAAATGCCACGAGACAAACAAGGTGGTGCATATCTCACGAGTTGGAGGAGCACGACACAATACTTTAACGGGTATAAAAGGGCTGAATTGAATGGAAGGCGGAAGCTGTGCCAAAACATGGTTATATATTTAAAATTAATATTATATCATACATAAATAAATTTAAAAATTATAATATTTATTATTTTATATCATTTTTTATATGATACAATATTTATCAATTATAATCTTTTATAATATACATTAGTTTATATTATTTTTTATAATAACAATAATAATAATAATAATAATAATTATTATTATTATTATTATTATTATTATTATTATTATTATAGTGGTGTGGTGAATTATGATAATTGTTATGTCTGATTGTAAATTATTTTAGGTTGCAAAGAGTCATTAGATAATATAGTATTTTTTAAATTTTAATCTAATTTTTCGTTACGTCATGCCTTCATGCACAAATAATTACTAATTTTTCATATGATACAATATTTATCAATTATAATCTTTTATAATATACATTAGTTTATATAATTTTTTATATAATAAAATATTTATTAATTATAATCGGACACATTATTTTGTATAGTGCTGCTGTTTAATCTGCGGCTTCATATCATACGGCGATTGTTTCAATTTTGTTGCACCCGCGTTTTGGTTAAGGCATAGGATTGAACTACGTCCTACTTAATACCATTATGTGATGGTTCTAAATTATAAAATTATTGCTAATTTAAAAAAAATAATTTAAAATATGTTTAAATTTTAAAATTAATATAAAATTAAAGATTACAACATATTTATTTAGATTGTCAAAGAAACCCAAGAGGTTGCTCCCGTATTCAATACCTTATATATAAAAATAGGGTCCTTAACACTACTAATATACAACAATTAGAAAATAATTACAAAAATAAAATGCACACAACATAATTACAAAAATAAAATAACACAATATTACCTTGCTAAAATTACGCGTCATTAACTCTTTACACGTCAGTTACCGACTTTCATATTTTTAACTGATCGATCCTAAATTCACGCTAATGAAGAAAAAGGCAACTTGGAGATCAGAAAAAACAGAGCAACGACAGATCGATCGGAGAAGACGACATGGAACTCTGAGATCGGATAATAGATGAATAGATCAACAGCAACTTCAAGATCAACAACAACTTCAATAAGATCAACAATAACTTCAAGATCAGAAATCAACCTCTGTAACAACTTTGAGTTTAAAGTTTATATGCATATTGTTACCTCGTGGGTACTATATACTCGTATATTGGTTACATTTCTTAAGTTTTTCGCTCTTTAATTGGTAACAAAGTCAGTATACTGACTGTTTTGATTTCAAAATGCATGTAAAAATCTGTTTTATATTCTGGTTACTAAGTACATATAAATTGGTTACTGTTTATTATTGATTTGGTTACTGTATAATGTTTATTTGGTTGTTGAATACTTTAAATATTTATTTGGTTACCCCGTGGTTACTATATACTCGTATATTGGTTACATTTCTTAAGTTTTTCACTCTTTAATTAGTAACAAAGTCAGTATACTGACTGTTTTGATTTCAAAATGCATGTAAACATATGTTTTATATTCTGGTTACTAAGTACATATAAATTGGTTACTGTTTATTATTGATTTGGTTATTGTATAATGTTTATTTGGTTGCTGAATACTTTAAATATTTATTTGGTTACCCCGTGGTTACTATATACTCGTATATTGGTTACCTTTCTTAAATTTTTCGCTCTTTAATTGGTCACAAAGTCAGTATACTAACTGTTTTGATTGCAAAATGGATGTAAAAATATGTTTTATATTCTGGTTACTAAGTACATAGAAATTGGTTACTGTTTATTATTGATTTGGTTACTGTATAATATTTATTTGGTTGTTGTATACTTTAAATGTATATTCTACGGATATTTTTTATATTGATGGTTACTTATTAAATACATTGGTTACCTTCCTGCAACTGTTGAATCTTTAAGTACATATTGATGTTTTTTATATTGTTTGTTTTTGCTGTAAAATACATGTCAAATATAGTTTATGTTATGGATATTAAGTAAATATATGTTGGTTACTGTCTAGTCTGGATTTGGTTAGTATATAATGCTGACTTGTTTACTGTGTAATATTATCATGGTTACTACATAATATTACTGTGTTTTATACTGATTTTTTATATTGATGGTTACTGATTAACTACATTGGTTACCTTCATACACCTGTTATTCTTTAATTTGTAGCAAAATCATTACTGATTGTTTTAGTTGTAAAATGAATGTAAAAATATTTTTTATAATCTTGGCTACTAATTACATATATCTTTGTTACTTTATAATATGTATTTAGATACTGAAAGGTGTTTATTTGGTTACTCTATAATATTATTTAGTTTTATAATTGTTTCTTTTATATTGGTGGTTACTTATTGACTACATTGGTTACCTTCACACAACTGTTAATCTGATTATATATATATTGATTGTTGTATACTATTTAATTGGTTACAATATAATTGGTTGCAGTGACAATTTGGCAATTTCTGTCAAGTTTGGAGTGTCAAATTTTGGCGTTTTTGGAGCCTAATTTTATTGGAAATGGGTCAACGATCAAAAGTCACAAGCTTTGCTAGTGAACTGCAGGGTTTTTTGGTCAAATTCCATCATTTAGGCCTTCAAAATTGGATGTAAAAATGTGGTTTATGTCCTGATTACTAAGATTATGTAATTTGGTTACTGTCTAATATTGATTTGGTTACTTTACAATATTTATTCAGTTGTTAGACAATAGAGACTGATAGTAACTAATACAACAAATTTAATTGTTTACAGGAATATATAATTGTTTACTGTTAGTAACCATTAACCACATGGTTGGTAACATTTTTGATGGTGTACAGTAACCAAAATTGATGTTGATTAATATTTTAATTTTTGATTCCATCATGAGTTATCAATATAAAGTAAACATATACAAGCTTTATAACAATCTTGATACAAGCTTATAATTATCTGGTTACTAACAAGCTAGTAACTATCTATGATAATTATCTGGTTACTAACAAGCTTGTAGATAAATAGGACACTCACACATGTACATTTAACAATTGATATTTATCCTGATACAAGCTTGTAACTATCTGGTTACTAATAACAGTAACCATAATGTAACATAATAAAACAGTAACCATATTATTATACGATAGTAACTAGAACAAATTTTAATGGTAACCAAAACAGAAACATCATGTAATGAAACTCAGTTTAAGCATTCCATGTATACTATAACCATAATGTAACATAATAAAACAGTAACCATATAATTATATGATAGTAACCATAACAGGTTTTAATGGTAACCAAAACAGAAACATCATGTAATGAAACCTAGTTTAGGCAATCCATATATACTAAACAATTACATATTAACCAGAATAAAAAAATAAAAGTATCCGAAATTCCACATTGAAGACACAATAATAGTAGCCAAACCATAAGGTAACAGTAACCAAAACATAATAAAGAAGTAACCAAATAGTTATATGAAAGTAACTGTGACAACCCCAAAATAGGTCAATTCCATCCAACCCATTCTGAGTCGTCAAATACATGGTACAGAAAACAACTACAACTTTATTACAACAATTGTCGTGCAAAATACAACAACACATATGCTGTGAGTTTGGATACAAATATATACCAAATGTGACTCATGTCCCAACCGTGGACATCACCTCACAATAACACCTTACATAAAGGTATAGTCAAAAACTGTTTTAGAAATTAGAATCTTTGGGAAGTGCTCAAGGAAACCTTCGTACATGGGAGGCCACGCGTCTAGGTTATGATAGATATCATATGGCCACAGAATTATCCTTGGTTGACCCAATAGACCCCAAAGAAAAACGAGAAGATTACTATCATATTCTTCCCAATGGTGAGTCTTCTCTTGACTTATCATTATCTCCACTGTCTCTAATTGAGAATTATACTTCAAACAAACACCAAGATTATATAGGTAGTGCCCATAGATATACTCAGCAAGTGGATGAGCACAACCATGTCTTATGATGACACGAGGTTGTATGTCATTAGACATCTTGTATGATAGTGACAAAACATCCTTCCAACGTTGGGTACACCTTACCCTATTGGATTCACCAAATATAACTACTAAATGAACTTTTCTATACTGCTTCTGGAGAACATCCACAGCTAGAGACCACCGTTCTATTTCCCCGTTACCCTCGCTCGACCCAGCTACACTCTTATTACCTGAAAGGAATTGTGAAGCAAAAGGGTGAGCACAACTAGCTCAGTAAAGAATATCATGACTAAAGATAATTAAATTATCAATAGCCTTCATCAATAATAAATCAGAGATTTAGAACATATGGTAAATGATAAAATTTTAACCATAGTTGCAGCGGAATGAGCAATCCATTAGAAGAGTCAAATAGACTATAAAGTCTATTATCTTCTCCATGTTAAAAATCCACCAATAATATTTTATCCATGTAACATCACTCAACAGTTCCTTTCCACAATCATATGAATAACTCATAATCATAATTGTGACTATAAATTTTTCTTCGCACCCAGGACGAAGAATATTTTCATCACATGTCTTTACCTGAAACATCAAAGATCATGGTTATACCAAATCACAATTCCTGTTTATAATCATACTAACAAATCCATCTTTGCACTACGGGCCAAAGATATTCATCAACAAACCATCTTTGCACTACGGGCCAAAGATATTCATCAACAAACCATCTTTGCACTACGGGCCAAAGATATTCAACAACAGTTCATCTTTGCACTACAGGCCAAAGATATTCATCAACAGGCCATCTTTGCACTACATGCCAAAGATATTCATCGACAATTCATATTTGCACTACAGGCCAAATATATTCATATCTCAAAGAAATATATAATCATTTCAGAATTTATATAAACAATAATTATAACCATGTTGATCAATTCACCTTTGCACTTAAGCTTAAGATATTCAATTATAAATTCAATGGTCATGATCATACCAGTCACAATTCAACTTTGCACTACAGGCCAAAGAGAACCCTAGTCATGATCATACCAATAATCTACCCATCTTTACACTCTAGTGAAAGAGAATTTCAACATCAGGGTTATAAAAATGTTATATATGATGATAAAAATAATATGATCAACATATAGTTTTAATCTCAAGAGTAATATTCGTAACTCATGAATAGTAAATCGTGAATAGTAACTCATAAATAGTAACCCCGACACAAAAGATAGAAATTCTACAATAAAATCCATACCAATATTTCGGTATAATGATATTGAAAGAATAACATTACTTAAATTTATAAACAATTTATTTTAATTGTTTACACTTTACTAATTAATGCATTTAATCATCATAAAATGCCAACTCTTACAATTTCATCACCAATAATCAAAACCCTCATCAAAAATCTGCATATACCTCATATAGGATTCTCAAGCCATGAAATCCTATTTTCCAATTTTTTTACTTCACATAACATATTTAATTTATTTTCTCATAACTTGTCCATTTTCATGAAAAATACCAAATTAATTCCAAAAATATTTCTTTTCTGGGATTTATCAGAATATAGTCCCATATTGAACATATATTTTTCTCAAAATTTTTAAAAGTCATTTACTATTTTTCATATGGTCAAAACAGCCGAATATTTAGACATTTATCAAAAATTGTACTTTTGTCCAAAAATTCTGAAATTAACAGAGTATATTTCCATCATATACATGTACTCCCAATAAAAATTTCATCAATTTTGGAGTTAACCACCAGAAATTATAAGCAATTACTTTTAAAATAGTCTTTTCTCATAAAATTCATAACTCTCAATCTATACATCCAAAAATCACCATTTTTGGACACAATCAAGAAAACTCATCAAAATATCATTTCAAATTTTTCCAGAATTTTTGAAATTCAGAAAAATTACGAATTTGAAAAACATAGCAACCCTTAAAATCTCTTAATATCCCTTACAATCCCTTACCTCAAAAGAGCAGTACTTCTGATCGGTATAAGGCTGAAGAAAACTTGCACTGAATAGCAACTCTCAAAGTATCTAAATACTCACAAAATATGCTTCATAATATAGAGAGAGAAAGAGAGAAAGCTTATGTTTCTGCTGTGATTTTCAATTCTAACTTAGCCCTCTATTTATAGGAAAATTTTGGTAGGTTTGACCTGCAACCTGATGGCTTTACCTGCTACTATTCCCACCCACCACATTTGAAATATAATTCAGCACATTTCTTCACCAACCACAAGTGGGGCCCACCAATTCTAGAATTTTCCACCAAAATGATTTATAACCTGATTTCCGAATCAGCCACCTCTTAAAATTCATAACAAATCATACGTTCATTTTTAACGGTTCAAAATTTATGGGCATATACTCAACTTATATATGTTTAACATATCCAAAAATTACCACGATCCAACGGTCAGATTAAAAATTATAACCCCCGCAAAATATCTCAAAAACCCTGATTGATTTTTAATACCTCCATTCCGACAAAATACTGATAAAACATCTCAACATTAATTCCTTCATTTTTAACCACATAAATATATCCCTCATTTATATCCACATAAAATAAATATTTTCTTATCATATAAATCAATAATTAATTATTCACAAATAATATTACAGAATCACATTTATGACAACCAGGCCGTTCCCAGGAAAGAGGGGGCTTTCCAATAAGAATTTCTCCTTACTGGCGCGCAATTAGATAACCAAACCTCTCCTTAGACAGAACTTTCTAGACATTACCAATAATGCTATCTAATAATATTATTCAAATAATATGAATTATTGATCTGATAATGGAGATGATGTGCATCAACAATTATTGAAACAACAATAATATAAAATATCAACGCAGCAATTATTGAATCAATAACATAAAATATTGAACAGTAATTACTGTAACAATTATTGAGTAGTGCCTTCTTACGTAAGAATCAATAATTTCAAAAATACTGTGCAATACCGTGTGCTACTGTGCAATAACGCGTATTACTGTAATTTAACCACCGGGTATTCCAACAGTGTTAACAGTAACAACTACGCCGTTATTTGCAAAAACTCAAATTTGTCGTTTTCCTTCACCCGACAGTTATTTGTTATGGGGCCCACAAATAGCTGCGCCGTCGTACGAATATTCTCCGACAGAAAGAATATTCCACGACCAAACGAATATTCCCCGACAACAATGATTATTTTATAACCACTTGCTTATTTTGAAAAAAATTCACATATCACCCTTAACTTTAATATTTATCAATTTAACCATTTACTGAATAGTAATTATAAGAAAAATTGAATACTTTTATTTCATAAAATTCGGGGTCTTACAATCTCCCCTCCTTATGAAATTTCGTCCCCGAAATTTACGTACCTGGTATTTCGAAAAGTTGAGAATATCTTGCTTTCATTTCAGATTCCATCTTCCTTATCATCATGATTTCTCCATTGCTCATCTCCTGTATTTCAGATATCTTTCTAGAATACAGCTTCAAAACAAGGGTTAATTTAACAAATTAACATATCACATAATATCTTGATATTATGACTGACCAACAAATAAGCTTAGGTAGGACACACTAGCGAAGGATTTACTCATCTCTCCCCTCCTAGTTATATTCTCCGATCTCCACCAAAGATCATATCCCTAAGCTCTGATACCACCTGTGACAACCCCAAAATAGGTCAATTCCATCCAACCCATTCTGAGTCGTCAAATACATGGTACAAAAAACAACTACAACTTTATTACAACAATTGTCGTGCAAAATACAACAACACATATGCTGTGAGTTTGAATACAAATATATACCAAATGTGACTCATGTCCCAACCGTGGACATCACCTCACAATAACACCTTACATAAAGGTATAGTCAAAAACTGTTTTAGAAATTAGAATCTTTGGGAAGTGCTCAAGGAAACCTTCGTACATGGGAGGCCACGCGTCTAGGTTATGATAGATATCATATGGCCACAGAATTATCCTTGGTTGACCCAATAGACCCCAAAGAAAAACGAGAAGATTACTATCATATTCTTCCCAATGGTGAGTCTTCTCTTGACTTATCATTATCTCCACTGTCTCTAATTGAGAATTATACTTCAAACAAACACCAAGATTATATAGGTAGTGCCCATAGATATACTCAGCAAGTGGATGAGCACAACCCTGTCTTATGATGACACGAGGTTGTATGTCATTAGACATCTTGTATGATAGTGACAAAACACCCTTCCAACGTTGGGTACACCTTACCCTTTTGGATTCACCAAATATAACTACTAAATGAACTTTTCTATACTGCTTCTGGAGAACATCCACAGCTAGAGACCACCGTTCTATTTCCCCGTTACCCTCGCTCGACCCAGCTACACTCTTATTACCTGAAAGGAATTGTGAAGCAAAAGGGTGAGCACAACTAGCTCAGTAAAGAATATCATGACTAAAGATAATTAAATTATCAATAGCCTTCATCAATAATAAATCAGAGATTTAGAACATATGGTAAATGATAAAATTTTAACCATAGTTGCAGCGGAACGAGCAATCCATTAGAAGAGTCAAATAGACTATAAAGTCTATTATCTTCTCCATGTTAAAAATCCACCAACAATATTTTATCCATGTAACATCACTCAACAGTTCCTTTCCACAATCATATGAATAACTCATAATCATAATTGTGACTATAAATTTTTCTTCGCACCCAGGACGAAGAATATTTTCATCACCTGTCTTTACCTGAAACATCAAAGATCATGGTTATACCAAATCACAATTCCTGTTTATAATCATACTAACAAATCCATCTTTGCACTACGGGCCAAAGATATTCATCAACAAACCATCTTTGCACTACGGGCCAAAGATATTCATCAACAAACCATCTTTGCACTACGGGCCAAAGATATTCAACAACAGTTCATCTTTGCACTACAGGCCAAAGATATTCATCAACAGGCCATCTTTGCACTACATGCCAAAGATATTCATCAACAATTCATATTTGCACTACAGGCCAAATATATTCATATCTCAAAGAAATATATAATCATTTCAGAATTTATATAAACAATAATTATAACCATGTTGATCAATTCACCTTTGCACTTAAGCTTAAGATATTCAATTATAAATTCAATGGTCATGATCATACCAGTCACAATTCAACTTTGCACTACAGGCCAAAGAGAACCCTAGTCATGATCATACCAATAATCTACCCATCTTTACACTCCAGTGAAAGAGAATTTCAACATCAGGGTTATAAAAATGTTATATATGATGATAAAAATAATATGATCAACATATAGTTTTAATCTCAAGAGTAATATTCGTAACTCATGAATAGTAAATCGTGAATAGTAACTCATAAATAGTAACCCCGACACAAAAGATAGAAATTCTACAATAAAATTCATACCAATATTTCGGTATAATGATATTGAAAGAATAACATTACTTAAATTTATAAACAATTTATTTTAATTGTTTACACTTTACTAATTAATGCATTTAATCATCATAAAATGCCAACTCTTACAATTTCATCATCAATAACCAAAACCCTCATCAAAAATCTGCATATACCTCATATAGGATTCTCAAGCCATAAAATCCTATTTTCCAATTTTTTTACTTCACATAACATATTTAATTCATTTACTCATAACTAGACCATTTTCATGAAAAATACCAAATCAGTTCCAAAAATATTTCTTTTCTGGGATTTAGCATAATATAGTCCCATAGTGAACATATATTTTTCTCAGAATTTTTAAAAGTCATTTACTATTTTTCATATGGCCAAAATAGCCGAATATTTAGACATTTATCAAAAATTGTACTTTTGTCCAAAAATTCTGAAATTAACAGAGTATACTTCCATCATATACATGTACTCCCAATAAAAATTTCATCAATTTTGGAGTTAACCACAAGAAATTATAAGCAATTACTTTTAAAATAGTCTTTTCTCATAAAATTCATAACTCTCAATCTATACATCCAAAAATCACCATTTTTGGACACAATCAAGAAAACTCATCAAAATATCATTTCAAATTTTTCCAGAATTTTTGAAATTCAGAAAAATTACGAAACTGAAAAACATAACAACCCTTAAAATCCCTTAATATCCCTTACAATCCCTTACCTCAAAAGAGCAGTACTTCTGATCGGTATAAGGCTGAAGAAAACTTGCACTGAATAGCAACTCTCAAAGTATCTAAATACTCACAAAATATGCTTCATAATATAGAGAGAGAAAGAGAGAAAGCTTATGTTTCTGGTGTGATTTTCAATTCTAACTTAGCCCTCTATTTATAGGAAAATTTTGGTAGGTTTGACCTGCAACCTGATGGCTTTACCTGCTACTATTCCCACCCACCACATTTGAAATATAATTCAGCACATTTCTTCACCAACCACAAGTGGGGCCCACCAATTCTAGAATTTTCCACCAAAATGATTTATAACCTGATTTCCGAATCAGCCACCTCTTAAAATTCATAACAAATCATACGTTCATTTTTAACGGTTCAAAATTTGTGGGCATATACTCAACTTATATATGTATAACATATCCAAAAATTACCACGATCCAACGGTCGGATTAAAAATTATAACCCCCGCAAAATATCTCAAAAACCCTGATTTTTTTAATACCTCCATTCCGACAAAATACTGATAAAAATCTCAACATTAACTCCTTCATTTTTAACCACAAAAATATATCCCTCATTTATATCCACATAAAATAAATATTTTCTTATCATATAAATCAATAATTAATTATTCACAAATAATATTACAGAATCACATTTATGACAACCAGGCCGTTCCCAGGAAAGAGGGGGCTTTCCAATAAGAATTTCTCCTTACTGGCGCGTAATTAGATGACCAAACCTCTCCTTAGACAGAACTTTCTAGACATTGCCAATAATGCTATCTAATAATATTATTCAAATAATATGAATTATTGATCTGATAATGGAAATACTGTGCATCAACAATTATTGAAACAACAATAATATAAAATATCAACGCAGCAATTATTGAATCAATAAAATAAAATATTGAACAGTAATTACTGTAACAATTATTGAGTAGTGCCTTCTTACGTAAGAATCAATAATTTCAAAAATACTGTGCAATACCGTGTGCTACTGTGCAATAACGCGTATTACTGTATTTTAACCACCGGGTATTCCAACAGTGTTAACGGTAACAACTACGCCGTTATTTGTAAAAACTCAAATTTGTCGTTTTCCTTCACCCGACAGTTATTCGTTATGGGGCCCACAAATAGCTGCGCCGTCGTACGAATATTCTCCGACAGAAAGAATATTCCACGACCAAACGAATATTCCCCGACAACAATGATTATTTTATAACCACTTGCTTATTTTGAAAAAAATTCACATATCACCCTTAACTTTAATATTTATCAATTTAACCATTTACTGAATAGTAATTATAAGAAAAATTGAATACTTTTATTTCATAAAATTCGGGGTCTTACAATCTCCCCTCCTTATGAAATTTCGTCCCCGAAATTTACGTACCTGGTATTTCGAAAAGTTGAGAATACCTTGCTTTCATTTCAGATTCCATCTTCCTTATCATCATGATTTCTCCATTGCTCATCTCCTGTATTTCAGATATCTTTCTAGAATACAGCTTCAAAACAAGGGTTAATTTAACAAATTAACATATCACATAATATCTTGATATTATGACTGACCAACAAATAAGCTTAGGTAGGACACACTAGCGAAGGATTTACTCATCTCTCCCCTCCTAGTTATATTCCCCGATCTCCACCAAAGATCATATCCCTAAGCTCTGATACCACCTGTGACAACCCCAAAATAGGTCCATTCCATCCAACCCATTCTGAGTCGTCAAATACATGGTACAGAAAACAACTACAACTTTATTACAACAATTGTCGTGCAAAATACAACAACACATATGCTGTGAGTTTGGATACAAATATATACCAAATGTGACTCATGTTCCAACCGTGGACATCACCTCACAATAACACCTTACATAAAGGTATAGTCAAAAACTGTTTTAGAAATTAGAATCTTTGGGAAGTGCTCAAGGAAACCTTCGTACATGGGAGGCCACGCGTCTAGGTTATGATAGATATCATATGGCCACAGAATTATCCTTGGTTGACCCAATAGACCCCAAAGAAAAACGAGAAGATTACTATCATATTCTTCCCAATGGTGAGTCTTCTCTTGACTTATCATTATCTCCACTGTCTCTAATTGAGAATTATACTTCAAACAAACACCAAGATTATATAGGTAGTGCCCATAGATATACTCAGCAAGTGGATGAGCACAACCCTGTCTTATGATGACACGAGGTTGTATGTCATTAGACATCTTGTATGATAGTGACAAAACACCCTTCCAACGTTGGGTACACCTTACCCTATTGGATTCACCAAATATAACTACTAAATGAACTTTTCTATACTGCTTCTGGAGAACATCCACAGCTAGAGACCACCGTTCTATTTCCCCGTTACCCTCGCTCGACCCAGCTACACTCTTATTACCTGAAAGGAATTGTGAAGCAAAAGGGTGAGCACAACTAGCTCAGTAAAGAATATCATGACTAAAGATAATTAAATTATCAATAGCCTTCATCAATAATAAATCAGAGATTTAGAACATATGGTAAATGATAAAATTTTCAACCATAGTTGCAGCGGAACGAGCAATCCATTAGAAGAGTCAAATAGACTATAAAGTCTATTATCTTCTCCATGTTAAAAATCCACCAACAATATTTTATCCATGTAACATCACTCAACAGTTCCTTTCCACAATCATATGAATAACTCATAATCATAATTGTGACTATAAATTTTTCTTCGCACCCAGGACGAAGAATATTTTCATCACCTGTCTTTACCTGAAACATCAAAGATCATGGTTATACCAAATCACAATTCCTGTTTATAATCATACTAACAAATCCATCTTTGCACTACGGGCCAAAGATATTCATCAACAAACCATCTTTGCACTACGGGCCAAAGATATTCATCAACAAACCATCTTTGCACTACGGGCCAAAGATATTCAACAACAGTTCATCTTTGCACTACAGGCCAAAGATATTCATCAACAGGCCATCTTTGCACTACATGCCAAAGATATTCATCAACAATTCATATTTGCACTACAGGCCAAATATATTCATATCTCAAAGAAATATATAATCATTTCAGAATTTATATAAACAATAATTATAACCATGTTGATCAATTCACCTTTGCACTTAAGCTTAAGATATTCAATTATAAATTCAATGGTCATGATCATACCAGTCACAATTCAACTTTGCACTACAGGCCAAAGAGAACCCTAGTCATGATCATACCAATAATCTCCCCATCTTTACACTCCAGTGAAAGAGAATTTCAACATCAGGGTTATAAAAATGTTATATATGATGATAAAAATAATATGATCAACATATAGTTTTAATCTCAAGAGTAATATTCGTAACTCATGAATAGTAAATCGTGAATAGTAACTCATAAATAGTAACCCCGACACAAAAGATAGAAATTCTACAATAAAATCCATACCAATATTTCGGTATAATGATATTGAAAGAATAACATTACTTAAATTTATAAACAATTTATTTTAATTGTTTACACTTTACTAATTAATGCATTTAATCATCATAAAATGCCAACTCTTACAATTTCATCATCAATAACCAAAACCCTCATCAAAAATCTGCATATACCTCATATAGGATTCTCAAGCCATAAAATCCTATTTTCCAATTTTTTTACTTCACAAAACATATTTAATTCATTTACTCATAACTAGACCATTTTCATGAAAAATACCAAATCAGTTCCAAAAATATTTCTTTTCTGGGATTTAGCATAATATAGTCCCATAGTGAACATATATTTTTCTCAGAATTTTTAAAAGTCATTTACTATTTTTCATATGGCCAAAACAGCCGAATATTTAGACATTTATCAAAAATTATACTTTTGTCCAAAAATTCTGAAATTTACAGAGTATACTTCCATCATATACATGTACTCCCAATAAAAATTTCATCAATTTTGGAGTTAACCACAAGGAATTATAAGCGGTTACTTTTAAAATAGTCTTTTCTCATAAAATTCATAACTCTCAATCTATACATCCAAAAATCACCATTTTTGGACACAATCAAGAAAACTCATCAAAATATCATTTCAAATTTTTCCAGAATTTTTGAAATTCAGAAAAATTACGAAACTGAAAAACATAACAACCCTTAAAATCCCTTAATATCCCTTACAATCCCTTACCTCAAAAGAGCAGTACTTCTGATCGGTATAAGGCTGAAGAAAACTTGCACTGAATAGCAACTCTCAAAGTATCTAAATACTCACAAAATATGCTTCATAATATAGAGAGAGAAAGAGAGAAAGCTTATGTTTCTGGTGTGATTTTCAATTCTAACTTAGCCCTCTATTTATAGGAAAATTTTGGTAGGTTTGACCTGCAACCTGATGGCTTTACCTGCTACTATTCCCACCCACCACATTTGAAATATAATTCAGCACATTTCTTCACCAACCACAAGTGGGGCCCACCAATTCTAGAATTTTCCACCAAAATGATTTATAACCTGATTTCTGAATCAGCCATCTCTTAAAATTCATAACAAATCATACGTTCATTTTTAACGGTTCAAAATTTGTGGGCATATACTCAACTTATATATGTATAACATATCCAAAAATTACCACGATCCAACGGTCGGATTAAAAATTATAACCCCCGCAAAATATCTCAAAAACCCTGATTTTTTTAATACCTCCATTCCGACAAAATACTGATAAAAATCTCAACATTAACTCCTTCATTTTTAACCACAAAAATATATCCCTCATTTATATCCACATAAAATAAATATTTTCTTATCATATGAATCAATAATTAATTATTCACAAATAATATTACAGAATCACATTTATGACAACCAGGCCGTTCCCAGGAAAGAGGGGGCTTTCCAATAAGAATTTCTCCTTACTGGCGCGCAATTAGATGACCAAACCTCTCCTTAGACAGAACTTTCTAGACATTGCCAATAATGCTATCTAATAATATTATTCAAATAATATGAATTATTGATCTGATAATGGAAATACTGTGCAGCAACAATTATTGAAACAACAATAATATAAAATATCAACGCAGCAATTATTGAATCAATAAAATAAAATATTGAACAGTAATTACTGTAACAATTATTGAGTAGTGCCTTCTTACGTAAGAATCAATAATTTCAAAAATACTGTGCAATACCGTGTGCTACTGTGCAATAACGCGTATTACTGTATTTTAACCACCGGGTATTCCAACAGTGTTAACGGTAACAACTACGCCGTTATTTGTAAAAACTCAAATTTGTCGTTTTCTTCACCCGACAGTTATTCGTTATGGGGCCCACAAATAGCTGCGCCGTCGTACGAATATTCTCCGACAGAAAGAATATTCCACGACCAAACGAATATTCCCCGACAACAATGATTATTTTATAACCACTTGCTTATTTTGAAAAAAATTCACATATCACCCTTAACTTTAATATTTATCAATTTAACCATTTACTGAATAGTAATTATAAGAAAAATTGAATACTTTTATTTCATAAAATTCGGGGTCTTACAATCTCCCCTCCTTATGAAATTTCGTCCCCGAAATTTACGTACCTGGTATTTCGAAAAGTTGAGAATATCTTGCTTTCATTTCAGATTCCATCTTCCTTATCATCATGATTTCTCCATTGCTCATCTCCTGTATTTCAGATATCTTTCTAGAATACAGCTTCAAAACAAGGGTTAATTTAACAAATTAACATATCACATAATATCTTGATATTATGACTGACCAACAAATAAGCTTAGGTAGGACACACTAGCGAAGGATTTACTCATCTCTCCCCTCCTAGTTATATTCCCCGATCTCCACCAAAGATCATATCCCTAAGCTCTGATACCACCTGTGACAACCCCAAAATAGGTCAATTCCATCCAACCCATTCTGAGTCGTCAAATACATGGTACAGAAAACAACTACAACTTTATTACAACAATTGTCGTGCAAAATACAACAACACATATGCTGTGAGTTTGGATACAAATATATACCAAATGTGACTCATGTCCCAACCGTGGACATCACCTCACAATAACACCTTACATAAAGGTATAGTCAAAAACTGTTTTAGAAATTAGAATCTTTGGGAAGTGCTCAAGGAAACCTTCGTACATGGGAGGCCACGCGTCTAGGTTATGATAGATATCATATGGCCACAGAATTATCCTTGGTTGACCCAATAGACCCCAAAGAAAAATGAGAAGATTACTATCATATTCTTCCCAATGGTGAGTCTTCTCTTGACTTATCATTATCTCCACTGTCTCTAATTGAGAATTATACTTCAAACAAACACCAAGATTATATAGGTAGTGCCCATAGATATACTCAGCAAGTGGATGAGCACAACCATGTCTTATGATGACACGAGGTTGTATGTCATTAGACATCTTGTATGATAGTGACAAAACACCCTTCCAACGTTCGGTACACCTTACCCTATTGGATTCACCAAATATAACTACTAAATGAACTTTTCTATACTGCTTCGGGAGAACATCCACAGCTAGAGACCACCGTTCTATTTCCCCGTTACCCTCGCTCGACCCAGCTACACTCTTATTACCTGAAAGGAATTGTGAAGCAAAAGGGTGAGCACAACTAGCTCAGTAAAGAATATCATGACTAAAGATAATTAAATTATCAATAGCCTTCATCAATAATAAATCAGAGATTTAGAACATATGGTAAATGATAAAATTTTAACCATAGTTGCAGCGGAATGAGCAATCCATTAGAAGAGTCAAATAGACTATAAAGTCTATTATCTTCTCCATGTTAAAAATCCACCAATAATATTTTATCCATGTAACATCACTCAACAGTTCCTTTCCACAATCATATGAATAACTCATAATCATAATTGTGACTATAAATTTTTCTTCGCACCCAGGACGAAGAATATTTTCATCACCTGTCTTTACCTGAAACATCAAAGATCATGGTTATACCAAATCACAATTCCTGTTTATAATCATACTAACAAATCCATCTTTGCACTACGGGCCAAAGATATTCATCAACAAACCATCTTTGCACTACGGGCCAAAGATATTCATCAACAAACCATCTTTGCACTACGGGCCAAAGATATTCAACAACAGTTCATCTTTGCACTACAGGCCAAAGATATTCATCAACAGGCCATCTTTGCACTACATGCCAAAGATATTCATCAACAATTCATATTTGCACTACAGGCCAAATATATTCATATCTCAAAGAAATATATAATCATTTCAGAATTTATATAAACAATAATTATAACCATGTTGATCAATTCACCTTTGCACTTAAGCTTAAGATATTCAATTATAAATTCAATGGTCATGATCATACCAGTCACAATTCAACTTTGCACTACAGGCCAAAGAGAACCCTAGTCATGATCATACCAATAATCTACCCATCTTTACACTCTAGTGAAAGAGAATTTCAACATCAGGGTTATAAAAATGTTATATATGATGATAAAAATAATATGATCAACATATAGTTTTAATCTCAAGAGTAATATTCGTAACTCATGAATAGTAAATCGTGAATAGTAACTCATAAATAGTAACCCCGACACAAAAGATAGAAATTCTACAATAAAATCCATACCAATATTTCGGTATAATGATATTGAAAGAATAACATTACTTAAATTTATAAACAATTTATTTTAATTGTTTACACTTTACTAATTAATGCATTTAATCATCATAAAATGCCAACTCTTACAATTTCATCACCAATAATCAAAACCCTCATCAAAAATCTGCATATACCTCATATAGGATTCTCAAGCCATGAAATCCTATTTTTCAATTTTTTTACTTCACATAACATATTTAATTTATTTTCTCATAACTTGTCCATTTTCATGAAAAATACCAAATTAATTCCAAAAATATTTCTTTTCTGGGATTTATCATAATATAGTCCCATATTGAACATATATTTTTCTCAAAATTTTTAAAAGTCATTTACTATTTTTCATATGGTCAAAACAGCCGAATATTTAGACATTTATCAAAAATTGTACTTTTGTCCAAAAATTCTGAAATTAACAGAGTATATTTCCATCATATACATGTACTCCCAATAAAAATTTCATCAATTTTGGAGTTAACCACAAGAAATTATAAGCAATTACTTTTAAAATAGTCTTTTCTCATAAAATTCATAACTCTCAATCTATACATCCAAAAATCACCATTTTTGGACACAATCAAGAAAACTCATCAAAATATCATTTCAAATTTTTCCAAAATTTTTGAAATTCAGAAAAATTACGAATTTGAAAAACATAGCAACCCTTAAAATCTCTTAATATCCCTTACAATCCCTTACCTCAAAAGAGCAGTACTTCTGATCGGTATAAGGCTGAAGAAAACTTGCACTGAATAGCAACTCTCAAAGTATCTAAATACTCACAAAATATGCTTCATAATATAGAGAGAGAAAGAGAGAAAGCTTATGTTTCTGGTGTGATTTTCAATTCTAACTTAGCCCTCTATTTATAGGAAAATTTTGGTAGGTTTGACCTGCAACCTGATGGCTTTACCTGCTACTATTCCCACCCACCACATTTAAAATATAATTCAGCACATTTCTTCACCAACCACAAGTGGGGCCCACCAATTCTAGAATTTTCCACCAAAATGATTTATAACCTGATTTCCGAATCAGCCACCTCTTAAAATTCATAACAAATCATACGTTCATTTTTAACGGTTCAAAATTTGTGGGCATATACTCAACTTATATATGTTTAACATATCCAAAAATTACCACGATCCAACGGTCAGATTAAAAATTATAACCCCCGCAAAATATCTCAAAAACCCTGATTGATTTTTAATACCTCCATTCCGACAAAATACTGATAAAACATCTCAACATTAATTCCTTCATTTATAACCACATAAATATATCCCTCATTTATATCCACATAAAATAAATATTTTCTTATCATATAAATCAATAATTAATTATTCACAAATAATATTACAGAATCACATTTATGACAACCAGGCCGTTCCCAGGAAAGAGGGGGCTTTCCAATAAGAATTTCTCCTTACTGGCGCGCAATTAGATAACCAAACCTCTCCTTAGACAGAACTTTCTAGACATTACCAATAATGCTATCTAATAATATTATTCAAATAATATGAATTATTGATCTGATAATGGAGATGATGTGCATCAACAATTATTGAAACAACAATAATATAAAATATCAACGCAGCAATTATTGAATCAATAACATAAAATATTGAACAGTAATTACTGTGACAATTATTCAGTAGTGCCTTCTTACGTAAGAATCAATAATTTCAAAAATACTGTGCAATACCGTGTGCTACTGTGCAATAACGCGTATTACTGTAATTTAACCACCGGGTATTCCAACAGTGTTAACAGTAACAACTACGCCGTTATTTGTAAAAACTCAAATTTGTCGTTTTCCTTCACCCGACAGTTATTCGTTATGGGGCCCACAAATAGCTGCGCCGTCGTACGAATATTCTCCGACAGAAAGAATATTCCACGACCAAACGAATATTCCCCGACAACAATGATTATTTTATAACCACTTGCTTATTTTGAAAAAAATTCACATATCACCCTTAACTTTAATATTTATCAATTTAACCATTTACTGAATAGTAATTATAAGAAAAATTGAATACTTTTATTTCATAAAATTCGGGGTCTTACAGTAACCAGAACATGTAAGATGTATTTGTGGAAATGGAAGTAGAAATAGAATAGCATAAACCTTGCAGAATATATTTGAAGGAATTTACAAAAATAATATATTAATGTATACTAAGCAAATACATAGTTTATTATGACTTGGGTTTATTATTTATAAAAATAATACATCCACAAACTAATGATGCCTTAAACTTCTTCAACTGTCTTGGATTCAATTTCTTGGTAATAATGCAGGGGACTTCCATGTCACACCAATATATAACTTTTCCAATGAATTTTCTATTGCATTCCTCATAGTAAAGATTCCATAACTACAAATAAAAAAAATTAAATTTACACAGTCATTAATAACCAGATATAAACAATATTTATATCATAAACAGTTTACCAAACAAATACATTGTAACCAAAATAACATATAAAAGTAACCAAAATCTCAATTAAGGGAAAAAGAATGGTATCCAAATCATAAGTTAACAGTAACAAAAAATATACTAATGAAGTAACTAAACAGTTATATGTTAGTAACCAAAACATATATTAATGGTAACCAATACATAAATATAATGCAAAAGTAACAAAACAGTTACATGATAGTATCTATTTTTTATTGCTTGACATAGCTACAACGTAAGCATTACATCAAGCCCCCAGAAATTAGTCTAGTATACTAAACAACATGTAGTCCAAACTCAGTTTAGTCAATCAATGTATACTAAGCAAATACATTGAAACCAAAACAACATATAAAAGTAACCAAAATCTCAATTGAGGGAAAAAGAATGGTATCCAAATCATAAGCTAACAGTAACAAAAAATATACTAATAAAGTAACCAAACAGTTATATGTTAGTAACCAAAATATATATTAATGGTAACCAATACATAAATAACATGTACACCAAAACTAGTTTAGTAAACCATGTATACTAAGCAAATACATGGTAACCATAACAACATAAAAAATAACCAAAATACCAAATCAATGTAACCAAAATGGTATCCGAATCCCAAATTAACAGTAACCAAAACATAATACAGAAGTAACCAAACAGTTATATGATAGTAACAATAACAAAATTTAAATTAACACACCTTTAAAATTTTTTGGTTTGAAAATATCTTCTGGCTATGAACTTGAGCTTCTTCCCATGACATTTATCGCCATGATCTCTTTCCGAGTAACATCAAGAGGCAAGTTTGAAGCAAAATTTCTATTATCTCGATAATAGAACATGTATGCTTTCTGATCCAAAACCTTCTTTTCACTAACTTGAACAACATGTGAATCAACAAGTGCAACAAAAGTAAATTTAAAAACAATCAAAAAAATAAAGGACTATTAGACAATGCAAATCAGTTGCATCCCCCAATAGCCTGAAGGAGATCAATATTCATTAACCAATTTACGCCGCCCAGTACGAACAACTATGATGAAGATGAAGAAGAAGAGGAAAAATATTCATTAACCTTGTATGCAAGTCTAGTTAATTAGTCTAACAACTATGAAGATGAAGAAGAAGAAGATTTTAGAGAGAGAAAGTACGAAAATTATGGAAGTTGGGAGAAAAAAAAGGTTTATTTACATAGGAACACGCGTTTCAAAAAAAATCACCCGATTTGCCATATCAGCCAATTAATACTAATCCCTTAAAGAATTCTAATTACACTAATATTGTAAATAAATATGGAAAAGTCTAATATTTTTTGTAAGACCCCAACTTATTAATGATTAAAATCAAATTTTCTCTAAATATTATTGTGAATAATAAGGAGTTAATTTGATATAATACTTTGGTTATGGGTGAAATGTGCAAATTTTGTAAAATAAGCAAGTGGTTATAAAATATTCATTTTGTCGGGGAATATTCGTTTGGTCGTGGAATATTCTTGCGATCGGGGAATATTCGTACGACGGCGCAGCCTTGTGTGGGCCCCATAACGGAAAGCGATTGGATGAAGAAAACGACAAGTATAAGTTATTTATAAATAACGGCGTAGTTGTTACCGTTAATACTGTTGGAATACCCGGTGGTTAAAATACAGTAGCACACGGTATTGCACCAATTATTGATTCTTACGTAAGAAGGCACTACTCAATAATTGTTACAGTAGTTATTGTTCAATATTTTATTTTATTGATTCAATAATTGTTGCGTTGATATTTTATATTATTGTTGTTTCAATAATTGTTGCTGCACAGTATTTTTCATTATCAGATCAATAATTTATATTATTTGAATAATATTATTAGATAACATTATTGGTAATGTCTAGAAAGTTCTGTCTAAGGAGAGGTTTGATCATCTAATTGCGCGTCAGTAAGGAGAAATCCTTATTAGAAAGCCCCCTCTTTCCTGGGAACGGCCTGGTTGTCATAAATGTGATTCTGTAATATTATTTGTAAATAATTAATTATTGATTCATAGGATTAGGAAATATTTATTTTATGTGGATATAAATTAGGGATATATTTTTGTGGTTAAAAATGAAGGAGTTAATGTTGAGATTTTTATCAGTATTTTTGTCGGAATGGAGGTATTAAAAATAAGGGTTTTTGAGATATTTTGCGGGGGTTATAATTTTTAATCCGACCGTTGGATCGTGGTAATTTTTAGATATGTTATACATATATAAGTTGAGTATATGTCCACAAATTTTGAACCGTTAAAAATGAACGTATGATTTATTATGAATTTTACGAGATGACTGGTTCAGAAATTGTTGAATTTTCGGAGTTTATCATTTTGATGGAAAATTCTAGAATTAGTGGACCCTACTCTTGGTTGGTGAAGAAATGTGCTGAGATTTTTATTCAAATGTGGTGGGTGGGAATAGTAGCAGGTAAAGCCATCAGGTTGCAGGTTAAGTCTGCTTTGGCGTGCTAACATTTTCCTATAAATAGAGGGCTAAGTTAGAATTAAAAATCACACCAGAAACAAGTTTTCTCTCTTTCTCACTCTAGATTATTGAGTGTATTTTGTGAGTATTTAGATACTTTGAGAGTTTCTATTCATCAGAGCAAGTTTCTTTCAGCCTTATACCGGTATTCCGACCAGAAGTACTGATATTTTGAGGTAAGGGATATTGTTTTCTTCTTAATGATATTATTTTCTTCAATATCATTATGCTGAAATATTGATATGAGTTTTTATTAAATTTAGAACTTTTTGTGTCGGGATTACTATTCACGTATACGTTACTATTCACGTATACGGCGACACTATTCACGAATACGACACTATTCACCGAAAAATAAAATTTTTCCTTTTTGTCCAAGATATCTATTATGGTTACTATCTTTGATTGTATCCATGTTTTGATCTTTATTTTTGAATTCTGCTTCACAATTGATTATTATGAAGTATTATTGATCTTGGATAAACTGTTATACGAATCCCTAATATTTGTCCTTCTGTCTCACTGGATTCGTTCTCTTTAAGATATTTTTTATTATCCTCAGTCCTAAATGATGATATTACTGAATATCTTTGGCCTGTAGTGCAAAGATGTATGATTACTTGATGAATATCTTTGGCCTGTAGTGCAAAGATGAACATGTGTTGAGATGAACATGACTGACAGGTGATACAAATGAATATCTTTGGCCTGTAGTGCAAAGATGAATATTTGGATAAAGATGATTATTAATTGATGTTACAGGGATAAAATATTGATGATGGACTTTTAAATCTTAGAAGATAGTAGAATTCTTTCTCTACTTGACTCTTCTAATGGTTTGTTGTTTCCGCTGCAGTTGTTGATCTAAAACTTGTTGTCGATTATATTCTATCAGATTTTTCCCTGTTGAAGACTAACGATAATTTGTTGTATATTATCTTAGTCATAATATTCTTTACTGGGCTAGTTGAGCTCACCCTTTTCCTTTTTGTTCCATTTTTCTTCTCAGGAGGTGAGAACATAGCAGGATCTAGTCGGGGTATGGAGTGATGGTTCTAGAAAGATGTTTTAGCAGTCCTCACTATTTCTGTAAAATAGTGTTTGAATAATTCTAATGAGGATTTATTTGAGTGTGGATATTGTCCAGAAGACAATATTTGTATTTAAACTCACAGTATGTGTTGTCGTATTTTGCACGACAATTGTATTATTGAAGTTGTAGTTTGCTTTCTGTACCATGTATTTGGTGACTCAGAATGGGTGTTGTATACCTATGTTGGGGGCGTCACAGTTGGTATCAGAGCTTAGGGATATGGTCTCTGGCTGAGATGTGAGACAAGAACTAGGAGGGGAGAGACGGGGAATTACTTCGCTAGTATGACCTGACTAAGTTTATTTGGTGTTTATTTGGTCGGTCAGAGTATAGGGATAATATATGACATGACTATTAACCCTTGTTTTATGGCAGTATTTAAGAATGGCAGCTGAGAACGTTAGTAATGGAGTAAATCAGACCGTGGAGACACCTTTGATCACCACCCAGGGGAACGTGCAACAGGAAGGCAATATTCCTCCTGTAAACAACGTTACCGAGCAAACGATGAATGATGGAATGTTCAGGAGCTTTTTGCAGTTCATGCAAAATCAGACGAGGGAGACTCGTGAGCAGAATACGGGTGGAAATGATAACGCGCGGTTTGTCACAGCTAAGCAGTTCAAAGAATTGGGACCACCAGAATTTAAGGAAAAACCGGATCCGATCATGGCGGAAACGTGGGTCAAGCAAATTACCAAGATATTCGATGTCTTGGGGTGCACGGAGGAACAAAAGGTTCCATTCGCCACCTTTATGTTCCGCGGTGAGGCAGACTACTGGTGGGAGTCTGTGAAGCGTACCCAGCCTGACGCACTCAACATGTCCTGGGAAATATTTCAAAAACTGTTCAATGACAAGTACTTTCCTGAAAGTATTCGTCATATGAAGGAGATGGAGTTTATCAGACTGGAACAAAACAACATGACGGTGTCCCACTACGAGGCGAAATTTGCAGAGTTATCCAGGTTTGCACCTCATTTGGTCGAAAATGAGGAACGAATAACAAGGATGTTTCTGAGAGGTCTAAAACCCGAGATTCGGCAATATCTTATCTCTCATAAATTTTCTTTATATTCAGATGTTGTAAACATGGCTCAATTATTAGAGCGAGATAATGAGTATGTGCAACCGAGGGACCACAACCAGGGTCATACCGGTGGCGGCAGTCATCGAAGCAATGAAAACCAGCAGGGAGGAAAACATTCGGACAAAAACGGTAACCACTCTGGTGGTAATCGTGGTCGTGATAATAGAAGGAGCGAGTCGGGAGGAGATTTCAAGAAGAGAAGGTACAACAATGATAACGTGAAGACGTCAGCACAAACATCAACTGTTTCTAGGGGAGGAGAACGACCACCGGTCGTATGTTACAAATGTGGGAAAAAGGGACATATCAGCCCAAACTGCCCACAACAATCCAAGGTATGTTATAGCTGTGGAAAGGAGGGTCATATAACTCGAGAGTGTTCTGTAGCAAAACCAAGTTCAGCGGGGATGGTGACTCCAAAAGTTGTCCCGGATAAGTCGAAATCAGCGGTTCCTGGAAGGGCGTTTGTCGTGACTGGCCAAAACGCGAGAAACCCGAACGAGGTGATCACGGGTAAGCTAATCTTGAATTCTTGCGAAGTTTATACTTTACTAGATACCAGTTCTACCCATTCTTTTATCTCTCCTGCTTGTGCTTAACGTTTAAACTTGACTCCGGAGAAATTGGACTTTAACTTTTCTGTTGAAACTCCGTTGGGTGAAACCTTCGTTACATCTACAGTTTATAAATCTTGCATGATCCAAGTTGGCACTATCACATTACCTGTTGATCTTATCTCTTTAAAGATACTTGCTTTTGATGTGATTTTAGGAATTGATTGGTTAACCACTCATCATGCTAAAATTGATTGTTTTCGTAAGGTTGTTAGTTTTCATATTCCTAACCAACCTGTCATACGAATTCAAACTACTAAACCACTAAAATCAGTCACTGTCATATCAAGCCACAAAGCTATTCGTTTATTGAAAAACGGATGTCAAGCTTTCTTAGCCCATGTTATGGATTTGAACAAAGACAAGTCAGATTTGAATAATATTTCTATTGTTAGAGAATTTCCCGATGTATTTCCTGAAGAACTTCCTGGTCTACCCCCAGAACGTGAAGTTGAATTCTTTATTGACCTTGAACCCGATACAAAGCCCATTTCTAAAACTCCATATCGAATGGCTCCTATTGAACTTCAGGAGTTAAAAGTCCAACTACAGGAGTTGTTGGACATCGATTTTATTCGTCCTAGTACATCTCCTTGGGGTGCTCATGTGTTATTCGTAAAGAAGAAAGACGGGAGTATGCGACTTTGTATTGACTATCGAGAATTGAACCATGTCACCATCAAGAATAGGTATCCTCTACCTCGCATTGATGACCTGTTCGACCAGTTGCAAGGAGCACAATTCTTTTCAAAGATCGACCTTCGTTCTGGATATCATCAGCTGAAGATTAAAACTGAGGATATTCCAAAGACTGCCTTCAGAACTCGGTACGGGCATTATGAATTCTTAGTCATGTCTTTTGGATTGACTAATGCTCCTGCTGCCTTCATGGATATGATGAACCGTGTATTCAAAGAATATTTGGATCAGTTCGTTGTTGTCTTTATTGATGACATCCTCATCTATTCCAAAAGCTGTGAAGATCATGAGCGCCATTTGAAGCTGGTACTGCAAAGGCTTCGTGAAAACAAGCTTTGTGCCAAACTGAAGAAATGCGAGTTCTGGCTTGAGGAAGTACCATTCCTTGGGCACGTGGTGTCAAAAACATGGAGTATCTGTCGATCCGGCGAAGATTGAAGCCATACAAAGTTGGGAGCAACCGAAGTCGGTAACCGAAGTACGTAGCTTTCTGGGCTTAGCTGGTTATTATCGGAGATTTGTGGAAGGATTTTCTCGAATCGCTACTCCGTTAACTCAGCTGACTCGGAAGGATACAAAATTCGATTGGAGCGAGGATTGTGAGAAGAGTTTTCAAGAACTCAAGAGGAGACTTATTTCGGCACCTGTTCTGACAATACCATCTGGTTCGGATGGATTTGTTATCTACAGCGATGCTTCAGGCAAAGGGTTAGGATGTGTTCTCATGCAACATGGGAAAGTCATAGCCTATGCCTCACGACAACTCAAAGAATATGAGAGGAATTATCCTACTCATGATTTGGAGTTGGCAGCAGTCGTTTTTGCGTTGAAGATCTGGAGACACTACCTGTATGGGGAGAAAGTGGAGATCTATACAGATCATAAAAGCCTCAAATATTTCTTCACCCAAAAGGAACTCAACATGCGGCAGCGACGTTGGCTCGAGCTGTTGAAAGATTACGATCATACCATCCAATATCATCCTGGAAAAGCAAACGTAGTAGCTGACGCATTGAGTAGAAGATCATATGCGGGTACGAGTGCAATGTTGTTAACACAAAGGCCCATTTTGTATGACTTGCAAAGGATGGAGATAGAGATGAAGGCTCCAAGTACCCACATGATGATATCAAATATACGAGTAGAACCGACTTTAATCGATAAAGTTAAAGCTGCTCAAGCTACGGACATGGAGCTGATGCGTATGAAGAAGAAAGTGCAAGAAGGTGCTATTCCAGAAGCAAGAATCGATGAAGAAGGAATACTTCGAGTCAACTCCAGACTTTGTGTTCCTAACGATTTTGACTTGAAGCATAGAATAATGATGGAGGCACACAACACACCGTTTGCAATCCATCCTGGGAGTACCAAAATGTATCACGATCTTCGACATACATTTTGGTGGAGCAATATGAAAAGAGAGATCGCGGAGTTTATCTCGAGGTGTTTAACTTGTCAACGTGTAAAGGCGGAGCATCAAGTGCCAAAGGGTCCATTGCAACCACTTGAGATCCCGAAATGGAAGTGGGAACACATTACTATGGATTTTGTTACGGGTCTTCCCAAGGTTTCTCAAGGCATAGATGCGATTTGGGTTATTGTTGATAGATTAACCAAGTCCGCTCATTTCTTGCCGATACGTGAGACTTATTCCCTTGAACGTCTTGCTAGTATGTACGTGAACGAGATTGTGAGATTGCATGGCATGCCAGTATCCATAGTTTCGGATCGTGACCCAAGATTCACTTCACGATTTTGGGTTAGCTTGCAGAAAGCTATGGGCACGGATTTACGATTCAGTTCAGCATACCATCCTCAAACGGACGGACAATCAGAGAGGACTATTCAAACTCTTGAAGATCTATTAAGACTTTGTGTCCTAGATCTCAAAGAGAGTTGGGATAAGTACCTACCATTGGTGGAATTCTCCTACAACAACAGTTATCAGGCGAGCATAGGTGTGGCTCCATTCGAGGCGTTGTATGGAAGAAAATATCGTTCTCCAGTATGCTGGGACGAGGTGGGTGAAGCAACATTGTTGGGACCAGAGTTGGTACGCATTACTACAGAGAAGATCCAAACGATTCGACAACGTATACAAACGGCACAAGATCGACAAAAGAGTTATGCGGATCTTCATCGGAAGGACGTGGAATTTAATATTGGGGATCATGTATTATTACGTGTTGCACCATGGAAGGGAGTTACAAGATTTGGGAAGAGAGGAAAGCTCTATCCAAGATTTGTTAGTCCATTTGAGATTCTTGAGCGAATAGGAAATGTGGCATATAGAATCGCATTACCTCCAAGCATGTCTCGTGTTCATAATATTTTTCACATATCTATGCTTCGTAAATATGTTAAAGACCCGAACCACATTATTGAGTTAGAACTAGACGAGATAGCTGAAGATTTAACGTACGAGGAGGTACCTGTTAAGATCTTGGATAGGAAAGAGAATGTCCTACGCACGAAGGTTATACCACAAGTTAAGGTTTTGTGGAGAAACCATGCTAATGAAGAAATGACCTGGGAGTTGGAATCAGAAATGAAAGCGAGGTATCCTCACCTTTTTGAAACATCAGGTACGTACGTCAATTTCGAGGACGAAATTTCATAAGGAGGGGAGGTTGTAAGACCCCAACTTATTAATGAATAAAATTAAATTTTCTCTAAATATTATTGTGAATAATAAGGAGTTAATTTGATATAATACTTTGGTTATGGGTGAAATGTGCAAATTTTGTAAAATAAGCAAGTGGTTATAAAATATTCATTTTGTCGGGGAATATTCGTTTGGTCGTGAAATATTCTTGCTGTCGGAGAATATTCGTACGACGGCGCAGCCTTGTGTGGGCCCCATAACGGAAAGCGATTGGATGAAGAAAACGACAAGTATAAGTTATTTATAAATAACGGCGTAGTTGTTATCGTTAATACTGTTGGAATACCCGGTGGTTAAAATACAGTAGCACACGGTATTGCACCAATTATTGATTCTTACGTAAGAAGACACTACTCAATAATTGTTACAGTAGTTATTGTTCAATATTTTATTTTATTGATTCAATAATTGTTGCGTTGATATTTTATATTATTGTTGTTTCAATAATTGTTGCTGCACAGTATTTTCCATTATCATATCAATAATTCATATTATTTGAATAATATTATTAGATAACATTATTGGCAATGTCTAGAAAGTTCTGTCTAAGGAGAGGTTTGGTCATCTAATTGCGCGCCAGTAAGGAGAAATCCTTATTGGAAAGCCCCATCTTTCCTGGGAACGGCCTGGTTGTCATAAATGTGATTCTGTAATATTATTTGTGAATAATTAATTATTAATTCATAGGATTAGGAAATATTTATTTTATGTGGATATAAATGAGGGATATATTTTTGTGGTTAAAAATGAAGGAGTTAATGTTGAGGTTTTTATCAGTATTTTTGTCGGAATGGAGGTATTAAAAATAAGGGTTTTTGAGATATTTTGCGGGGGTTATAATTTTTAATCCGACCGTTGGATCGTGGTAATTTTTGGATATGTTATACATATATAAGTTGAGTATATGTCCACAAATTTTGAACCGTTAAAAATGAACGTATGATTTATTATGAATTTTACGAGATGACTGGTTCAGAAATTGTTGAATTTTCGGAGTTTATCATTTTGATGGAAAATTCTAGAATTGGTGGGCCCCACTCTTGGTTGGTGAAGAAATGTGCTGAGATTTTTATTCAAATGTGGTGGGTGGGAATAGTAGCAGGTAAAGCCATCAGGTTGCAGGTTAAGTCTGCTTTGGCGTGCTAACATTTTCCTATAAATAGAGGGCTAAGTTAGAATTGAAAATCACACCAGAAACAAGTTTTCTCTCTTTCTCTCTCTAGATTATTGAGTGTATTTTGTGAGTATTTAGATACTTTGAGAGTTTCTATTCATCAGAGCAAGTTTCTTTCAGCCTTATACCGGTATTCCGACCAGAAGTACTGATATTTTGAGGTAAGGGATATTATTTTCTTCTTAATGATATTATTTTCTTCAATATCATTATGCTGAAATATTGATATGAGTTTTTATTAAATTTGGAACTTTTTGTGTCGGGGTTACTATTCACGTATACGTTACTATTCACGTATACGGCGACACTATTCACGAATACGACATTATTCACCGAAAAATAAAATTTTTCCTTTTTGTCCAAGATGTCTATTATGGTTACTATCTTTGATTGTATCCATGTTTTGATCTTTATTTTTGAATTCTGCTTCACAATTGATTATTATGAAGTATTATTGATCTTGGATAAACTGTTATACGAATCCCTAATATTTGTCCTTCTGTCTCACTGGATTCGTTCTCTTTAAGATATTTTTTATTATCCTCAGTCCTAAATGATGATATTACTGAATATCTTTGGCCTGTAGTGCAAAGATGTATGATTACTTGATGAATATCTTTGGCCTGTAGTGCAAAGATGAACATGTGTTGAGATGAACATGACTGACAGGTGATACAAATGAATATCTTTGGCCTGTAGTGCAAAGATGAATATTTGGATAAAGATGATTATTAATTAATGTTACAGGGATAAAATATTGATGATGGACTTTTAAATCTTAGAAGATAGTAGAATTCTTTCTCTACTTGACTCTTCTAATGGTTTGTTGTTTCCGCTGCAGTTGTTGATCTAAAACTTGTTGTCGATTATATTCTATCAGATTTTTCCCTGTTGAAGACTAACGATAATTTGTTGTATATTATCTTAGTCATAATATTCTTTACTGGGCTAGTTGAGCTTACCCATTTCCTTTTTGTTCCATTTTTCTTCTCAGGAGGTGAGAACATAGCAGGATCTAGTCGGGGTATGGAGTGATGGTTCTAGAAAGATGTTTTAGCAGTCCTCACTATTTCTGTAAAATAGTGTTTGAATAATTGTAATGAGGATTTATTTGAGTGTGGATATTGTCAAGAAGACAATATTTGTATTTAAACTCACAGTATGTGTTGTCGTATTTTGCACGACAATTGTATTATTGAAGTTGTAGTTTGCTTTCTGTACCATGTATTTGGCGACTCAGAATGGGTGTTGTATACCTATTTTGGGGGCGTCACATTTTTGTAATTATTTTATAGGTGTATGATTTTTGTAATTATTTCTAAAAATGTACTAATATATGTAATTTACCCATAAAAATATCACAGTCGATCCTTTAAATTACATAATTGAGTGAGTCAAATCACTTAATTTGAAATCAATTAAGAGTTAACTCGCTCAATAAAAAAAAACTTACCCTAAATTGGAATCGAGCCTTCCTCTGTTCAAAACCACCGGTGAGTTTCAGCGACAGAAAAAAGGGACTGAGTTGCAACTGAGAGAAAGATTGGCTACGATTGGTCGGGGATTGGCTCAAATCATGGGATAAATAGAGGTAAAACACCAACCATGCTTCTCAATTATTCCTTCTTTTATTTTGTGGAATTGCTCTGGGATTTCAGATGCATGTTTTGAAATTATTTGGGTTGCTCTTTTTTCTGTTTTGTTATTTTAATCTCCTTATTCCACTGTCGGATTGCTCAGGGATGACTCAAAAATCATGAATGTTTGTCAATTATTTCAACTTTTCTGATAAATAATTGAAGCATTTCTGAGAAATTTCAGTCTATGATGTGTTTAATTTGGACAATTGAAGCCTTATTTGAAGAGTTCCTCATCTTCTAAAGCTTATGCAAAAATGCAGTGTTGGAATGGTGGGGCTTGATTTAACAAATCTTATTGTAGTAACTGGGGTTTAAAAGATTAGTTTATATCTTATTTAAACAATTATGTTTGCATCTGCTTAAAAAAGATAAGCAAATTAGAATCTAATTAAGGTTGATTGCCTTACATGTCCAAATAACTGGATGTTGCAATACGGTAACGGTTCGATAAGTCAAAATTGAGCTGATACTTTTAACTTCATTACTCAAAATTCATATATAAATATACATGTATAGCACAATTGAAGTTAGCAGTTGACTTTATCAAGAAACCCCATGTGAGTTTTGCTCCAGTACCATTATTGGGGTAAAAGTTTCTTAATTGAACAAGTTGTTGTATTCTTTTTACTCATGTTTATAATTTTAATTGTTTTTTGTCATCAGGATTCCTGGACATTGTCCTTTGAGACTTGGATTATTTCTTCTCTTAAGGTTTGGTTGTATGAATTTCAAAATCTGTGTAATTTTTTGTTTAGGAGTTATACTTTTACTGTGTTAGTGGACTCATTTTTGGAGATTTGACTTGATTAATTACGATAGATCTATGGAATATGTGGGAAATGGTTGTGTTCTTTGATATGTTCTTTATTTGGTGTAGGTTACTGTGTTATTGAACTCATTTTTGGGGATTTGATTAATTATGATAGATCAATGGAATATGTGGGAATTGGTTGTGTTCTTTGATATGTTCTTTATTTGGTGTTGGGATAATAGGTTTTGATATTGAAAAATAATGAAAAGTATGGTCAAAGTTTTACTTTTTGATTTGTTCTTTAATTAGTTTTACTTTTTGTTCCCTTTATTAGTGCTGATATGGAGGATTGGTGCTTATTAAAGATTGAAAGTAGTTTTAAAAATGACCCGCAGAAATGAAGAAGGTAATGTAATTTATGGATCTTTCCAAGCACACCTTTGAAACTATTCATACTCTTTGGTAAGTCTATTTTTCAATATTTCTCTTGAAAATAAATTCAGAATGCATGAATAATATACTACATCAAATTCCTTGAGTAAAGTCATTGTTTGCATTCGGAATCTGAATATAAATAAACACTTGAATTACAAACTTTGTTGTAAACTTTGAGCTTTGTTAATTTGAAATGAAGGATAATTAAATTTTGGATGATTATGGAACAAAAAAATCTTAATATTTGTGAATTTTGTAAGTGGATTTCTGTTTGCGGAACCATAACAACTCGAAGAATCTTATATCGGCTTCCTTATCGATGTTCTACTTGATATAGGATATATATTTATATAAAAGAATTATAACTCATTGAAAGTTCTTGCAGACTTGGGTATATTATTCTGGATCAATTTTTTGTTAAAGAATTTTTAGTAGAGGTTAACAATTGGTTATAAATCTTGAATATATTTAATTTTTAGCTGCATTACATTGTATTACTTCCAATCAAAAATAGAGTCCTATTTATAAAATTTGTGAATATTCTTTGTATTTATTTTTATTCCATGGAACCTTCTTATTCTTGAGACTGATAGTCTGAATCACATGCACATTCTTTTGCATTTTTGTAAGGAGCAACCATAGTAGATCAAATTGTCAGTATAACTCTTGCTCCTACTAAAAACTATGTTCCACAACATGTGATACAGGTAACTATATTTGCACATCAGCTATCCTCTTTACATGTACTGTAGTTGAGCTTTATATTTTATTTTCAATGTATGCAGGGTGCAAGTATGTTAGACAACAGCATGAACATGGTTTCAGATAATGCTTCACCACATGCTGAGGTAATAAATACACTTTAGATTCCACTATTCTCTTAGAAGCACAAATTTTTTTTTGTTTACATATATATTAATTTTTCACATTTTCACGAGTGACTCCACATTTAAAAAAAAAAATTTATTTTGGAACTTGAGATAATCTGTGTATGCTAGCAGGCTCAAAATACTTCTCCAAGCAATGGAAGAGTGTATGTTAGTAAAGCTCAAGAAGTTGTCTCAACTATGCTGGCAAAAAGTTCAGCTATTAGGCAAGATATTGTGAATAAGGCTAGAGCATTTGATGAAAAGCATCAGCTGAGAGCCAATGCATCTGCCAGAGTCAATTCCTTTGACAAGAGAGTTGGGCTTGCAAAGAAATTAAATGTTGGAATTTCAGGGGTGAATGAGAAAGTGAAGTCTGTAGATCAAAGGCTTCAAGTGTCAGATAAAACAATGATAGCGCTGATGGTAGCAGAGAGGAAATTAAACGACACAAGATCAGCTGTCAAATCTTGCAGGTTTGAAAACAACAGTGAATGTTCGAGTTATTGGATTTGCTCCTCAACCTCATGGGTTTCATTTAATAAGTAAACCCTTGGTAATTGTTTTTGCTTCCAATTACTGAACTGAAATAATTAATGTGAAATAATTTTATTTTTAGCTTTGTTAGATAGTTGGATTTCATTGTGTGTTTGTTTAGTATTTCTGTTAGGGTTTGCAATTTTTGTGTTCCCAATTATACACATGGGTATTGGTTCTGTTTGTGATTGGTTGATGTAAAGGGTTACTTTTTATTTTTCACTTTATATGTAAACTTTGTCAATAGATCATATGGAAGGTAAAAGAGGGTTTGTTGGTCCTTAAACCCACACACGCAGAGAGACAGAGAGTTTCAAGCATTATAAAACTATACGACTTTTTCAAGCATTATAAAACTATACGACTGTTTTCAATAAAGGATAAATAGTTTTGGCATAATTTGTTTATATATGCATCTCTTTTTATTTTATTATTGTAATTGTTTGGAATAATACTTGCATATAAGAAGAGAAATTTATTACTTTTGTTTTTAAACATTGCTTCTATTGCTTGCTAACTCAACAGTAGAGTTAGTGTAAACAATTCTAAATTTTTTTCTCTAATATTAACTCAACAAATTATTAAATCTATTATTCAAAATAACCCGTGCATTGCACGGTTTATCAACTAGTTGTACCTAAAATGGTGTGTGTTGGGTCATGATATTTCTCCTATTGGGCCCTACGAATTGGGCTTGTTCACTTAATTAGTCCCTTTGATCTCTTTTGTTGGGCCGTGGAGTTATTGGGCCTAATCCCTATGTCATCTCTCCTTAACATTGAACCGGGCCCATAGGCTAACCCATTAAATCTTTTTATATCTAAGCCTTTGACTGGTAATGATGAAAAAGAAGAGCAGTTGACTCAAAGTCTGCAGATCATTAATGTGAATGAGATTTTATCCAGCTGGCGGCAGGTACAGTGGAAAAAAGGTGACAACCTCCATGCACACGGCTGAGACCATAGAGGAGTGGGGGACTGTGTCAGCTTGGGGTTGGTGGCACAAAAAACCGAGCATGAGAGTATAACCAAGCAAGAGAGGCTTCTAGCAGGAGGTATGCACACATTTTATCTCTCTCTAGACGCTAGACATTTTACATCCTCCATTGTTAACCCTTGTGACCGCCTGTACTTACTCTTACGCCGGAGCTATCCCCCGACGGTCCAGCCGTCAAGCTTTGTGTGTTGATCGTGTTTACTGTGCAGGATCGGGACGTCTTACGTGATTGGGACGTGACAGGAGATCTTGGCGTTAACAGTGTGCATTCTCAATTTTGAACTCCAACATTTAAATTAAGTTCAAAAAATTAATAATAATCTTACATTTTAAAATGAACATCTGCAGTTTTTGTCTATCAACCTTGGTTAAAATTTTATTTATATTTATTATACTTTTTTCAGTTACAATCTAAAAACCTAACTAAAGTAGCAAAATAACATTCAATCACCAAATTTCCAACGAAAAACTTAAATGACTTCAATAATAACTTGTATCTAAAAAAATGATACAACATAACATAGATAAGGGAAACTAAAATAACATTACAAACATAAATCGTCCTTAATCTCTATGTTAGAAATGAGCTGATTTAAATTTAGAAATTAAAGTATTCATATATGTTAAAAACTACTAGCTATTTTATAGTATATAACAAGGACAAGAATAATTAGCAAAAGACAAATAAATACTCCCTCCGTTCCTTAATATAAGTCGTTTTAAAAAAATATTTTTGTTCCTTAATATAAGTCGCTTTAGAATTTCAAGTAAGCATTAATTGCTTAATTTCCAATATTACCCCAAGTATTAAATGTAACTTTGGTTATCTTATTATTTTCTGTTCAATAAATAACAATTTCTTCTTCCAATACAAGGGTAATATAGATAATTGATAGTACAGTTAATGTTATACAATTATTTTCTTAATATTTGTGCACAACTCTAAAACGACCTATATTAAGAAACGGATGGAGTACTCATTTAGTAAATCATATTCTTTGTTATTTCTAGATGTCGACCTTTCAATATTTATTTACTAAAATTTTGGGAAATAGTTAGTAAACTTGTAGTAGGTTATGAATTTAGCTCAAATATGGCTCGACTGATGATCTCGCTGATGGATGGATGCTGCTGCTGAGAGAAAACACTTGTGTAAAACAAAAGCGGAAGGAGTTAAAATAATGCTATTATCACATAAAAAAAGATCATATAATGCTCACATACATACATGCATATTGCAGGCCCCACATGGATTATAATGGTTTATAAAATAGTATGTGTTGTAGCATTACTCTAAATATATATAGTTTAGTGGGCAGGTTTTAGTAGTTCAAGGTGTGTTGAAACATCAGGCCAGGCTCACTCCACCCTTTATAATGGTCTCAGAAAGTCGGACCATGTCGACATGCTTATTATGCATTGCCTAGAAATGAAAATATGAATAGTGGAATTTGTTAAGGGTTACCAGCCTTGTATTGAAAATAAACTGCGGCATGTGGAAGTAACTTGCATCGACGACGACGACGACGACGACTCTCCCCTCCGGCTCCGACCAGATCTTTTCCCAAGACAGGGAGTGGGAGTTCTGACTTCTTAGTCTATTAGTAGTATAGTGTGTGATCATTCATATCCGTTGATCTGTTTTAATTGTATGCAGATATGGATTCAATTTCTAAACAAATATAATCTGGTTTGCAAATGTTGAGGTAATAATAATAATAATATTTCTTTTTCAAATTATGTTTAACAAGTTACATTTCTTTCTGATATAGAAGAACATGAGAAGAAAGATCAGTCTTGGTGCTTTTGAATTTTAGGAGTGAAATTTGGTCAAACAGTGCATAAGAGCTAGTAATTGTTCTTTTTGCAGGTTGTATTTTGTTTATTAATACTGTTGTACGTATTATGGATGCACTTGCTGACTAGTTGTTAAGGAGTTGTTTTACATTTGTACACTCAATTTAAATAATGGCCTTCCCCAAACTTTCAAGAAACCAATAGGCTTACAGAATTAGTTAAAATGGACATAAATTCTAAGATTTCAGAGTACTGCACATTTTATACTTAATGAACTCACAAGGCCATCTTAAACCTTCTGAATTGTATTGAAACAATATTAAGAAAAATCAAAACAGAACCATCAAAAATATATCCATACTCTCGTCCCATTGCTTTTTTGGAAGTTTAAACAAATGATAAAGGATAATGCTAGGAGTCTCAAATTTTTTGTCTCCTTATGTCCCGTTAAGCAAGAAGCTTTGAGGAGTCTCGAGACCAAGACTAGGTAACTTAGACAAGCAGAATTTAAACTGCAAGTAGTAATGAAGAAACATTTTAAAGATAATATGGATTTACTTGAGGCACAACCATCAATATTGAGTCCTAGTCTTCAAGACATGGGGACATGATGAGACTGAGACGAGGAAAAGAGAAAATGAAGCTATTGAAGCAAGGACAGATTTTTTGAGGAAATTAAATGGTGAAAAAATAAAGCCTAAATCTTCTTCCATGGAAGTATGTCAAAAAGGTTAAAACATGATACAGATGACATACCATAACTTTAGCAGCTACAAAAGATATATATATATATATATATATATATATATATATATATATATATATATATATATATATAGTCCATTTGAAGAGCTTACATTTTATTTTACATACCTGCATACCCCTTTTAGCGACGGATCGGACGACGATTCGGTCCGTCGTTATATTAAAGAACTGTCGTTTTAGTTTTTAACGATGAACAACATATAGCGACGGACAGAACCGTCGTCCGGTCCGTCGCTAAAGAGGGTATGCAAGGTATGTAGGATCAAGGGGCAAGCCCTTGACCCTTTTCGTGTGTGTGTGTGTGTGTATATATATATATATAAAGGTGCACAACCGTGTAACTTTTAAAGTTATACGATTTACGATCGTAGAATGAATTCACTCCACGATCGTAGAGTAGTCACTCCATGATTTGTGAATTCATTTCACTATCGTGAACTACTCTACGTCGTCTACGATCGTAATCTGAATTTTGATGTGAATCTGAATTTTGATGTGAATCTTACATGACCGATAACAAATACCCCATATTTTAAAGATTTAAACTTACAACAATATAGTGAACTAATTTTGTTTTTTAAATTTAATTAAAAATATTGTTAATGAGTATATATATTTTTAAAAGGAAAATGGATATTAAACTTTTAATCATAATATTAACACCAAAACACTGTAATTGTATATCAAAAATAAAATAAAATCATATCTTATAATCTAAATGAAAAAGATTTTATGAAATTTTGAGAATTTAGAATTCTAAATCTGAACATGAATTTCAAATAAAATTTTAACCCAAAAGGAATGCAATCCTAGTATCGCATTTAAAACAAATTAGTCATCCAAACAGAGCAGAGCAGAGCAGAGCAGAAAACACCTTTATTTTGTATCACTAGTTATAATAGAGAACTAGGAGTGGTACATGTTTTTTTTAGTAAAAGGTTTCAAAATTGAAGAGCTTTATGGGCAGTTAAAAAAGAATCAAAAATTAAACGGGTTAAATAGGTAGAGAGTGCAATAGTTTTTTCACCAGAATTGATGATATCATCGCTGCCAGCCTTTGTCCACCCCCAAATTTATTTATGGGGTTTATAATGAGAAAAAGAAAATATGTATTGGCGTTACGGATAGTCAGTCAGTCATATTATAGCCCATCGGCCCATTAACTCGGAGAGCCTGTTCGAATACAGATCGACAAGCAAGATCAGATCTAGCTGGGTTTAGTTAACTTATTAGGGGTAGGGGTAGGGGTAGGGGTAGGGGTACGGGTTTGGGTTTAGTGTTCGGATACGAAAACTTATGGAGGTAATTTTCCGCACCGCAGTGACGTTAGTTTTATTGACGGGCTCCTTTTGGGAAGACATAGCCAATATCTTAATCAACATAAATTCAACCAAGAAGAAAAAGATGAACACGAAGAAGAAGGAGATCATCACGATTCGTCCACAGATTATTGATGCTGTTCATGATCGTGGTATCGCAAAAATTCAAGACCATAATAATATCAATAATTGTGATGATTTTCATATATTAGCCGACGATATGATGAGAAAAATCCTATCTCAATTACCTCCCGAGACAATGATGAAGTGTAAATCGGTGTCAAGATCATGGCGGCGTTTGATTATTGAAGGTTGTAGCTTTTTAATTCCGCGACTAGATCCATATCCTTTATCTGGGCTTATAATTTGTAGGAAAGGAACATTCATGACTCTCTCCCCCGAACTTGACATGTTTTATTGCCTGCTTCCGTTGCGTGACCGTGGAAGTATGATTACCAAAGGAGGAATACTTTGTTACAAACACAGATTCATTCAACCTAATTTACTTCTGGCCGACTCTTTTCTTCAAAATTTACCTCTTTCTTCCCTTCATCATGATTTCCGAGAAATCTTAGACTGCTGCAACGGTTTGCTTCTCTTTCGCGACTCAAATATCGGAAATTCATCCTTAACTACTACTCCTCCACCTCCTTGTTACGTTATTGGTAATCCCACCACAAGTGAGTTTGTAAAAATCCCAGGAGAAATTATTGATACTACTAATTTTGCAAGTGGGGCACTAGCCTATGATCCTTCCGAATCACTTAACTACAAGGTGGTTATAATTATCGCCGGACAATCAAATCTGTTGAAAATATTTTCTTCGGATACGTTGAGGTGGACTAAATCATATTTTCATCTCGAAAAAAATACAACAAGTCCTTTGGAGGTTCAAAGTTACCAATCGATTTACTCTGGTGGAATATTATACAAATTGTCTACCTCGGGACAATTGATCAGAATTTTTACAGAAACTAATGTTGTTCAATCGGTAGATCTTCCTATTGTTCGATTTGCTGATGGAATAAACATAAAATCAGATTGTATTGGAATTACGGATGGACGCCTGAGTTATGCTCTGTTGGCTGATTCAGAGTTGAGAATCTTTATACTTGAGGGCTCAAATTATGCTGCTGGTGATACAAATGACTTGAATTGGTCATTAAATCTCCATCAGAAACTTGATAGGTTTTGCACGCCTCGTTGCGAGTTCGTGTGGCCTAAAGTTTATGCTTTTCATCCTCAGAATCCAGGTAACATTTTTATGTGTTGTGAAATTATAGAAGACGGAAGTAGATGGAGGGCAAATTCTTTTATGATTTGCTACAATTACAAGACCAACAATATTGAAGAACATGCACGTCTGGACCGGAGGCTATTAACGGGAATAAGTAATACTTTTGCATTTCCTTTTACGCGTACTTTACTTCCACTTCACAAGGAGCCAAGGACCATAGATTATAGATAGATGTATTAATTAATTCGATCATTTGCACTTAATTATAGCGTGAGACAACTTTGAAGATGGTGATTAATTATCCTTATATATATATATATCGGAGAGTCTCTAAAGCGAACCTTAAAAAGCGAACCAAAGACAAACCGTCGTCTTTGGTGTCTATGACGACGGTTCGACCCGTCGCCAAAGACTACATGGCTATGGCGACGGATCGAACCATCGCCATAGACACCAAATACAACGGTTCGTCTTTGATTCGCTCTTTAATGTTCGCTTTAGAGACGGACCGATATATATATATATATATATATATATCCATTTAAATGGAATTCGAGGGAGAGCTAGCTAGATACTCCCTTCGTCCCAAATTATCTGTTTTTTTAGTAAAAAAAAATTGTCCCACAATATCTGTTTTTTCAAGATTTTAATGCATTTTTTTCATTTGTTTTCCAAGTTTGCCCCTTTACCCTAATTAATGATAGTTATTACTCTCATTCATGCATCTCCTCTTTTTTAAGCATCTTTTTATATTCTCACCAATAAGGATTCATGCACAGAAAACAAAAAAGTCAGCACATAAGGGTATTTTAGTATTTTTATCACACATATTGGTATGTGTGGGGAACTCTAAAAAAACAGATAATTTGGGACGGAGGGAGTACTTTATAAGGAAGGGTCTCTATTATTGGTGTTGGGCCATGATACTTTATGTATTGGGCCGGACCGAATAAGATCGTCCTTTGGCTATCTTTATTTTGTCTTGAATGCATTGGGCCGAATTGTTGGGTTGGCCCATCAGGCAAATAATATCTTTATTTGGGCTTTTGACCGGCAATGATTGTAAGACCCCGAATTTTATGAAATAAAAGAATTCATTTTTTCTTATAATTACTATTCAGTAAATGGTTAAATTGATAAAAGTTAAAGTTAAGGGTGATATATGAATTTATTTTCTCAAAATACGCAAGTGGTTATAAAATATTCATTGTTGTCGGGGAATATTCGTACGACGGCGCAGCCATTTGTGGGCCCCATAACGAATAACTGTCGGATGAAGATAACGACAAAATTGAGTTTTTATAATTAACGGCGTAGTTGTTACCGCTAACACTGTTAGAATACCCGGTGGTTAAAATACAGTAATACGCGTGGTTGCACAGTAGCACACGATTTTGCACATTATTTTTGAATTATTGATTCTTACGTAAGAAGCCACTACTCAATAATTGTTACAGTAATTACTGTTCAATATTTTATTCTATTGAATTAATAATTGCTGCGTTGATATTTTATATTATTGTTGCTCAATAATTGTCACTGCACAGTATTTTCTATTATCAGATCAATAATTCATATTATTTGAATAATATTATTAGATAACATTATTGGCAATGTCTAGAAAGTTCTGTCAAGGAGATGTTTGATCACCTAATTGCGCGCTAGTAAGGAGAAATCCTTATTAGAAAGCCCCCTCTTTCCTGGGAACTGCCTGGTTGTCAATATTGTGATTCTGTAATATTATTTGTGAATAATTAATTATTGATTTATATGATAATAAAATATTTATTTGATGTGGATATAAAAGATGGATTTATTTATGTGGTTATAAATGAAGGAATTAATGTTGATGTGTTTTATCAGTATTTTTGTCGGAATGGAGGTATTAAAAATTAAATTAGGGTTTTTGAGATATTTTGCGGGGGTTATAATTTTTAATCCGACCGTTGGATCGTGGTAATTTTTGGATATGTTATACATATATAAGTTGAGTATATGTCCATAAATTTTGAACCGTTAAAAATGAACGTATGATTTGTTATGAATTTTAAGAGGTGATTGATTAAGAAATTAGGTTTATAAATGATTTTGGTAGAAAATTTTAGAAATGGGTGGGCCCCACTTTTAGTTGTTGGGGATGGTGGCTGATTTTTGGTGGGTAGAATAGTAGCAGGTAAAGCCATCAGGTTGCAGGTCAAGTCTGCTTCGGCGTGCTAACATTTTCCTATAAATAGAGGGCTAAGTTAGAATTAAAAAATACACCAGAATTCATAAGCTTTCTCTCTTTTTCTCTCTAGATTATCGAGTGTATTTTGTGAGTATTTAGATACTTGGTGAGTTGCTATTCATCAGTGCAAGTTTCCTTCAGCGTCATATTCGATATCTAGTCAGAAGTGCTACTCTTTTGAGGTAAGGGATTGTAAGGGATAGTAAGGGATAGTAAGGGGTGTTATATTCTTCTTAAAATAATATTTTCTTCAATATCATTATACCGAAATATTGGTATGAATTTTTTATCAAATCTGAAACTTTTTGAGTCGGAGTTACTATTCACGTATACGGCACTATTCATGCATATGACACTATTTACGTATATGACATTATTTATGTATACGGTATTATGTACGAATACGGAGTACTATTCACCAGTTACTATTCATGAGTTACTATTCACGAGTTACTTTTCATGAGTTACTATTCACGAGTTACTATTCACGGGTACTATTCACGACAAAAATTAGTTTATTTTTCTAACCAAATTATAGTTGATTTATGAATATTACTCTGGAGATTAAAACTATATATTGATTATATTGTTTTTATTATCATATATAACATTTTTATAACCCTAATGATGATATTCTCTTTCACTTGAGTGTAAAGATGGGTAGATTATTGGTATGATCATGACTAGGGTTCTCTTTGGCCAGTAGTGGAAAATTGAATTGTGACTGGTATGATCATGACCATTGAATTTATAATTGAATATCTTTAGCTTCAGTGCGAAGGTGAATTGATCAACATGGTTATAATTATTGTTTATATAAGTTCTAAAATGATTATATATTTCTTTGAGATATGAATATATTTGGCCTGTAATGCAAATATGAACTGTTGAGGAATATCTTCGGTCTGTAGTACAAAGATGAATTATTAATGAATATCTTTGGCCCGTAGTGTAAAGATGAATTATTGATGAATATATTTGGCTCGTAATGCAAATATGACTTGTTGTTGAATATCTTTGGCCTGCAGTGCAAAGATGAGTTGTTGATGAATATCTTTGGCTCGTAATGCAAAGATGACCTGTTGTTGAATATCTTTGGCCTGTAGTGCAAAGATGACTTGTTGATGAATATCTTTGGGCCGTAGTACAAAGGTGAATTTATTAGTATAATTATGAACATGAACTGTGATTTGGTATAACCATGATGTTTGATGTTTCAGGTGATGAAAATTATCTTTGTCCTGGATGAGAAAAGGAATTTAGAACTACAATTACGATTATAAGTTATACACGTGATTGTGGACATGAATTGTTGATTGATGTTACAGAGATAAAACATTGTTGGTGGACTTTTAACGTGGAGAAGATAATAGAATTTATAGTCTATTTGACTCTTCTAATGAATTGCTCGTTCCGCTGTAACTATGGTTGAAAAGTTTTATCATCTACCATATGTTCTAAATCTCTGATTTATTATTGCTGAAGGCTATTGATAATTTATTTATCTTTAGTCATGATATTTTTTACTGGGCTAGTTGTGCTCACCCTTCTGTTTCACAATTTTTTTCAGGTAATAAGAGTGTAGCTGGGTCGAGCGGGGGAATAGAACGGTGGTCATCATTTAGTAGTTATATTTGGCGAATCAAATAGGGTGAGGCGAACCCAACGTTGGAAGGGTGTTTTGTCACTATCATACAAGATATCTAATGACATACAACCTCGTGTTATCATAAGACACGGTTGTACAAATTCACTTGCGGAGTATATCTACGAGCACTACCTATATAATCTTGGTGTTTGTTTAAAGTATAATTCTCAATTAGAGACAGCGGAGATAATGATATGTCAAGAGAAGACTCACCATTGGGAAGAATATGATAGTAATCTTCTTATTTTTCTTTGGGGTCTATTGGGTCAACCAAGGATAATTCTGTGGCCATATGATATCTATCATAACCTAGACGCATGGCCTCCCATGTACGAATGTTTTCTTGAGCACTTCCCAAAGATTCTAATTTCTAAAACAGTTTTTGACTATACCTTTATGTAGGTATCACTGTGAGGTACTGTCCACGGTTGGGACATTGTCACATTACGGTTGGGACACGAGTCACAGTTGGTATATATTTGTATCCAAACTCACAGCATATGTGTTGTTATATTTTGTACGACAATTGTTGTAATAAAGTTGTAGTTATTTTCTGTACCATGTATTTGGCGACTCAGAATGGGTTGGGTGGAATGGGTGATGTATACCTGTTTTGGGGGTGTCACAGTTGGTATCAGAGCTTAGGGATATGGTCTCTGGCGGGATTGGAGAATATAACTAGGAGGGGAGAGATGAGTAAATCCTTCGCTAGTGTGTCCTACCTAAGCTTATTTGTTGGTCAGTCATAATATCGGGATATTATGTGATATGTTAATTTGTTTAATTAACCCTTGTTTTATGGCCGTATTTGAGAATGGCTGCTGAGAATGTTAACAACGGAGTGAATGAGACCGTGGGGATACCTCTAATCACCAACCAGGATAATGTGATGTCAGGCGAAGAAAGAATTAGAGAAATCCATGTGGTGAGTGAAGAATTGATAATTGCACCCGAGATGGTTGCAGAGGTAACAGCTGAGAGTAAGCAAGAAGAGGAAGAAGAGGTACCTGAGGAGAATTTATTAGAGGTATTATATGATCAAAATGTAGAATTACAAAATCGTATTCATGAGTTAGAAGAGTAGGCTGAAGAACGACAGGCGGTCGTGGAGCAAAAGGATGCAACAATTCAAGCTTATGTTACCCGATATGTGATGCTTGAACAGAAACATTCTTTGGCAGAGTATAAGATGATAAAGCTAGAATTTGAGCTGAAAGAAGAAAAAACTGAACGAGTAAGAGTGAGTGATGCATGGAGAAAAGTCGCACGACGCATTGATATTGTGGAAAGAGATGTCCGATCTAAGAAGGCTAAAATAGATGATATGTATTTCTCTTTTTGGACAGCAATTGGGAGAACTCAACATCGAGTTTTGAATTATCCTGTACAGAGCGGTCAACCTGAATTCAATATGGATCGAAGATTGATGATTCAGATCATGAATCAGGAGTACGACGAAGCAGTTGAGGGTGGAATATGCCCTATAGAAAAGTATATTCCAACGGTAGTAATGACACTAAATGCTGCCCCAGACAAGTCAAAGCCGAGTAGTTCAAGGGATAGCGGTTGTCATGACTTCCAAACAAGTGAGGAACCCAAATGAAGTTATCATGGGAGATGCGCAATGGAGAAATCATGCTGACCGGGGAGATAGAATCTGGAATGAAAGCAAGGTATTCTCAACTTTTCGAAATACCAGGTACGCAAATTTTGGGGACGAAATTTCATAAGGAGGAGAGATTGTAAAACCCCAAATTTTATGAAATAAAAGAATTCAATTTTTCTTATAATTATTATTCAGTAAATGGTTAAATTGATAAAAGTTAAAGTTAAGGGTGATATATGAATTTATTTTTTTAAAATACGCAAGTGGTTATAAAATATTCATTGTTGTCGGGGAATATTCGTACGACGGCGCAACCATTTGTGGGCCCCATAACGAATAACTGTCGGATGAAGATAACGACAAAATTGAGTTTTTATAATTAACGGCGTAGTTGTTACCGCTAACACTGTTAGAATACCTGGTGGTTAAAATACAGTAATACGCGTGGTTGCACAGTAGCACACGATTTTGTACATTATTTTTGAATTATTGATTCTTACGTAAGAAGACACTACTCAATAATTGTTACAGTAATTACTGTTTAATATTTTATTTTATTGAATCAATAATTAATGTGCTGATATTTTATATTATTGTTGCTCAATAATTGTCACTGCACAGTATTTTCCATTATCAGATCAATAATTCATTTTATTTGAATAATATTATTAGATAACATTACTGGCAATGTCTAGAAAGTTCTGTCAATAAGAGGTTTGGTCACCTAATTGCGCGCTAGTAAGGAGAAATCCTTATTGGAAAGCCCCCTCTTTCCTGGAAACTGTCTGGTTGTCATTATTGTGATTCTGTAATATTATTTGTGAATAATTAATTATTGATTTATATGATAATGAAATATTTATTTGATGTGGATATAAATAATGGATTTATTTATGTGGTTATAAATGAAGAAATTAATGTTGAGGTGTTTTATCAGTATTTTTATCGGAATGGAGGTATTAAAAATCAAATTAGGGTTTTTGAGATATTTTGCGGGGGTTATAATTTTTAATCCGACCGTTAGATCGTGGTAATTTTTGGATATGTTATACATATATAAGTTGAGTATATGTCCACAAATTTTGAACCGTTAAAAATGAATGTATGATTTGTTATAAATTTTAAGAGGTGACTGATTCGAAAATTAGGTTTATAAATAATTTTGGTAGAAAATTCTAGAAATGGGTGGGCCTCACTTTTGGTTGTTGGGGATGGTGGCTGATTTTTGGTGGGTGGAATAGTAGCAGGTAAAGCCATCAGGTTGCAGGTCAAGTTTGTTTCGGTGTGCTAACATTTTCCTATAAATAGATGGCTAAGTTAGAATTAAAAAACACACCAGAATTCATAAGCTTTCTCTCTTTTACTCTCTAGATTATCGAGTGTATTTTGTGAGTATTTAGATACTTGGTGAGTTGCTATTCATCAGTGCAAGTTTCCTTCAGCGTCATATCTGATATCCAGTCAGAAGTGCTGCTCTTTTGAGGTAAGGGATAGTAAGGGGTGTTATATTCTTCTTAAAATGATATTTTCTTCAATATCATTATACCGAAATATTGGTATAAACTTTTTATCAAATTTAGAACTTTTTGAGTCGGGGTTACTATTCACGTATGCGGCACTATTCACGTATACGACACTATTCATGCATATGGCACTATTTACGTATATGACATTATTTATGTATACGGTACTATGTACGAATACAGAGTACTATTCACGAGTTACTATTCATGAGTTACTATTCACGGGTACTATTCACGACAAAAAATGGTTTCTTTTTTAATCAAATTATAGTTAATTTATGAATATTACTCTGGAGATTAAAACTATATATTGATTATATTATTTTTATTATCATATATAACATTTTTATAACCCTAATGATGATATTCTCTTTCACTTGAGTATAAAGATGGGTAGATTATTGGTATGATCTTGACTAGGGTTCTCTTTGGCCAGTAGTGGAAAATTGAATTGTGACTGGTATGATCATGACCATTGAATTTATAATTGAATATCTTTAGCTTAAGTGCAAAGGTGAATTGATCAACATGGGTATAATTATTGTTTATATAAGTTCTGAAATGATTATATATTTCTTTGAGATATGAATATATTTGGCCTGTAGTGCAAATATGAACTGTTGAGGAATATCTTCAGCCTGTAGTGCAAAGATGAATTATTGATGAATATCTTTGGCCCGTAGTGCAAAGATGAATTATTGATGAATATCTTTGGCTCGTAATGCAAAGATGACTTGTCGTTAAATATCTTTGGCATGTAGTGCAAAGATGAGTTGTTGATGAATATCTTTGGCTCGTAATGCAAAGATGACCTGTTGTTGAATATCTTTGGCCTGTAGTGTAAAGATGACTTGTTGATGAATATATTTGGGCCGTAGTGCAAAGATGAATTTATTAGTATGATTATGAACATGAACTGTGATTTGGTATAACCATGGTGTTTGATGTTTCAGGTGATGAAAATTATCTTTGTCTTGGATGAGAAGAGGAATTTAGAACTACAATTACGATTATAAGTTATACACGTGATTGTGGACAGGAATTGTTGATTGATCTTACAGGGATAAAATATTATTGGTGGACTTTTAACGTGGAGAAGATAATAGATTTTATAGTCTATTTGACTCTTCTAATGGATTGCTCGTTCCGCTGCAACTATGGTTAAAAAGTTTTATCATCTACCATATGTTCTATATCTCTGATTTATTACTGTTGAAGACTATTGATAATTTATTTATCTTTAGTCATGATATTCTTTACTGGGCTAGTTGTGCTCACCCTTCTGTTTCACAATTTTTTTTAGGTAATAAGAGTGTAGCTAGGTCGAGCGGGGGAATAGAACGGTGGTCATCATTTAGTAGTTATATTTGGTGAATCAAATAGGGTGAGGCGAACCCAATGTTGGAAGAGTGTTTTGTCACTATCATACAAGATGTCTAATGACATACAACCTCGTGTCATCATAAGACACGGTTGTGCACATCCATTTGAGGAGTATATCTACGAGCACTACCTATATAATCTTGGTGTTTGTTTAGAGTATAATTCTCAATTAGAGACAGTGGAGATAATGATATGTCAAGAGAAGACTCACCATTGGAAAGAATATGATAGTAATCTTCTTATTTTTCTTTGGGGTCTATTGGGTCAACTAAGGATAATTCTGTGGCCATATGATATCTATCATAACCTAGACGCATGGCCTCCCATGTACGAAGGTTTCTTTGAGCACTTCCCAAAGATTCTAATTTCTAAAACACTTTTTGACTATACCTTTATGTAGGTATCAGTGTGAGGTGCTGTCCACGGTTGGGACATTTATCACATCATGGTTGGGACATGAGTCACAGTTGGTATATATTTGTATCTAAACTCACATCATATGTGTTGTTGTATTTTATACGACAATTGTTGTAATAAAGTTGTAGTTATTTTCTGTACCATGTATTTGGCGACTCAGAATGGGTTGGGTGGAATGGACCTATTTTGGGGTTGTCACAATGATGACCAAAATAGCTATTGACTGATATGTCTGCTAGGCATTAATGTGGGCGGGATCTAGTCGACCGGCGGTAGAAAACAGTGATGGGATGGAACAGGTAAATTGTATGCAGTCGGCTGAGATCACGATGGATGGGGGGCTGTGTCAAATGGTTGTGGGTGGCACGAAAAACTGGACAGAGTATACATAAGGCAAAGATCACACACAACCAACAGGTAACTGAATTATTTTCTCTATCAAGACTCTAGACATTTTTATTCCTCCATTGTTAACCTTGTGATCGCTTGTACTGACTCTCACGCCGGAGCTACCCCCCGACGGTCAAGCCGTCAAGCTGTTGGTGTTGTCGTGTTTACTGTGCAGGGTCAGTCGTGTCTTACGTGATTGGGACTCGTGGAAAGATCTTGGCGTTAACATTGGCACTAGAAGGAGGGGTTTTTCTAGTGTTCTTGATACTTTCAATCACAAACTGTAGCTACTCTACGTCGAAATCCATGGTGAGGAGTAGAACAGTTACACCGGAAGGATAGTCGTTGGCTGTGAGTTCTTCTGTACAACGTATTTCTGCCAAGGATCATTTTTGTCCTTCAAAGAGTGCTCATGATAGCACGGCTTCCAAGCATAACTCAGAAGGTTCTCGTTCGAGAGTCCATGGTGAAGCTATAAAAAGGTTGGTTTTTGCTGCTAATAAAGGACCTGACCATGGTCGAAAACGGGTAGAAGGCACACCGCCTAGAACCCGACACCGAGATGGCCAGACCGATAAGGCTTCCAAATTAGATAAGATGGCAGACGAAACCGATAAGGCCTTAGAAGTTCTTTTGAAGCAGAAGGAAGATATCGCAGAGCAGATGCTTCGCATGACCGAGTTAAAAGACGAAGCGTCTTGCTATGCTCAGTCCGAAGTGCATAGTAGGTCCACTGAAAGGAGACAGAGAAAGGGGAAGGAGTCTGCCCATTCGGGTTCTGAATCTCGAGGCCGGCCTCGGGATCAAAGAAGATCAAGAAGCCCTACTCCTCAGAGATCAAAAAGGGCACTCCACCCTATCGGTTCTAGGGAGCAGGGTCGAGGCAGACAGAGAGCCAGGTCCAGGGAGTACACGCCTGAGAATATAAAGAAGGCACCCCACCTTGAGTATTCTCACCACGGTGACAGAGCCCCACGACGAAGCATATCCAGATATCGCACTCCTGATAGTCCACTGAGGGTACACCACCCTGTGGACACTCGTCGTCAGAAAAGTCCCTCGAAGGTTCGGGGTTCGAATGATAAAGGTCGGTCTACTCAGTAGAGGAGAGATTCCCCAGAGAAAGAAGTTTCATCACAGCCAGAAGGAGTAGAATTTCTGGTTAAGGAACTGAAGGAGCTTCGGAAGCAGCTGGCCGAAGTCCAACAAGTAAAGGATTCTTCGGGAAAAAAGACATCTCCTTTTTCCACGAAAATCTTCAGAGAGAAAGCCGACCCCACCAAGAAGTTGTCCCATATGAAAAGTTATTGTGACGTCCCCAAAATAGGTCCATTCCACCTAACCTATTCTGAGTCGTCAAATACATGGTACAGAAAACAACTATAACTTTATTACAACAATTGTAGTGGATGAGCACATCCCTGTCTTATGATGACACGAGATTGTATATCATTAGACATCTTATATGATAGTGGCAAAATACCCTTCCAACGTTGGGTTCGCTTCACCCTAGATGATTCACCAAATATAACTACTAAATGAACTTTTCTATACTGCTTCGGGAGAACCTCCACAGCTAGAGACCACCGTTCTATTTTCCTGTTACCCTCGCTCGACCCAGCTACACTCTTATTACCTGAAAGGAATTGTGAAGCAAAAGGGTGAGCACAATTAGCTCAGTAAAGAATATCATGACTAAAGATAATTCAATTATCAATAGCCTTCATCAACAATAAATCAGAGATTTAGAACATATGGTAAATGATAAAAATTTCAACCATAGTTGCAGCGGAACGAGCAATCCATTAGAAGAGTCAAATAGACTATAAAGTCTATTATCTTCTCCATGTTAAAAATCCACCAACAATGTTTTATCCCTGTAACATCAATCAACAATTCTGGTTCACAATCATATGAATAACTCATAATCATAATTGTGATTCTAAATTCCTCTTCTCATCCAGGACGATGATAATTTTCATCACCTATCTTTACCTGAAACATCAAAGATCATGGTTACACCAAATCACATTTCCTGTTCATAATCATAGTAATAACTTCATCTTTGCACTACGTCCAAAGATATTCATTTGTATCACCAGTTGATCATGTTTATCTCAACATCTGTTCATCTTTGCACTACTGGCCAAAGATATTCAACAACATGTCATCTTTGCACTACGGGCCAAAGATATTCATCAACAATTCATCTTTGCACTACAGGCCAAAGATATTCATCAATATTTCATCTTTGCACTACAGGCCAAAGATATTAATATCTCAAAGAAATATATAATCATTTCAGAATTTATATAAACAATAATTATAACCATGTTGATCAATTCACCTTTGCACTTAAGCTTAAGATATTCAATTATAAATTCAATGGTCATGATCATACCAGTCACAATTCAACTTTGCACTACAGGCCAAAGAGAACCCTAGTCATGATCATACCAATAATCTACCCATCTTTACACTCCAGTGAAAGAGAATTTCAACATCAGGGTTATAAAAATGTTATATATGATGATAAAAATAATATGATCAACATATAGTTTTAATCTCAAGAGTAATATTCGTAACTCATGAATAGTAAATCGTGAATAGTAACTCATGAATAGTAACCCCGACACAAAAGATAGAAATTCCACAATAAAATCCATACCAATATTTTGGTATAATGATATTGAAAGAATAACATTACTTAAATTTATAAACAATTTATTTTAATTGTTTACACTTTACTAATTAATGCATTTAATCATCATAAAATGCCAACTCTTACAATTTCATCATCAATAACCAAAACCCTCATCAAAAATCTGCATATACCTCATATAGGATTCTCAAGCCATAAAATCCTATTTTTCAATTTTCTTTCTTCACAAAACATATTTAATTCATTTACTCATAACTAGACCATTTTTATGAAAAATACCAAATCAGTTTCAAAAATATTTTTTTTCTGAGATTTAGCATAATATAGTCCCATAGTGAACATATATTTTTCTCAGAATTTTTAAAAGTCATTTACTATTTTTCATATGGCCAAAATAGCCGAATATTTAGACATTTATCAAAAATTGTACTTTTGTCTAAAAATTCTAAATTTACAGAGTATACTTCTATCATATACATGTACTCCCAATAAAAATTTCATCAATTTTGGAGTTAACCACAAGGAATTATAAGCTGTTACTTTTAAAATAGTCTTTTCTCATAAAATTCATAACTCTCAATTTATACATCCAAAAATCACCATTTTTGGATACAATCAAGAAAACTCATCAAAATATCATTTCAAATTTTTCCAAAATTTTTGAAGATCAGAAAAATTACGAAACTGAAAATCATAACAACCCTTAAAATCCCTTAATATCCCTTACTATCCCTTACCTCAAAAGAGCAGTACTTCTGACTGGATATCGGATATGATGCTGAAGGAAACTTGCACTAATGAATAGCAACTCACCAAGTATCTAAAAACTCACAAAATATACTTCATAATATAGAGAGAGAAAGAGAGAAAGCTTATGTTTCTGGTGTGATTTTCAATTCTAACTTAACCCTCTATTTATAGAAAAATTTTGGTAGGTTTGACCTGCAACCTGATGGCTTTACCTGCTACTATTCCCACCCACCACATTTGAAATATAATTCAGCACATTTCTTCACCAACCACAAGTGGGGCCCACCAATTCTAGAATTTTCTACCAAAAATGATTTATAACTTGATTTCTGAATCAGCCACCTCTTAAAATTCATAACAAATCATACGTTCATTTTTAACGGTTCAAAATTTGTGGGCATATACTCAACTTATATAAGTATAACATATCCAAAAATTACCACGATCCAACGGTCGGATTAAAAATTATAACCCCCGCAAAATATCTCAAAAATCCTGATTTTTAATACCTCCATTCCGATAAAAATACTGATAAAAATCTCAACATTAAGTCCTTTATTTTTAACCACAAAAATATATTCCTCATTTATATCCACATAAAATAAATATTTCCTTATCATATGAATCAATAATTAATTATTCACAAATAATATTACAGAATCACATTTATGACAACCAGGCCGTTCTCAGGAAAGAGGGGGCTTTCCAATAAGGATTTCTCTTTACTGGCGCGCAATTAGATGACCAAACCTCTCCTTAGACAGAACTTTCTAGACATTGCCAATAATGCTATCTAATAATACTATTCAAATAATATGAATTATTGATCTGATAATGGGAAATACTGTGCAGCAACAATTATTGAACAACAATAATACAAAATTTCAACGTAGCAATTATTGAATCAATAAAATAAAATATTGAACAGTAATTACTGTAACAATTATTGAGTAGTGCATTCTTACGTAAGAATCAATAATTTCAAAAATACTATGCAATACCGTGTGCTACTGTGCAATAACGCGTATTACTGTATTTTAACCACCGGGTATTCCAACAGTGTTAACGGTAACAACTACGCCGTTATTTGTAAAAACTCAAATTTGTCATTTTCTTCACCCGACAGTTATTCTGTTATGGGGCCCACAAATGGCTGCGCCGTCGTACGAATATTCCCCGACAGAAAGAATATTCCACGACCAAACGAATATTCCCCGACAACAATGATTATTTTATAACCACTTGCTTATTTTGAAAAAAAAATCATATTTCACTCATAACTTTAAATTTTTATCAATTTAACCATTTACTGAATAGTAATTATAAGAAAAATTGAATACTTTTATTTCATAAAATTCGGGGTCTTACAATCTCCCCTCCTTATGAAATTTCGTCCCCGAAATTTACGTACCTGGTATTTCGAAGAGTTGAGAATACCTTGCTTCTATTTCAGATTCTATCTCTCAGATCATCATGATTTCTCCATTGCTCATCTCCCATGATAACTTCATTTGAGTTCCTCATTTGTTGGGAAGTCATGACAACTGCCATCCCTCGAACTACTCGGCTTTGACTTGTCTGGAGTAGCATTTGGCGTCATCATTACCGTTGGAATATACCTTTCTATAGGACATATTCCTCCCTCAACTGCCTCTTCGTACTCCTCATTCATGATCTGAATCATCAATCTTCGATCCATATCGGATTCAGGTTGACCGCTATGTACAGGGTAATTCAAAACTCGATGTTGGGTTCTCTCAATTGCTTTCCAAAAAGAGAAATTCATATCATCTATTTTAGCCTTCTTAGATCGAACATCTCTTTCCACAATATCCACGTGTCGTGCGGCTTTTGCCCATGCATCACTTATTCTCACTCGTTCAGTTTTTTCTTCTCTCAGCTCAGATTCTATTTTTATCATCTTATACTCTGCCAAAGAATGCTTCTGTTCAAGCATCACATATCGGGTAACACAAGCTTGAATTATTGCATCCTTTTGTTCCACGACCGCCTGTCGTTCTTCTGCCTGCTCTTCTAACTCATGAATACGATTTTGAAATTCTACATTTTGATCATATAATACCTCTAATAAACTCTCCTCTGGTACTTCTTCTTCCTCTTCTTCCTCAGTCTCAGCTGTTACCTCTGCGACTATCTCGGGTGTAACTATCAATTCTTCACTCACCACATGGATATCTCTAATTCCTTCTTCGTCTGACATCACATTATCACGGTTAGTGATTAGAGGTATCCCCACAGTCTCATTCACTCCATTTTTAGCATTCTCAGCTGCCATTCTCAAATACTGCCATAAAACAAGGGTTAATTAAATAAATTAACATATCACATAATATCCCAATATTATGACTGACCAACAAATAAGCTTAGGTAGGACACACTAGCGAAGGATTTACTCATCTCTCCCCTCCTAGTTATATTTCCCGATCTCCGCCAGAGATCATATCCCTAAGCTCTGATACCACCTGTGACGTCCCCAAAATAGGTCCATTCCACCCAACCCATTCTGAGTCGTCAAATACATGGTACAGAAAACAACTATAACTTTATTACAACAATTGTAGTGGATGAGCACATCCCTGTCTTATGATGACACGAGATTGTATATCATTAGACATCTTATATGATAGTGGCAAAACACTCTTCCAACGTTGGGTTCGCTTCACCCTAGATGATTCACCAAATATAACTACTAAATGAACTTTTCTATACTGCTTCGGGAGAACCTCCACAGCTAGAGACCACCGTTCTATTTTCCTGTTACCCTCGCTCGACCCAGCTACACTCTTATTACCTGAAAGGAATTGTGAAGCAAAAGGGTGAGCACAACTAGCTCAGTAAAGAATATCATGACTAAAGATAATTCAATTATCAATAGTCTTCATCAACAATAAATCAGAGATTTAGAACATATGGTAAATAATAAAAATTTCAATCATAGTTGCAGCGGAACGAGCAATCCATTAGAAGAGTCAAATATACTATAAAGTCTATTATCTTCTCCATGTTAAAAATCCACCAACAATATTTTATCCCTGTAACATCAATCAACAATTCTGGTTCACAATCATATGAATAACTCATAATCATAATTGTGATTCTAAATTCCTCTTCTCATCCAGGACGATGATAATTTTCATCACCTATCTTTACCTGAAACATCAAAGATCATGGTTACACCAAATCACATTTCCTGTTCATAATCATACTAATAACTTCATCTTTGCACTACGTCCAAAGATATTCATTTGTATCACCAGTTGGTCATGTTTATCTCAACATCTGTTCATCTTTGCACTACTGGCCAAAGATATTCAACAACATGTCATCTTTGCACTACAGGCCAAAGATATTCATCAATATTTCATCTTTGCACTACAGGCCAAAGATATTAATATCTCAAAAAATATATAATCATTTCAGAATTTATATAAACAATAATTATAACCATGTTGATCAATTCACCTTTGCACTTAAGCTTAAGATATTCAATTATAAATTCAATGGTCATGATCATACCAGTCACAATTCAACTTTGCACTACAGGCCAAAGAGAACCCTAGTCATGATCATACCAATAATCTACCCATCTTTACACTCCAGTGAAAGAGAATTTCAACATCAGGGTTATAAAAATGTTATATATGATGATAAAAATAATATGATCAACATATAGTTTTAATCTCAAGAGTAATATTCGTAACTCATGAATAGTAAATCGTGAATAGTAACTCATGAATAGTAACACCGACACAAAAGATAGAAATTCCACAATAAAATCCATACCAATATTTTGGTATAATGATATTGAAAGAATAACATTACTTAAATTTATAAACAATTTATTTTAATTGTTTACACTTTACTAATTAATGCATTTAATCATCATAAAATGCCAACTCTTACAATTTCATCATCAATAACCAAAACCCTCATCAAAAATCTGCATATACCTCATATAGGATTCTCAAGCCATCCTATTTTTCAATTTTCTTTCTTCACAAAACATATTTAATTCATTTACTCATAACTAGACCATTTTTATGAAAAATACCAAATCAGTTCCAAAAATATTTTTTTTCTGGGATTTAGCATAATATAGTCCCATAGTGAACATATATTTTTCTCAGAATTTTTAAAAGTCATTTACTATTTTTCATATGGCCAAAATAGCCGAATATTTAGACATTTATCAAAAATTGTACTTTTGTCTAAAAATTCTGAAATTTACAGAGTATACTTCTATCATATACATGTACTCCCAATAAAAATTTCATCAATTTTGGAGTTAACCACAAGGAATTATAAGCTGTTACTTTTAAAATAGTCTTTTCTCATAAAATTCATAACTCTCAATCTATACATCCAAAAATCACCATTTTTGGACACAATCAAGAAAACTCATCAAAATATCATTTCAAATTTTTCCAGAATTTTTGAAGATCAGAAAAATTACGAAACTGAAAATCATAACAACCCTTAAAATCCCTTAATATCCCTTACTATCCCTTACCTCAAAAGAGCAGTACTTCTGACTGGATATCGGATATGATGCTGAAGGAAACTTGCACTAATGAATAGCAACTCACCAAGTATCTAAAAACTCACAAAATATACTTCATAATATAGAGAGAGAAAGAGAGAAAGCTTATGTTTCTGGTGTGATTTTCAATTCTAACTTAGCCCTCTATTTATAGGAAAATTTTGGTAGGTTTGACCTGCAACCTGATGGCTTTACCTGCTACTATTCCCACCCACCACATTTGAAATATAATTCAGCACATTTCTTCACCAACCACAAGTGGGGACCACCAATTCTAGAATTTTCTACCAAAAATGATTTATAACCTGATTTCTGAATCAGTCACCTCTTAAAATTCATAACAAATCATACGTTCATTTTTAACGGTTCAAAATTTGTGGGCATATACTCAACTTATATATGTATAACATATCCAAAAATTACCACGATCCAACGGTCGGATTAAAAATTATAACCCCCGCAAAATATCTCAAAAACCCTGATTTTTAATACCTCCATTCCGATAAAAATACTGATAAAAATCTCAACATTAACTCCTTTATTTTTAACCACAAAAATATATTCCTCATTTATATCCACATAAAATAAATATTTCCTTATCATATGAATCAATAATTAATTATTCACAAATAATATTACAGAATCACATTTATGACAACCAGGCCGTTCTCAGGAAAGAGGGGGCTTTCCAATAAGGATTTCTCCTTACTGGCGCGCAATTAGATGACCAAACCTCTCCTTAGACAGAACTTTCTAGACATTGCCAATAATGCTATCTAATAATACTATTCAAATAATATGAATTATTGATCTGATAATGGGAAATACTGTGCAGCAACAATTATTGAACAACAATAATACAAAATTTCAACGTAGCAATTATTGAATCAATAAAATAAAATATTGAACAGTAATTACTGTAACAATTATTGAGTAGTGCATTCTTACGTAAGAATCAATAATTTCAAAAATACTATGCAATACCGTGTGCTACTGTGCAATAACGCGTATTACTGTATTTTAACCACCGGGTATTCCAACAGTGTTAACGGTAACAACTACGCCGTTATTTGTAAAAACTCAAATTTGTCATTTTCTTCACCCGACAGTTATTCTGTTATGGGGCCCACAAATGGCTGCGCCGTCGTACGAATATTCCCCGACAGAAAGAATATTCCACGACCAAACGAATATTCCCCGACAACAATGATTATTTTATAACCACTTGCTTATTTTGAAAAAAAATCATATTTCACTCATAACTTTAAATTTTTATCAATTTAACCATTTACTGAATAGTAATTATAAGAAAAATTGAATACTTTTATTTCATAAAATTCGGGGTCTTACAATCTCCCCTCCTTATGAAATTTCGTCCCCAAAATTTACGTACCTGGTATTTCGAAGAGTTGAGAATACCTTGCTTCTATTTCAGATTCTATCTCTCAGATCATCATGATTTCTCCATTGCTCATCTCCCATGATAACTTCATTTGAGTTCCTCATTTGTTGGGAAGTCATGACAACTGCCATCCCTCAAACTACTCGGCTTTGACTTGTCTGGAGTAGCATTTGGCGTCATCATTACCGTTGGAATATACCTTTCTATAGGACATATTCCTCCCTCAACTGCCTCTTCGTACTCCTCATTCATGATCTGAATCATCAATCTTCGATCCATATCGGATTCAGGTTGACCGCTATGTACAGGGTAATTCAAAACTCGATGTTGGGTTCTCTCAATTGCTTTCCAAAAAGAGAAATTCATATCATCTATTTTAGCCTTCTTAGATCGAACATCTCTTTCCACAATATCCACGTGTCGTGCGGCTTTTGCCCATGCATCACTTATTCTCACTCGTTCAGTTTTTTCTTCTCTCAGCTCAGATTCTATTTTTATCATCTTATACTCTGCCAAAGAATGCTTCTGTTCAAGCATCACATATCGGGTAACACAAGCTTGAATTATTGCATCCTTTTGTTCCACGACCGCCTGTCGTTCTTCTGCCTGCTCTTCTAACTCATGAATACGATTTTGAAATTCTACATTTTGATCATATAACACCTCTAATAAACTCTCCTCTGGTACTTCTTCTTCCTCTTCTTCCTCAGTCTCAGCTGTTACCTCTGCGACTATCTCGGGTGTAACTATCAATTCTTCACTCACCACATGGATATCTCTAATTCCTTCTTCGTCTGACATCACATTATCACGGTTAGTGATTAGAGGTATCCCCACAGTCTCATTCACTCCATTTTTAGCATTCTCAGCTGCCATTCTCAAATACTGCCATAAAACAAGGGTTAATTAAACAAATTAACATATCACATAATATCCCAATATTATGACTGACCAACAAATAAGCTTAGGTAGGACACACTAGCGAAGGATTTACTCATCTCTCCCCTCCTAGTTATATTTCCCGATCTCCGCCAGAGATCATATCCCTAAGCTCTGATACCACCTGTGACGTCCCCAAAATAGGTCCATTCCACCCAACCCATTCTGAGTCGTCAAATACATGGTACAGAAAACAACTATAACTTTATTACAACAATTGTAGTGGATGAGCACATCCCTGTCTTATGATGACACGAGATTGTATATCATTAGACATCTTATATGATAGTGGCAAAACACCCTTCCAACGTTGGGTTCGCTTCACCCTAGATGATTCACCAAATATAACTACTAAATGAACTTTTCTATACTGCTTCGGGAGAACCTCCACAGCTAGAGACCACCGTTCTATTTTCCTGTTACCCTCGCTCGACCCAGCTACACTCTTATTACCTGAAAGGAATTGTGAAGCAAAAGGGTGAGCACAACTAGCTCAGTAAAGAATATCATGACTAAAGATAATTCAATTATCAATAGCCTTCATCAATAATAAATCAGAGATTTAGAACATATGGTAAATAATAAAAATTTCAATCATAGTTGCAGCGGAACGAGCAATCCATTAGAAGAGTCAAATAGACTATAAAGTCTATTATCTTCTCCATGTTAAAAATCCACCAACAATATTTTATCCCTGTAACATCAATCAACAATTCTGGTTCACAATCATATGAATAACTCATAATCATAATTGTGGTTATAAATTCCTCTTCTCATCCAGGACGATGATAATTTTCATCACCTATCTTTACCTGAAACATCAAAGATCATGGTTACACCAAATCACATTTCCTGTTCATAATCATACTAATAACTTCATCTTTGCACTACGTCCAAAGATATTCATTTGTATCACCAGTTGGTCATGCTTATCTCAACATCTGTTCATCTTTGCACTACTGGCCAAAGATATTCAACAACATGTCATCTTTGCACTACGGGCCAAAGATATTCATCAACAATTCATCTTTGCACTACAGGCCAAAGATATTCATCAATATTTCATCTTTGCACTACAGGCCAAAGATATTAATATCTCAAAAAAATATATAATCATTTCAGAATTTATATAAACAATAATTATAACCATGTTGATCAATTCACCTTTGCACTTAAGCTTAAGATATTCAATTATAAATTCAATGGTCATGATCATACCAGTCACAATTCAACTTTGCACTACAGGCCAAAGAGAACCATAGTCATGATCATACCAATAATCTACCCATCTTTACACTCCAGTGAAAGAGAATTTCAACATCAGGGTTATAAAAATGTTATATATGATGATAAAAATAATATGATCAACATATAGTTTTAATCTCAAGAGTAATATTCGTAACTCATGAATAGTAAATCGTGAATAGTAACTCATGAATAGTAACCCCAACACAAAAGATAGAAATTTCACAATAAAATCCATACCAATATTTTGGTATAATGATATTGAAAGAATAACATTACTTAAATTTATAAAAAATTTATTTTAATTGTTTGCACTTTACTAATTAATGCATTTAATCATCATAAAATGCCAACTCTTACAATTTCATCATCAATAACCAAAATCCTCATCAAAAATCTGCATATATCTCATATAGGATTCTCAAGATCCTATTTTCCAATTTTCTTTCTTCACAAAACATATTTAATTCATTTACTCATAACTAGACCATTTTTATGAAAAATACCAAATCAGTTCCAAAAATATTTTTTTTCTGGGATTTAGCATAATATAATCCCATAGTGAACATATATTTTTCTCAGAATTTTTAAAAGTCATTTACTATTTTTCATATAGCCAAAATAGTCGAATATTTAGACATTTATCAAAAATTATACTTTTGTCTAAAAATTCTAAAATTTACAGAGTATACTTCTATCATATACATGTACTCCCAATAAAAATTTCATCAATTTTGGAGTTAACCACAAGGAATTATAAACTGTTACTTTTAAAATAGTCTTTTTCTCATAAAATTCATAACTCTCAATTTATACATCCAAAAATCACCATTTTTGGATACAATCAAGAAAACTCATCAAAATATCATTTCAAATTTTTCCAGAATTTTTGAAGATCAGAAAAATTACGAAACTGAAAATCATAACAACCCTTAAAATCCCTTAATATCCCTTACTATCCCTTACCTCAAAAGAGCAGTACTTCTGACTGGATATCGGATATGATACTGAAGGAAACTTGCACTAATGAATAGCAACTCACCAAGTATCTAAAAACTCACAAAATATACTTCATAATATAGAGAGAGAAAGAGAGAAAGCTTATGTTTCTGGTGTGATTTTCAATTCTAACTTAGCCCTCTATTTATAGGAAAATTTTGGTAGGTTTGACCTGCAACCTGATGGCTTTACCTGCTACTATTCCCACCCACCACATTTGAAATATAATTCAGCACATTTCTTCACCAACCACAAGTGGGGCCCACCAATTCTAGAATTTTCTACCAAAAATAATTTATAACCTGATTTCTGAATCAACCACCTCTTAAAATTCATAACAAATCATACGTTCATTTTTAACGGTTCAAAATTTTTGGGCATATACTCAACTTATATATGTATAACATATCCAAAAATTACCACGATCCAACGGTCGGATTAAAAATTATAACCCCCGCAAAATATCTCAAAAACCCTGATTTTTAATACCTCCATTCCGATAAAAATACTAATAAAAACCTCAACATTAACTCCTTTATTTTTAACCACAAAAATATATTCCTCATTTATATCCACATAAAATAAATATTTCCTTATCATATGAATCAATAATTAATTATTCATAAATAATATTACAGAATCACATTTATGACAACCAGGCCGTTCCCAGGAAAGTGGGGGCTTTCCAATAAGGATTTCTCCTTACTGGCGCGCAATTAGATGACCAAACCTCTCCTTAGACAGAACTTTCTAGACATTGCCAATAATGCTATCTAATAATACTATTCAAATAATATGAATTATTGATCTGATAATGGGAAATACTGTGCAGCAATAATTATTGAACAACAATAATACAAAATTTCAACGTAGCAATTATTGAATCAATAAAATAAAATATTGAACAGTAATTACTGTAACAATTATTGAGTAGTGCCTTCTTACGTAAGAATCAATAATTTCAAAAATACTATGCAATACCGTGTGCTACTGTGCAATAACGCGTATTACTGTATTTTAACCACCGGGTATTCCAACAGTGTTAACGGTAACAACTACGCCGTTATTTGTAAAAACTCAAATTTGTCGTTTTCTTCACCCGACAGTTATTCTGTTATGGGGCGCACAAATGGCTGCGCCGTCGTACGAATATTCCCCGACAGAAAGAATATTCCACGACCAAACGAATATTCCCCGACAACAATGATTATTTTATAACCACTTGCTTATTTTGAAAAAAAAATCATATTTCACTCATAACTTTAAATTTTTATCAATTTAACCATTTACTGAATAGTAATTATAAGAAAAATTGAATACTTTTATTTCATAAAATTCGGGGTCTTACAGTTATGATGGGTCGGGAGATCCTTATGACCATAGTCAGGCGTTTGACAGATTGATGGATTACTATAACTTTAGTGATGCTGCTAAATGTCATACCTTCGTTACGACACTCCGGAAAGACGCCAGGCAGTGGATGGGGATGTTGCCTTCGGATTCAGTTTCATCATGGGCAGATTTATGCAGTAAGTTCCATGCTCGCTTCGGGAGCAACAAGAGAAGGGGGAAACCAACAGGTTCATTGGCTCAAGTTCGATAATTTTCGAATGAGTCTTTGAGCCAGTATGTGAAGCGCTTCCGAGAAGCAGTTGGCCAGGTGACCGATGTTAACGATCTTCAAGCCGTCGGACTATTTCAGAACGGTTTGGACCTGGTGAAGTCAGAAAAATTGGTGAAGAAGCTGATGGTTCACCATCCGAAGAGTCTTGCTGAAGCTTTCTGTGAGACCCCGAATTTTATGAAATAAAAGTATTCAATTTTTCTATTTTGGTAAAAGGTTAAATTGATAAAAGGTTAAAGTTAAGGGTGATATGTGAATTTTTTTTTTAAAGTAAACATGTTGTCATAAAATACATGGTCACTATTCACGAGTTACTATTCACGGGTTACTATTCACCCAAATTACTATTCACTCTAGTATCGTTCACTCGAGTATTTGGGACACTTTTTGTGTCGGAGTACTATTTTTGAGTTACTATTCACAAATTACTATTCACAAGTTACTATTCATCCAAATTACTATTCACTCTAGTATTGTTCACTCGAGTATTTAGGACACTTTTTGTGTCGGAGTTACTATTCATGAGTTACTATTTACGAGTTACTATTCATCTAAATTACTATTCATCTAAATTATTATTCACTCTAGTATTATTCACTCGAGTGTTTGAGACACTTTTTGTGTCGGAGTTACTATTCACGAGTTACTATTCACAGGTTACTATTCACCCAAATTACTATTCACTCTAGTATTGTTCACTCGAGTATTTGGGACATTTTTTGTGTCGAAATACTATTCACGAGTTACTATTTACGGGGAATATTCGTACGACGGTACAATCATTGGTGGATCTCACAACGGAATTATTGTCAGATTGAGAAAACGACAAAAATATTTTATTAAAAATAACGGCAGAAGTTTTACCGTTGATACTGTTGAATTACTCGGTAGTAAAAGTACAATAATACGTGTGGTTGCATAGTAGCACACGGTATTGATGCTTATGTGAGAAGTCACTCAGTTTGATTCAATTATTGTCAATTAATAATATGAATTATTTAGCGATAATGAAGTTTTGTTTTATTCGTATTATTAACGTAATAAAATAGAAACATCTTTTTATATAAAACAGAATACTTTATTAAAGTTATTCTATAAATAGAATATATTATATTCTATTGTGCATAGTATTTTGCATAGTAAAATCTTTTTATATAAAACAGAATACTTTATTAAAGTTATTCTATAAATAGAATATATTATATTTTATTTAAAAGATTTTTCTTTAAATATGGACCGTCAGATTAAAGTAAATCAATCTGGACCGTTCATGGATTAGTTACTATGCATTCTATTTTCCTATAAATAGAAGCTCATTCCTTCATTATTTTCTTACGAATTCACTGAACTCTAGAGAGAGAAACTATAGAGAGAAAAAAGAAGAGTATTCTGCCACTTAACTACTTCTTTATTTCAGTTCTTCTTTAAAATGGTAAGGGGTGTTATTCTTTCTTATTCATGAAGAGAACTTATGTTATTCCATTCTTTATTATTCTGTTGGAATAACCTGTATGCGTGGTTTACCCTATACTTGGTGGAATGACCTGTATATGCGGTTTACCCAATACTTGGTGATCTTCTTCTGTTATTTCATTCTTTATTATTATGTTAGAATAACCTGTTTATGCGAAGTACCGCATACTTTGTGAAATTCTTTTATTATTCCGTTCTTTACGATTCTGTCGGAATATCCTGTCGGTGTGAATTTCACCTGACCTGGTTCCATTATTTATTATTCCGCATTTATTATTCTGTCGGAATATCCTATCGGTGTGAATTTCACCTGACCTGGTTCCATATTTATTATTTCGCATTTATTATTCTGTTGGGAATAACCTGTCTCTGCGGTCTCTATCGCATGCATGGTGAATCCTTCTGTTATTCTATTCTTTATTATTCTGTTGGAACAACCTGTCTATGTGGATTGCCACATGCATGGTGAATGATCCTTTATATTCATTCCTTATTAAATTGTGGAAATGATCTGTATACGTGGATTACCGCATGGCTGGTGAAAATTCATTTGTAGTTTCATATATTCTTTATTATACTCATTTGGTTAAAGTTTTGATTTCTATACTCCATGAAATTAGTGGAATATCCTTGATATTTGCGCTTCATCCAGTATCTTTTCATGAAAATATTCTTCTGAACATTCTTGACTGTTACTTTACAAAGAAGTATCATGTTGACAATTTGGATATTATTAGTTCCTGGATAAACTAATTCTTAAACATGTTTAATTGAATTCCTATACCATTGTCATCATTCTCATGTTTATTTTATGTTAAAAGTCATCTTTGGCTTACGTGCATAGATGGACTTAGTATGATTATGACCAGGGATCATTCGGTATAATCATGAACTGTGATGTTATAAGTGGTGTGGTAAAAGTCCTCAGTGGCTTGTAATGCATTGATAGACAGTTTGTGGTATGATTATGACCAGTGATTTTTCGGTATAGTCATGATCATTGATGATTTAATGAATATCCTTGGCCCGTAATACAAGGATGATTAGAAGATGTGGATTATTTTATTAAGCTGATTCCCAGCGATAACAGTGTTGAAAAACCTTTTAAATCATAGAAGATAGTAGGTTTTATTCTCTACTTGACTCTTCTAATGGATTGCTTATTCCGCTGCAGTTAAACTTGATGTCTATTGTATTTTATCAGTTTAACATTGTTGAAGACTATTGATAATTTATTCTTCATTATCTTAGTCATAATATTTCTTACTGGGCTAGTTGAGCTCACCCTTTCTTTCAATGTTCTCTTCAGGAAATGAGAATATAGCTGGGACGAGTCAGGGAAAGGAGTGATGGTCCAGAAGATAGCATTAGTAGTCCTCACCATTCTGTTAAATAGTGTGACAATAAATGTAATGAGGACTCCTTGAGTATGGATATTGTCTAGATGACAATATTCCTATTAGAACTCTCAGTTTATGTATTGTCGTATGTTACACGATATTTGTATAATTAAGTTTGTATTTGTATTTTGTACCATGTATCTGACAACCCAAGATGGGTGATAAATACCTAATTTTGGGGGCGTCACAGTTGGTATCAGAGTTTAGGGATATGATCCCTGGCTGAGATGTAAGATAAGAACTAGAAGGGGAGAGACGGGGAATTCCTTCGCTAGTATGACCTACCTAAGTTTATTTGGTATTTAATTGGTCGGTCAGAGTATATGGATAATATGTGATATGTTAATTAACCCTTGTTTTGTGGTAGTGTTTGAAAATGGCATCTAACAATGTTGAGATAAGCATTGGAGCAAAATAATATAACCATATCGCAGTATGAGGTTAAGTTTACGGAGTTATCCCGGTTTGCATCCCATTTGGTCGATAATGAGGAGCGAATGACGCGAAAGTTTCTAAGAGGTTTGAAACCCTATATACGTCAATACCTCATTCTCATGTTTATATTTTATTGAAAGTCATCTGTGGCCTGTAGTGCACAGATGGACTTGGTATGATTATGACCAGGAATTATTCGGTATAATCATGACTGTAATGTTACAAATGATGTAGAAAAAGTCCTCATTGGCCCGTAATGCATTGATGGACAGTTTTTGGTATGATTATGGCTATGGATTCTCTTTGGCCGTAGTGCAAAGACTAATTATTTTATGGCATGATCAGGACCGTTGATGAAAACACGATTATCTTTAGCCGTAGTGCATGCATAATTCGTGGTCGTGATACTAAAGAATATCCTTAGCCGGAGTGCAAGGGTGATTCGATGATGTGGATTAATTATTGAGCTGAGTCTCAGCAATGAAATATTAATTCATAGATGTGGTAAAAGTCATATGTGGCTTACGTGCATAGATGGACTTGACATGATTATGACCAGGGATTGTTTGGTATAATCATGACCGTAATTGAAAACACGATTATCTTTGGCACGTAGTGTATGGGTAATTCGTGGTCGTGATACTATTAAGCTGAGTCTCAGCATTATTGATTTTACAGTTGTATATCCTTGGCCTGTAGTGCGAAGATTAACTGTTGATTATTGGTTATACAGTTGTAAATCTTTAGCCGTAGTGCAAAGATGAATTTATTAGTATGATTATGAGCAGGAATTGTGATTTGGTATAACCATGATTTTTGATGTTTCAGGTGAAGATAGGTGATGTAAATTTTCTTCTTCCTGGGTGCGAAAAGTAATTCAGAATCACAATTATGATTATGAGTTATTCATATGATTGTGGACAGAAATTGTTGATTGATGTTACAGGGATATGGTCACTGACGGAGATATTAGTCTAGAAGACGAGTAATATACTTCGTTAGGGTGTTACTTACCTAAGCTGAAATTGTTTACTTAATAAGTGGATAAATTGTGGTAAGTCTTTTAACCTTTGTTTTGAAGGTATATTCTAGAATGATATTCGAAATACAGGAGATGAGAAATGGAAAAATCATGATAGAGCGGAATTATCTGGAAAGGTACAATCCGAAAAGAAAGTAAGGTATTCTCATCTCTTCGAATATCAGGTACGTACGTTAATTTCGAGGGCGAAATTCCATAAGGAGGGGAGATTGTGAGACCCCGAATTTTATGAAATAAAAGTATTCAATTTTTCTATTTTGGTAAATGGTTAAATTGATAAAAGGTTAAAGTTAAGGGTGATATGTGAATTTTTTTTTTAAAGTAAACAAGTTGTCATAAAATACATGATCACTATTCACGAGTTACTATTCACGGGTTACTATTCACCCAAATTACTATTCACTCTAGTATCGTTCACTCGAGTATTTGGGACACTTTTTGTGTCGGAGTACTATTTATGAGTTACTATTCACGAATTACTATTCACAGGTTACTATTCACCCAAATTACTATTCACTCTAGTATTGTTCACTCGAGTATTTAGGACACTTTTTGTGTCGGAGTTACTATTCATGAGTTACTATTCACGAGTTACTATTCATCTAAATTACTATTCACTCTAGTATTATTCACTCGAGCGTTTGAGACACTTTTTGTGTCGGAGTTACTATTCAGGAGTTACTATTCACGGGTTACTATTCACCCAAATTACTATTCACTCTAGTATTGTTCGCTCGAGTATTTGGGACACTTTTTGTGTCGAAGTACTATTCACGAGTTACTATTTACGGGGAATATTCGTACGACAGTACAATCATTGGTGCACCCCACAACGGAATTATTGTCAGATTGAAAAAACGACAAAATATTTTATTAAAAATAACGGCGGAAGTTTTACCGTTGATACTGTTGAATTACTCGGTAGTAAAAGTACAGTAATACGTGTGGTTGCATAGTAGCACACGGTATTGATGCTTATGTGAGAAGTCACTCAGTTTGATTCAATTATTGTCAATTAATAATATGAATTATTTAGCGATAATAAAGTTTTGTTTTTTTCGTATTATTAACGTAATAAAACAGAAACATCTTTTTATATAAAACAGAATACTTTATTAAAGTTATTCTATAAATAGAATATATTATATTCTATTGTGCATAGTGTTTTGCATAGTAAAATCTTTTTATATAAAACAGAATACTTTATTAAAGTTATTCTATAAATAGAATATATTATATTTTATTTAAAAGATTTTTCTTTAAATATGGACCGTCAGATTAAAGTAAATCAATCTGGACCGTTCATGGATTAGTTACTATGTATTCCATTTTCCTATAAATAGAAGCTCATTCCTTCATTATTTTCTTACGAATTCACTGAACTCTAGAGAGATAAACTATAGAGAGAAAGAAGAAGAGTATTCTGCCACTTAACTACTTCTTTATTTCAGTTCTTCTTTAAAATGGTAAGGGGTGTTATTCTTTCTTATTCATGAAGAGAACTTATGTTATTCCATTCTTTATTATTCTGTTGGAATAACCTGTATGCGTGGTTTACCCTATACTTGGTGGAATGACCTGTATATGCGGTTTACCCAATACTTGGTGATCTTCTTCTGTTATTCCATTCTTTATTATTATGTTAGAATAACCTGTTTATGCGAAGTACCGCATACTTGGTGAAATTCTTTTATTATTCCGTTCTTTACGATTCTGTCGGAATATCCTGTCGGTGTGAATTTCACCTGACCTGGTTCCATATTTATTATTCCGCATTTATTATTCTGTTGGGAATAACCTGTCTGTGCGGTCTCTATCGCATGCATGGTGAATCCTTCTGTTATTCTATTCTTTATTATTTTGTTAGAATAACCTGTCTATGTGGATTGCCACATGCATGGTGAATGATCCTTTATATTCATTCCTTATTAAATTGTGGAAATGATCTGTATACGTGGATTACCGCATGGCTGGTGAAAATTCATTTGTAGTTTCATATATTCTTTATTATACTCATTTGGTTAAAGTTTTGATTTCTATACTCCATGAAATTAGTGGAATATCCTTGATATTTGCGCTTCATCCAGTATCTTTTCATGAAAATATTCTTCTGAGCATTATTGACTGTTACTTTACAAAGAAGTATCATGTTGACAATTTGGATATTATTAGTTCCTGGATAAACTAATTCTTAAACATGTTTAATTGAATTCCTATAACATTGTCATCATCCTCATGTTTATTTTATGTTAAAAGTCATCTTTGGCTTACGTGCATAGATGGACTAAGTATGATTATGACCAGAGATCATTCGGTATAATCATGAACTGTGATGTTATAAGTGGTGTGGTAAAAGTCCTCAGTGGCTTGTAATGCATTGATAGACAGTTTGTGGTATGATTATGACCAGTGATTTTTCGGTATAGTCATGATCATTGATGATTTAATGAATATCCTTGGCCCGTAATACAAGGATGATTAGAAGATGTGGATTATTTTATTAAGCTGAGTCCCAGCGATAACAGTGTTGAAAAACCTTTTAAATCATAGAAGATAGTAGGTTTTATTCTCTACTTGACTCTTCTAATGGATTGCTTATTCCGCTGCAGTTAAACTTGATGTCTATTGTATTTTATCAGTTTAACATTGTTGAAGACTATTGATAATTTATTCTTCATTATCTTAGTCATAATATTTCTTACTGGGCTAGTTGAGCTCACCCTTTCTTTCAATGTTCTCTTCAGGAAATGAGAATATAGCTGGGACGAGTCAGGGAAAGGAGTGATGGTCCAGAAGATAGCATTAGTAGTCCTCACCATTCTGTTAAATAGTGTGACAATAAATGTAATGAGGACTCCTTGAGTATGGATATTGTCTAGATGACAATATTCCTATTAGAACTCTCAGTTTATGTATTGTCGTATGTTACACGACATTTGTATAATTAAGTTTGTATTTGTATTTTGTACCATGTATCTGACGACCCAAGATGGGTGATAAATACCTAATTTTGGGGGCGTCACACTTTCGATAAGGTGGAGGGATATATAGTGGTAGAGGAGGCTATGAATAGCCTAAAACGTCCGTCTTCGGATAGACTGACTGAAACAGATCTAGACAAAACTGATGGTGGTCAGAAGAAGAATGAAAGGAATAATGGCCGCTACAATGGAGGGTCCAAGAAGTATAACAACTGGAAACAGGGATGAGGTCGTTCGTCCGGTCCGACCCAGAAGGTGAATAGGACGTACATTCAACTGAACACCGATCGGGTTGTTATTCTTGATCAGATCAAAAATCAACCCATCTTCGAACCACCCAGGGACAACCTTAAGCCCGAAGCAGGTAATTCTCGCAAGTACTGTGATTATCATCAGGTGTTGGGTCACGATATGAATGACCGTGCTAGTCTGAAAGACTTTATAGAGAGGAAGGTTCAAGGGGGTGCCCTGGTTCAGTACGTTGCTGCGAGAACAACTCAACAAGCCCAGCAAAGAGATAGGGAACCTGTTCAGGTTGCTCAGCCGGCTCAGCCTACATTGACAGCTCTTGGACAGCCAGCAAGGCATGTGGTCGTGTCATCACTGGAGGGACTTCTGGCAAACTTTTTGGGAAGAATCGTCGAGGATACGTGGATTCGGTCATGTCAGTGGCTAGTACGCTCCCGAAGACTGATAGACCTTATCCAGGTACGGTAATGAGGATTACCCTTTGGAGCCCATCAAACCCCATGAAGGAGCACTGGTGATAACTGCACAAGTGGGTTCGGTCGACATGAAAAGGATGATGATCGACAACGGGTCTTCTGTGGATATTCTGTACGCCCATGCTTATCAGAGGATGCATCTGGATGGGCGAAAGATTGAGATTGGACAGGAAGCTCCCTTATACCGCTTCAACAATGATCCAGTCAAGGTGACAAGGACTATTGAGCTACCGGTTATCTTCGGCATAGCTTCCCAACAGGTAGAAATAATGTGCAAATTCTATGTTATGCATGTAGATTCGGTTTACAACGCCATTTTAGGGAGACCCACTTTAACTGCTTTACAAACTGTAACCTCAATCCCTTATTTCAAAATCAAAATTTTCACGGCTCATGGGGTTGGCAAGGTGGCCGGAGACTTGGATCTGGCTAGACGTTGCTATAGAAATACAGTGATCGCTTCGGGGGTTGGGGTGTCGAAGCAGAAACAGACTATGGCGATAGAGATTGAGCCCTTCACCGAGAGCAGTTTAGAATCGTTGGTCATGCCAGTTGGGGGGACAGAGGAGTTCGAGCTAATTCTTGGGAAGAAGGACAAGACAGTAAAGATAGATTCGGGTCTGCCGGAACCTCTTCGGAAGAACCTTATGGAGCTTCTACGATGCTATGCAGATGTCTTCGCATGGGAACCTCAGGACATACCAGGGGTGAGTCGAAAGATCGCAGAGCATAGGTTAGAGGTGGACCCATTTAAGAAGCCCGTTCGGCAGAAGAGAAGGGTTTTTGCACCAGAGCGACAATGGATCATCGATGAAGAGATTGCAAAGCTGCTGACTGCGGACTTTATTTTTGAGATAGACTACCCAGAGTGGATGGCGAATGTAGTGCTGGTCTAGAAGCAGAATGGGAAGTGACGAGTCTGCATCGACTAGAAGGACTTGAATAAAGCTTGTCTGAAAGACTTCTATCCTCTACCCCACATCGATCAGCTCATCGAGGCGACTTCGGGGTATGCATTACTAAGCTTTATGGATACTTTCTCTGTTACCATCAGATTTCCATGTGCAAGGAGGATATACCGAAGACGATGTTCATTACGCATCGTTCGGTATATGCCTATAAGAAGATAACGTTTGGATTGATCAATGCGGGAGCTATGTACAAAAGAATGATGAACTTCGTATTCTGACGTCAGTTGGGCAAGAATATGGAGGTATACGTCGATGACATGATTGTCAAGAGTATTCTCATACAGAAACACTTGGACGATTTAGAAGAATGCTTTCAGACGGTCCGTCATCACAACCTGAGGCTGAACCCGACCAAGTGCACTTTTGGTCATGGTGCTGGCAAATTTCTGGGTTATCTGGTCATTCAGGGGGTTATCGAAGCCAATCCAGAGAAAATCTAGGCTATTATAAACATGATGACTCCTCAGTCATTTAAATATGTTCAACGTCTAACAGGAAGGATTGCAGCTTTGAGAAGGTTCATGTCCAAGTCGGCAGAAAGGTGTTTGTCGTTCTTTGACACGTTGAAAGGGCTGAAGAATGCAAAGACGTTCCAATGGACTTCGGAATGTGAAGACGCCTTCCAGGGCATAAAGACTTACCTGTCTTCGGCGCCTTTGTTGATGAAGCCCGCTCCTGCTGAACCCTTATATTTGTACTTAGCAGCTAGTTCGCTGGTAGTAGGAGCAGTTTTGGTGCGAGAAGTTGGGAGTAAGCAGCACCCGGTTTACTATGTAAGCCACGTCCTTAGGGATGCTGAAACAAGGTACCCAAATATTGAAAAATTTGTCTTTGCTCTAATGATAGCTAGTCAAAATCTTAGGCAGTATTTTCAAGGTCGGTTGTTGGTGGTATATATGAATCAGCTTCTGAAGAAGGTTCTGGACAAACCCGAAGTTTCTGGGAGGTTAGCTGCTTGGACAATGGAGTTGTCCCAATTCTTCATTGAATATCATCCCCGGACAGCTATTAAGGGGCAGGCCTTGGCTGATTTTGTAGTTGAATACTCATTTTCTGAAGCTGATGACATTTTGGTAGAAACCGAAGGATCAGACAGAACGGTTGCAGTTCTTCAGCAGAAGTAGAGCTCGTGGACACTGTATGCAGATAAGTCTTCTACTTCGGACACCAGTAGAGCAGGAATTATCTTGACGAGTGCGGAGGGATTCAAAGTGCAACAGGCCATCAGATTCAGGTTCAGAGCGACCAACAACGAAGTCGAATACGAAGTAGTGCTAGCAGGAGTACGACTAGCAAAGAGTCTTGAAGTTCAGAAGTTGATTATCTATAGCGACTCTCAACTAGTCGTCAAACAAAATTCAGGGGAGTATGAAGCTCGAGGACCAATAATGATCAAGTACCTGACAGAGTTGAAAGATCGGCTTCAGTATTTCCATTCCTATGAGTTTCAAGGCGTTGAGCGTAATGATAATTCTATTGCCGATGCACTGTCAAAACTGGCTACTACGGATGCGAATGTTTTTGATGGATATGTTTACTTGGAAATTTTGCAGCATCCTAGTGTTCAGCATGAATCGGTAATGTGTGTTGACCGTTCCAACTACTGGTTGACTCCATATCTGGAGTATCTGGCAGATGGCGTCCTTCCTTCGGATCAGATGCTTGCCAAGAAAGTTAAGTACAAAAGTGCTAACTTTGTTCTTATTGATGGAAATCTTTATCGAAGAGCTTTTTCATCTCTATTGCTGAAGTGTTTGACTCCATCCGAAGCTGAATATGCTTTTCGAGAGGTCCACGAAGGCACCTGTGGCGTCCATATGGCTACAAAGTCGTTAGTCTATAAAGTACTTCGTCAAGGGTACTACTGGCCTATAATTTTCAAGGAAGCTATGGAGTATGTAAAGAAGTGTGAGAAGTGCCAACTCAACAGTCCGATCCCACATCAGCCACCAGAAGAGCTATATTCGATCCTATCTCCTATACTTTTTGCTGTCTGGGGGTAGATATACTGGGTTCATTGCCGAAAGCTAAAGGTCAAGTCAGTTTCGTTATAGTCGCCATTGATTATATGACCAAATGGGTTGAAGCGAAGCCACTTTGGTTGATAACGAAATAAGAATGTTTAAAGTTTATGAAAGAGTCAGTAGTGTTTCGTTTCGGGATCCCTAAGGTGGTGATATCAGACAATGGACGCCAGTTCGTGGGATCGAAGTTTGAAGAATTTTTGAAGGAATTGGGGGTTCAGCACAGGAAGACTTCAGTAACTCATCCACAGTCGAACGGACAGGTCGAAGTGACCAACAGAACGCTTCTGAATGGGATCAAGCGTAGATTGGATGAAGCTAAGGGAAGATGGCCAGAGGAGCTGCTCAGCGTATTATGGGCTTATCGGACTACAACGGGAGATTCACCTTTCAGGTTGGCCTATGGTACTGATGCCTTCGTTCCAGTTAAAATTAGATCTACAAGTCTTCGGGTCAGTCAGTTTAAGGAGATATACAATGAAGAAGGGCTGAAAGTTAATCTGGATTTACTTGAAGAAGTTAGGGAAACAACTTTGATTAGATTGGCAGCCTATCAGCGAAGAGTGGCTAAGCATTACAATAAGGGGGTAAAGCTTCGCAGGTTTGAAGTGGAAGATTTGGTCCTCAGAAAAGTCGAAGCATCTACGCCTCAGAATTTGGAAAAGCTGATGCCGAACTGGGAAGGACCTTATGAAGTTGTTGAGGTACCAAAGCCAGGGACTTATCGGTTGAGGGCACTGGATGGAATAGAGATAAAGAATACTTGATGCTGGCAGGCTTCGGAAATACTTCCAATAGATACAGTGTAAGTGTACCGGAAGTCTGTAAATTTTACGAATCATCATCAATAAAAGATTCTTTTTCTCAAATGGGTCTTCTGTTCATTGTTGTTCAACTTCATCGGTGTAAGGAGGTTCGGGTGGACTCGCTGACCATTCGATGGTAGCCTTATCGGCATGTGGTCCTTATGAATTTGTCAGGCCTTTCGTGTTAGGCAAACTTCATTGGTGTAAGGAGGTTCGGGTGGACTCGCTGACCATTCGATGATAGCCTTATCGGCAGGTGGTCCTTATGAATTTGTCAGACCCTTCGTGGTAGGTAAACTTCATCGGTGTAAGGAGGTTCGGATGGACTCGCTGACCATTCGATGGTAGCCTTATCGGCAGATGGTCCTTATAAATTTGTCAGGCCCTTCATGGTAGACAAACTTCATCGGTGTAAGGAGGTTCGGGTGGACTCGCTGACCATTCGATGGTAGCCTTATCGGCAGGTGGTCCTCATGAATTTGTCAAGCCCTTCGAGGTAGGCAAACTTCATCGGTGTAAGGAGGTTCAGGTGGACTTGCTGACCATTCGATGGTAGCCTTATCGGCAGGTGGTCCTTATAAATTTGTCAGGCCCTTCGTGGTAGGCAAACTTCATCGGTGTAAGGAGGTTCGGGTGGACTTCCTGACCATTCGATGGTAGCCTATCTGGTCAGTGAAATCCTGTGGGTTTGTTAGGCCCTTCGTGGTAAACAAATTTCCTATGATGCAGATCTACCTCACACTTCGATAACGAATAAATATTGCATTAGTTTATTACCTGATCCTATCTGTTATATGACTTGCTTAGTTATTTACTAACAGTTTAAGTTCAGTTTAAAAAATAAAGAGCTTGTACATTTTTCAAATTGATAGACATTGAAATATCGACAAAGAACAAATGCAAAATAGTAATAAGGAACGAAGTTGATATTTTATTAATATAATATTGTTTATAAAAAGATAGAAACAGAAACCCTACAGCTAAAGGAAAGAGGAATCATCTTCAGGCGTCAGCTTCGTCTTCGGAGGAGTCGAGAATGGTTAGATCAACCTTGGCGGTGACAAGTTTTGCCTTGTCTTTGCTTCGGCATTCATCATATCCATTTGAGAATATCTGAATGATCTTCTCATTCAACTCAGCTGATTTTCGGTAGTCTTCTTGGATTTCTTTGCGAAGATCTTCGGCCAAGGGGGGACCTAGATCTCTCAGGGCTCGAAGCTCTCGAAGCTCCTCTTCGAGCTTCGGTCGTTCTTTTAGATTTCGTAACTCCCTGGTTTCGAATTCGTTTACCTACAGCGCCAGACTCTTGTTAGTTTTCATAAGTGTATCGTTCTTCTGCACGATGATTTCGTTTCTATGAACCAAATCTGCGTTCATGTTTGTGATGGTTCGATGAGTGGCCTCAGCTGTCTCCATTTTTTCTTTCAATTTATTCAGATCTTTTTGGAGGCATTCATTATTGTAGAGAGCAGTACCGTGGTCACTTCTCTCTTTGCTCAAGGTCGACTTCAGAATAGCATTCTCTCATCTGGCGGCGTCTTCTTCGGCTTCAGCTTCTTTATATTTAGGACGAAAGCGTCCGAAGACAGCGTTTATCTGCGCGTATTCAGTATTAGTTACAGAATAAAGCAAAGGTATAAATGATTAAATTTTTAATGAAATTACCTTGGCCTGGTACATCATCCCTTCGTCAATCAGGTCGACAAGAGAGCTGTTCTCGAATCGATGGTCATCGGTATCTCTGACAAATGAGTCATACAATTGAAAAGGGAAGTTCTCATTGAATTTAGGTCATATAGTAGGCGATGACATGGCTTCACGCCTGAATTCTAAAGATGATGGCTGTGATGAAGAAGGCATATGTGGTTCGGAAGGAGGTGGGGGGTGAGTAGGCGCAGGTTCAGGGGATGACAATGGTTGTTCATCAGAAGGTTGTTTCCCTTTGCGAGATAAAGCTTCTAACTCTTTGTCAGAAACGTGGATTTCCATTAGGATGATTATAGGAGGATCAACTTCGGGGGTAGGTACTCGAAGTTCATCAACAGAGAGAGGGGTTATTTTGGTTCTCCTCTTCTTGGCACGTAGGGCTTGCATTAGCTCGTTTAGAGGCATATCAATCAAACTTACATTAGAAACTGGTAGGGAATCTTGAGGAATTGGTTTTGATTTTCGTGTGGCCCTTTTCTTCAAACGAGGTTGGTTAGATTTTTCTGCCGCAACGAAATCTGGTTGGGCCTCGGCGTCCTGAGGATCAGAAGCTGAAGGCCCTTCGGATAGAATTTCAGTAACAGTTGGTGAAGATTTTCCCGAAAGGAATCTATCCAGATCCTTTCGGTCAATCGACGTTGGTTTAATAAGAGATACTGTATAAGAAAAAAGAGCAATTCAGATAATGCTAGTTGAAATCGACAAATTCTGCAACAAATAAAAACTTGAGACTTACATTTATGGTCATATAACCATGCTTACTTATTCAGGAGTCCGAAGCTCCATTCCTTCATAGGAATCTTCTCTAGAATATTCGCCATCTCTTTCACACGTTCCTCTGAAATATCTTCGAAGTCTGCAGAGATACGCTCAGAAGTAGTCCATTCCGGAATAGATGGGATTTCGGGTCCTTTGACAAAGAACCACTCCCTATGCCACCCTTTGTTGTTCGAAAGAGTATCCATTAGAGGTCGCTTCTCAAACTTGGCATTGGGCTTAGGGGGCTGTTTGCTCAGCATCTTGAAATCTCGTTCCCGAGATTTCCCGACTGAGAAGAGGGTGAAAAAGGAATCGACTGAAGGGGGGATTCTTACCTCATATGTAAGACCCCAACTTTTATAAATAAAGATGAATTTTCTATAAATATCATTTTTGAATATTATGGAGTTAATTTGATATAATGTTATAGTTGTGGGTAATATTTATAAATTTTGCAAAGTACGCAAGTTGTTATATAATATTCGATTGGTCGGGGAATATTCGTTTTAACAGGGAATATTCGTACAACGACACAATCATTGGTGGACCCCACAACGGAATTATTGTCGGATTGAGAAAATGACAAAAATATTTTATTAAAAATAACGGCGGAAATTTTACCATTGTTACTGTTGAACTACTCGGTAGTAAAAGTACAGTAATACGTGTGGTTGCATAGTAGCACACAGTATTGATTATTAATGCTTATGTGAGAAGTCACTCAGTTTGATTCAATTATTGTCAGTTAATAATATGAATTATTTAGCGATAATGACGTTTTGTTTTATTCGTATTATTAACGTAATAAAACAGAAACATCTTTTTATATAAAACAGAATACTTTATTAAAGTTATTCTATAAATAGAATATATTATATTTTATTTAAAAGATTTTTCTTTAAATATGGACCGTCAGATTAAAGTAATCAATCTGGACCGTTCATGGATTAGTTACTATGCATTCTATTTTTCTATAAATAGCAGCTCATTCCTTCATTATTTCTTACGAATTCACTGAACTCTAGAGAGAGAAACTATAGAGAGAAACTATAGAGAGAGAGAAGAAGAGTATTCTGCTACTTAACTACTTCCTTATTTCAGCTCGTCTTTAAAACGGTAAGGGGTGTTATTCTTTCTTATTCATGAAGAGAACTGTTGTTATTTCATTTATTATTATTCTGTTGGAATAACCTGTATACGCGGTCTACCCTATACTTGGTGACATTCTTCTATTATTCTGTTGGAACATCCTGTCTGTGTATTTTACACCGGACCTGGTTCCGTTTTTATTATTATTCTGTTGGAACATCCTGTCTGTGTGTTTTACACCGAACCTGGTTCCATTTTTATTATTATTCTGTTGGAACATCCTGTCTGTGTGTTTTACACCGGACCTGGTTCCGTTTTTATTATTATTCTGTTGGAACATCCTGTCTGTGTGTTTTACACCGGACCTGGTTCCATTATTTATTATTCTGTCGGAATATCCTGTCTGTGCGTTTACGCCGGACCTGGTTCCATTATTTATTATTCTGTCGGAATATCCTGTCTGTGCGTTTACGCCAGACCTGGTTCCATTATTTATTATTCTGTTGGAATAACCTGTCTGTGCGGTCTATCGCATGCATGGTGATTTCTTTTGTTATTCCATTCTTTATTATACTCAGTTGGTTAAGTTTTGACTTCTATACTCCATGAAATTTGTGGAATATCCTTGACATTTGCGCTTCATCTAGTATCTATTCATGAAAATATTCTCCTGATCATTCTTGAATTTTACTCCACAAAGCAGTATCATGTTGACAATTTGGACGTTGTTAATTCCTGGATAAATTAATTCTTGAACTTGTTTTATTGAATTCTTATATCATTGTCATCATCCTCATGTTTATAAAATGTTGAAAGTCATCTGTGGCCTGTAGTGCATAGATGGACTTGGTATGATTATGACCAGGGATTATTCGGTATAATCATGACCGTAATGTTACAAATGATGTGGTAAAAGTCCTCATTGGCCCGTAGTGCATTGATGGACAGTTGTTGGCATGATCATGACCATTAATGAATATACGAATATCCTTGGCCGTAGTGCAGGGGTGATTCGATGATGTGGATTATTTTATTAAGCTGAGTCTCAGCGATCACAGTGTTGAAAAACTTTTTAAATCATAAAAGATAGTAGAGTTTATTTTCTACTTGACTCTTTTAATGGATTGCTTTTTCCGCTGCAGTTAAACTTGATGTCATTGTTGAAGGCTAATGATAATTTATTCTGCATTATCTTAGTCATAATATTTCTTACTGGGCTAGTTGAGCTCACCCTTTCTTTCACTGTTCTCTTCGGGAAATGAGAACGTAGCTGGGGCAAGTCGGGGAACGGAGTGATGGTCCGAATGACAGTATTAGTTAGTAGTCCTCACTATTCTATGTAATGGTGTGTTAATAAATGTAATGAGGACTCCTTTTGAGTATGAATACTTTCTAGAAGATAATATTTGTATTCAAACTCACAGTTTATGTTTTGTCGTATTGTACACGACAGTTGTATTAGTAAGTTGTATTTGTATTTTGTACTATGTATCTGACGACCCAAGATGGGTGATGTATACCTAATTTTGGGGGCGTCACAGTTGGTATCAGAGCTTAGGGATATGATCCCTGGCTAAGATGTGAGAATAGAACTAGGAGGGGAGAGACGGGGAATTCCTTCGCTAGTATGACCTACCTAAGTTTATTTGCATGGTATTTAATTGGTCGGTCATAATATAAGGATAATATATGACATATCAATTAACTTTTATTTTGTGGCAGTATCTGAAAATGGCATCTGAGAATGTTGAGAATAGCAATGGAGCACAGACGACTGTTGATTCACCACATATCAATAATCAGGATAATGTGCATCAGGAAGGTGACAATCCTCATGCAAACAACAACACTGACCAGATGATGAATGATGGAATGTTCAGAGGTTTTATGCAATTCATGCAACAACAGGTGAAAGCGGCTCCTGTCTACAACGTAGGTGGAAATACTGGAAACTCTCAGGCGGTCACCGCTAAACAGTTTAAGGAGCTGGGACCACCGGAGTTTAAGGGAGAACCCAAACCACTTGTAGCTGAAACATGGATAAAGCAGATCACCAAGATATTTGATGTCTTGGGTTGCTCCGAGGAGCAAAAGGTTCCCTTTGCCGCCTTTATTTTGCGAGGAGAGGCAGATTACTGGTGGGAATCGATAAAGCGTACTCAACCTGCCGCACTGAAGATGTCTTGGGAGAAGTTCCAAGAGCTGTTTAACGACAAATATTTTCCCGAGAGTATTCGTCACATGAAGGAGGTGGAGTTCATCAAATTGGAGCAGAATAATATGACCGTGTCGCAGTACGAGGCAAAATTTGCGGAGTTATCCCGGTTTGCGTCCCACCTGGTGGATAATGAAGAAAGAATGACGCGGATGTTTTTAAGAGGTTTGAAGCCGGAGATACGTCAACATCTTGTTTCTCATAAACTGTGTTTGTATTCAGATGTTGTGAATAGGGCTCAGTTAGTGGAGCGCGATAACGAGTCAACGCAACCAAAAGAGAGCAGTCGACAAAATGATAATACCAGTGAGAGCAGTCATCGAAGCGGTGACAACAAGCGTGGAGGGAATCAACAGGCCAGAAATGGTAACCACTTCGGTGGTAATCAGGGCCAAAACAATAAGAATGGGCATTTCAAGAAGAGGAGATTCAACAATGATGGAAAGACGTCAGCACCAGCACCTGTCGTTAAGGAAGGAGAACGACCACCTATCATATGTTTCAAATGCGGAGGGGAGGGGCACATCAGTCCAAACTGCGCGATGCCGTCCAAAGCATGTTATAATTGTGGAAGAGAAGGTCATTTAGCCCGATTTTGTCGTTTACCGAAGACAAATTCAGCTAGGATGGAGGCACCAAAGGCCGTCCCAGAAAAGTCAAAACCGGTTGTGCAAGGGAGAGCGTTTGTTGTGAACTCCCAGAGAGCAAGGAACCCGAATGAGGTCATCACGGGTAAGCTTATCATAAACTCTAACGAAGTCTATACTTTATTTGATACCGGTTCTACCCATTCTTTTATTTCTCCTACTTGCGCTCATCGATTAAATTTGATTCCGGAGAAATTAGACTTTGACTTAGCAGTTGAAACTCCATTGGGAGAAACCTTCATTACATCCACGGTTTATAAGTCTTGTTCAAGTTGGTACCCACACATTACCTGTCGATCTTATTTCATTAAAAATACTTGCATTTGACGTGATTCTAGGGATTGATTGGTTAACTACTCATCATGCAAAAATTGATTATTTTCGTAAGGTTGTTAGCTTTCATATTCCTAATCGACCTATTATGCGAATTCAAGCAACCAAACCATTAAAATCAATCGCTGTCATCTCAAGCCATAAAGCTATTCGTTTATTGAAAAACGGATGTCAAGCTTTCTTAGCTCATGTCACAGATCTAAACAAAAATACGTCAGCTTTGAATGATATTTCTGTTGTTAATAAATTTCCTGACGTATTTCCCGAAGAACTTCCTGGCCTACCCCCAGAGCGTGAAATTGAATTTTGTATCGACCTTGAACCCGGTACAAAACCCATTTCCAAAGCCCCATATCGAATGGCTCCTATTGAACTTCAGGAGTTAAAGACCCAACTGCAGGAATTGTTAGACATTGGTTTTATTCGTCCTAGTACTTCTCCTTGGGGTGCTCCTGTTCTGTTCGTGAAGAAGAAAGATGGGAGTATGCGACTTTGTATTGATTATCGGGAGTTGAATCATGTCACCATCAAAAATAGGTACCCATTGCCACGTATTGATGACCTGTTTGACCAGTTGCAAGGAGCACAATTCTTTTCAAAGATCGATCTTCGTTCTGGATATCATCAGCTGAAGGTTAGAACTGAGGATATTCCAAAGACGGCTTTTAGAACTCGGTACGGGCATTATGAATTCTTAGTTATGTCTTTTGGATTGACTAATGCTCCTGCTGCCTTCATGGATATGATGAACAGGGTATTCAAGGAATATTTGGATCACTTTGTGGTCGTCTTTATCGATGACATCCTTGTTTATTCCAAAAGCCGTGAAGATCATGAGCAACACTTGAGGCTGGTACTCCAAAAGCTTCGTGAATACAAACTTTATGCCAAGTTGAAGAAATGCGAGTTCTGGCTGGAAGAGGTAGCATTCCTTGGGCACGTAGTATCAAGTCGTGGAATATCTGTTGACCCGGCAAAGATTGAAGCTATTCAAAGCTGGGAGCAACCTAAATCAGTGACCGAAGTACGTAGCTTTCTTGGTTTAGCTGGTTATTATCGGAGATTCGTGGAAGGATTTTCTCGAATCGCTACTCCATTAACTCAGCTGACTCGGAAAGATACAAAGTTCGGTTGGAGCGAAGAATGTGAGCAGAGTTTTCAAGAACTCAAGAGGAGACTCATTTCAGCACCTGTTCTAACAATACCATCTGGCTCGGAGGGATTTGTCATCTACAGTGATGCTTCGAGCAAAGGGTTGGGATGCGTTCTCATGCAACATGGAAAAGTCATAGCCTATGCATCAAGACAACTCAAGGAATATGAGAGGAATTATCCTACTCATGATCTAGAGTTGGCAGCTGTTGTCTTTGCACTTAAAATTTGGAGGCATTACTTGTATGGGGAGAAGGTGGAGATCTTTACGGATCATAAAAGCCTCAAATATTTCTTCACTCAAAAGGAACTCAACATGCGACAACGACGTTGGCTTGAACTGTTGAAAGATTATGATCATACCATTCAATACCATCCTGAAAAAGCGAACGTGGTAGCTGACGCATTGAGTAGAAGATCATATGCAAGTACGAGTGCGATATTGTCAACACAAAGACCCATTTTGTGTGATTTGCAAAGGATGGAGATAGAGTTAAAGACTCCAGGGACCCATGTGATGATGGCGAATATACGAGTAGAACCGACTTTAATCGATAAAGTTAAAGCTGCTCAAGCTACAGACCTGGAGCTGATGCGTATGAGGAAGAAAGTGCAAGAAGGTGCTATGCCGGAAGCAAGAATCGATGAAGAAGGAATACTTCGAGTCAACTCCAGACTTTGTGTTCCTAACAACCCTGATTTAAAGTATGAAATCATGATGGAGGCGCACAACACACCGTTTGCAATCCATCCTGGAAGTACCAAAATGTATCATGATCTTCGTCATACATTTTGGTGGAGCAATATGAAGAGAGAGATAGCGTTGTTTATCTCAAGGTGTCTAACTTGTCAACGAGTCAAAGCGGAGCATCAAGTACCAAAAGGTCCATTGCAACCACTTGAAATTCCAGAATGGAAGTGGGAGCACATTACCATGGATTTCGTTACCGGTCTTCCTAGGGTTTCTCAAGGTATTGATGCGATTTGGGTCATTGTTGATAGATTGACCAAGTCTGCTCATTTCTTACCGATACGAGAAACTTATACACTTGAACGTCTTGCTCGTATGTACATAAACGAGATTGTAAGACTGCATGGTATGCCAGTATCCATAGTTTCTGACCGAGACCCAAGATTCACTTCACGATTTTGGGTTAGTTTACAAAAAGCTATGGGCACGGATTTACGATTTAGTTCAGCATATCATCCTCAGACGGACGGACAATCAGAGAGGACTATTCAAACTCTTGAAGATCTATTAAGACTCTGTGTCTTTGACTTCAAAGGAAGTTGGGACAAGTTCTTACCATTGGTGGAGTTTTCCTACAACAACAGTTATCAAGCAAGTATTGGCATGGCTCCATTCGAAGCATTGTATGGAAGAAAATGTCGTTCTCCAGTATGCTGGGATGAGGTGGGTGAAGCAACGTTGTTGGGACCGGAGTTGGTACGTATGACTACAGAAAAGATTCAAACGATCCGACAACGTATAAAAACCTCACAAGATCGACAAAAGAGTTATGCTGATCTTCATCGAAAGGACGTGGAATTTGATGTAGGAGATCATGTGTTCTTACGTGTTGCTCCATGGAAAGGAGTTACGAGATTTGGAAAGAGAGGAAAGCTCAATCCTCGATTCATCGGTCCATTTTTAATCCTCGATCGAGTAGGAACTGTGGCTTATAGACTCGCTTTACCGCCAAGTATGTCTCGTGTTCATAACGTTTTTCACATATCCATGTTACGCAAATATGTGGAAGACCCGAACCACATTATTGAGTTAGAACCGGACGAAATAGCGGAAGATTTGACGTATGAAGAAGTTCCTGTTCAAATCTTGGATAAGAAGGAACATATTCTACGCTCCAAGGTTATACCTCAAGTCAAAGTTTTGTGGAGAAACCACGATGTTGAGGAAATGACTTGGGAGTTAGAATCTGAAATGAAATCAAGGTATCCTTACCTCTTCGACATACCAGGTACGTACCCTAATTTCGAGGGCGAAATTTCATAAGAAGGGGAGGTTGTAAGACCCCAACTTTTATAAATAAAGATGAATTTTCTATAAATATCATTTTTGAATATTATGGAGTTAATTTGATATAATGTTATAGTTGTGGGTAATATTTATAAATTTTGCAAAGTACGCAAGTTGTTATATAATATTCGATTGGTCGGGGAATATTCGTTTTTACAGGGAATATTCGTACAACGACACAATCATTGGTGGACCCCACAACGAAATTATTGTCGGATTGAGAAAACGACAAAAATATTTTATTAAAAATAACGGCGAAAATTTTACCATTGTTACTGTTGAACTACTCGGTAGTAAAAGTACAGTAATACGTGTGGTTGCATAGTAGCACACGGTATTGATTATTAATGCTTATGTGAGAAGTCACTCAGTTTGATTCAATTATTGTCAGTTAATAATATGAATTATTTAGCGATAATGACGTTTTGTTTTATTCGTATTATTAACGTAATAAAACAGAAACATCTTTTTATATAAAACAGAATACTTTATTAAAGTTATTCTATAAATAGAATATATTATATTTTATTTAAAAGATTTTTCTTTAAATATGGACCGTCAGATTAAAGTAATCAATCTGGACCGTTCATGGATTAGTTACTATGCATTCTATTTTTCTATAAATAGCAGCTCATTCCTTCATTATTTCTTACGAATTCACTGAACTCTAGAGAGAGAAACTATAGAGAGAAACTATAGAGAGAGAGAAGAAGAGTATTCTGCTACTTAACTACTTCCTTATTTCAGCTCTTCTTTAAAACGGTAAGGGGTGTTATTCTTTCTTATTCATGAAGAGAACTGTTGTTATTTCATTTCTTATTATTCTGTTGGAATAACCTGTATACGCGGTCTACCCTATACTTGGTGACATTCTTCTATTATTCTGTTGGAACATCTGTCTGTGTGTTTTACACCGGACCTGGTTCCGTTTTTATTATTATTCTGTTGGAACATCCTGTCTGTGTGTTTTACACCGGACCTGGTTCCATTTTTATTATTATTCTGTTGGAACATCCTGTCTGTGTGTTTTACACCGGACCTGGTTCCGTTTTTATTATTATTCTGTTGGAACATCCTGTCTGTGTGTTTTACACCGGACCTGGTTCCATTATTTATTATTCTGTCGGAATATCCTGTCTGTGCGTTTACGCCGGACCTGGTTCCATTATTTATTATTCTGTCGGAATATCCTGTCTGTGCGTTTACGCCGGACCTGGTTCCATTATTTATTATTCTGTTGGAATAACCTGTCTGTGCGGTCTATCGCATGCATGGTGATTTCTTTTGTTATTCCATTCTTTATTATACTCAGTTGGTTAAGTTTTGACTTCTATACTCCATGAAATTTGTGGAATATCCTTGATATTTGCGCTTCATCCAGTATCTATTCATGAAAATATTCTTCTGATCATTCTTGAATTTTACTCCACAAAGCAGTATCATGTTGACAATTTGGACGTTGTTAATTCCTGGATAAATTAATTCTTGAACTTGTTTTATTGAATTCTTATATCATTGTCATCATCCTCATGTTTATAAAATGTTGAAAGTCATCTGTGGCCTGTAGTGCATAGATGGACTTGGTATGATTATGACCAGGGATTATTCGGTATAATCATGACCGTAATGTTACAAATGATGTGGTAAAAGTCCTCATTGGCCCGTAGTGCATTGATGGACAGTTGTTGGCATGATCATGACCATTAATGAATATACGAATATCCTTGGCCGTAGTGCAGGGGTGATTCGATGATGTGGATTATTTTATTAAGCTGAGTCTCAGCGATCACAGTGTTGAAAAACTTTTTAAATCATAAAAGATAGTAGAGTTTATTTTCTACTTGACTCTTTTAATGGATTGCTTTTTCCGCTGCAGTTAAACTTGATGTCTATTATATTTTATCAGTTTAACATTGTTGAAGGCTAATGATAATTTATTCTGCATTATCTTAGTCATAATATTTCTTACTGGGCTAGTTGAGCTCACCCTTTCTTTCACTGTTCTCTTCAGGAAATGAGAACGTAGCTGGGGCAAGTCGGGGAACGGAGTGATGGTCCGAATGATAGTATTAGTTAGTAGTCCTCACTATTCTATGTAATGGTGTGTTAATAAATGTAATGAGAACTCCTTTTGAGTATGAATACTTTCTAGAAGATAATATTTGTATTCAAACTCACAATTTATGTTTTGTCGTATTGTACACGACAGTTGTATTAGTAAGTTGTATTTGTATTTTGTACTATGTATCTGACGACCCAAGATGGGTGATGTATACCTAATTTTGGGGGCGTCACATCATAGCAGAACGCAATGAAAGCCAAAATGTGGATGTATGAATTCGGCACCAATTGGGCGAACCCTACTCCAATAAACCTTAGAAGTGTAATCAAAAAAGAGTGAAGATGGAATCTAACCCCCTTTTCTAAAATAGTTATCGGTACGGCGGTTCAGCCATCAGGTCGCTGGTACATTCGTTCATGCGATGCTGGAGCTCTCATCAGATGGGTGTCTGAAATCTGGTAACGAGTTCTAATGTTACACAACTCGATCTCGGTAATAATGAAAGGGTATTGGCATGGGGATAGTGTTCTTCACTCTCATAAAACTCTGAAGGATTGGGTAATGGGTTTGATGGTGGATTCCTTGTTGGACTAGCAGCGGTTTGAAGGTTTGGGTTTGAAACCATTTTGGTAGGGCTTGGACTGGGAGGAATGGTAGAAATTGGAATTGCAGGGATGGGGTCGGAGTTATCTCACTTGCAGACAGAAAGAATTCGAGAGAGAAGACGAAAGCTTAAAGGATTGAGAATTTCAAATTGTCAAGTAAAACTGTCAAAATTTGGAGGAGTGACCTTTTATACCAGGCGGTCATTTCAAATTTTTATGAAAAACGAGGGCGACGCATTAATTAGAGGTAATGATGATGAAGGGGAAGAGGTAGCGTCCGATATTGGCCTTAAGATATTAACCAGATTGGGCTTCTCGAATGGGCTTATGGTTTTATTTAAATGATTGGTGGATGTTTATCATTTGGACCTCTTTTAACTTCTGTTATAATTCCTTTCATCATGGGCTTGTGATATATATAGTCTTTCATTAAACATCCTGTTTAATAAAAGACTGGGGGGCAATGTTGGGCCATGATACTTTATGTATTGGGTCAGACCAAATAGGCCCGTCCTTTGGCTATCTTTATTTTATCTTGAATGCATTGGGTCGGATCGTTGGGTTGGCCCATCAAGCAAATAATATCTTTATTTGGTCTTTGACCGACAATGATGACCAAAATAGCTGTTGACTGATATGTATGCAAGGCATTCATGTGGATGGGATCTGGTCAGCCGGCGGTAGAAAACAGTGATGGGATAGAGCAGGTAAACTGCATGCAGTCGACTGAGATCACGATGGATGGGGGGCTGTGTCAGATAGTAGTGGGTGACATGAAAAACTGGACAGAGTGTACATAAGGCAAAGATCACACACAACCAACAGGTAACTTAATTATTTTCTCTCTCAAGACTCTAGACATTTTTATTCCTCCATTGTTAACCTTGTGATCGCCTGTACTGACTTTCATGCCGGAGCTACCCCCCGACTGTTAAGCCGTCAATCTTTTTGTGTTGTCGTGTTTACTGTGCAGGGTCAGACGTGTCTTATGTGATTGGGACTCGTGGAAAGATCTTGGCGTTAACAATTGGTATGTTACGTTTATGATGACTTGATTTGTCCCAGTGAATATCAAATAGCCATAGAAATACTAAATTATTAACTTGCTTGGTGAAACTAGACTCGACAACCTACTAAACAGCCACACCCGATAAGATGAGAATGATATTGATCTGGGAGGCTACAATTGGGAACACTGACACACCGCAAGAATTATTAATAATAAATGGGACAATTTTGAGAAATATTTTTATGGAATTATTATGTACGTTGTTGTAGATACATGTCCCTCCGTTGTGTCTCTAATTAATAATTAAATTCATATAACTTCTAAATTTTATAAATTGACTTAATTAAAAAGTCTAGACAAGTGATCCGAGCTCAAAATGTTCTATTATGCTACGTTTGGATTGAATGAGGAGTGAAATGATTCATTCCATGAGTTATTCCATATGTTCTCCCTCCCCCAAGAAATCAAACACAATTTTTTTTATTTCAATCGAATTAAGCACAATTATTTTCATTCCATATGAATGAATCATTCCATTTTCACCTTCATTACTCCAATCCAAACGTAGCATTATAGATCTATTAATTATACATTGAAATATAAATAATTTACGAATGAATGCATTAATTATCCAAGTGATCATCCGAGCTCAAAATGTTCACATTTTTTGGGCTAAACTCTGATTTGGACAAAAGACCAGTGTTTTTCACATGTAAATGGCATTTTGGGAAGGACATGTCATAACCCGGGTAGTTATTTTTATGCCAATTTTGCACTCCTTCTATAGAAGATATTTTTGCACTTTTATGTTTCCGTTTTATTATTTTAGGGTTTTTTTAATTAGGAGTTTAATATTAACTATTTTTTTGCTCGAATAACTTTAGTGTTGTTGATTATGATTGTCTTACTATATAAACAATTATAACTCGAGCATGACAACTTTTGATCAACTACTCAATAAATTTTTTTCCCTTATGAATTCAAGAACTCGAATTTAAGGCCTACTACGGAGATATTTTGTATATAAAATGCATCTATTATTCAAGTAGTTCTTCTTCATAACACACTAGATATAAACTTGCGCGTTGCGGCAGAATTATTCATTTTGTTAATAATAAATTTATACATGTAATTAATAAATTAAAATATAATAAGAAGATGGTAGATTGTTGTGCGATGATCAAATTTTGATAGCATATGTAACATAGAGTTGGGTAAAAATTTTGTGCGCAAATACATATCCAAGTATAAAATTAATCTGATCATTAAATCTCATAACATTATATAACAGTTGTGTGTGTGTGTGTGTGTACATATATATATATATATATATATATATATTAATTTATTGATAAAAATATTTATAATGTAACTAATAGGGTTAAAAATAAGTACATGTTTCATTCTAAAGCACTAACAAATATTTAGAAAGTGTAATGCACAATTTCATCAAGTTGTTATATTGATATGATTGTTAGTGACATATTTGAAGTCTGTTACACATTATACAAACATCACCAAGCATCAAATATCAGACACATGTGCTTGATGTATTTTAAAGAGTCCATGTCTCATATACGCTTACTTGCACCAGAAATCAAACATCCAAACGAACGGGGAAACAAATGAAAAATGTTCCAGTTTCAGTCATCAGACCTTAAGAGAAATTACATGTTACATGCGAAAACTGAAAAGTACGAGCATTAATAACTATGTTGGATTTTCATGTCAAACAAACACCATGTCAAAAAATATAGCAGTATAGCATCATGTCATACATAATGTGACGCCCCCAAAATTAGGTATACATCACCCATCTTGGGTCGTCAGATACATAGTACAGAATACAAATACAACTTACTAATACAACTGTCGTGTACAATACGACAAAACATAAACTGTGAGTTTGAATACAAATATTATCTTCTAGAGAGTATTCATACTCAAAAGGAGTCCTCATTACATTTATTAACACACTATTATATAGAATAGTGAGGACTACTAACTAATACTATCATTCGGACCATCACTCCGTTCCCCGACTTGCCCTAGCTACGTTCTCATTTCCTGAAGAGAACAGTGAAAGAAAGGGTGAGCTCAACTAGCCCAGTAAGAAATATTACGACTAAGATAATGCAGAATAAATTATCATTAGCCTTCAACAATGTTAAACTGATAAAATATAATAGACATCAAGTTTAACTGCAGCGGAACAAGTAATCCATTAAAAGAGTCGAGTAGAAAATAAAATCTACTATCTTCTATTATTTAAAAGGTTTTTCAACACTGTTATCGCTGGGACTCAGCTTAATAAAATAATCTACATCATCGAATCACCCCTGCACTACGGCCAAGGATATTCGTGTATTCATTAATGGTCATGATCATGCCAACAGCTGTCCATCAATGCACTACGGGCCAATGAGGACTTTTACCACATCATTTGTAACATTACGGTCATGATTATACCGAATAATCCATGGTCATAATCATACCAAGTCCATCTATGCACTACAGGCCACAGATGACTTTCAACATTTTATAAACATAAGGATGATGACAATTATATAAGAATTCAATAAAACAAGTTCAAGAATTAATTTATCCAAGAATTAACAACGTCCAAATTGTCAACATGATACTGCTTTGCGGAGTAAAATTTAAGAATGCTTAGAAGAATATTTTCATGAAAAGATACTGGATGAACCGCAATTATCAAGGATATTCCACTAATTTCATAGAGTATAGAAATTAAAACTTAACTAACTAAGTATAATAAAGAATGGAATAATAAAAGAAATCACCATGCATGTGATAGACCGCACAGACATGTTATTCCAATAGAATAATAACTAATGGAACCAAGTCCGGCGTAAAACGCACAGACAGGATATTCCAACAGAATAATAATAAAGACGGAACCAGGTCCGATGTAAAACACACAGACAGGATGTTCCAACAGAATAATAATAAAGACGGAACCAGGTCCAGTGTAAAACACACAGACAGGATGTTCCAACAGAATAACAGAAGAATGTCACCAAGTATAGGGTAGATCGCGTATACATGTTATTCTAACATAATAATAAGAAATGGAATAACAACAGTTCTCTTCATAAATAAGAAAGAATAACACCCCTTACCGTTTTAAAGAAGAGCTGAAATAAGGAAGTAGTTAAGTAGCAGAATACTCTTCTTCTCTCTCTTTATAGTTTCTCTCTCTAGAGTTCAGTGAATTCGTAAGAAATAATGAAGGAATGAGCTGCTATTTATAGAAAAATAGAATGCATCGTAACTAATCCATGAACGGTCCAGATTGATTACTTTAATCTGACGGTCCATATTTAAAGAAAAATCTTTTAAATAAAATATAATATATTCTATTTATAGAATAACTTTATAAAGTATTCTGTTTTATATAAAAAGATGTTTCTGTTTTATTACGTTAATAATACGAATAAAACAAAACGTCATTATCGCTAAATAATTCATATTATTAACTGCAATAATTGAATCAAACTGAGTGACTTCTCACATAAGCATTAATAATCAATACCGTGTGCTACTATGCAACCACACGTATTACTGTACTTTTACTACCGAGTAGTTCAACAGTATCAATGGTAAAACTTCCGCCGTTATTTTTAATAAAATATTTTTGTCGTTTTCTCAATCCGACAATAATTCCGTTGTGGGGTCCACCAATGATTGTGCCGTTGTACGAATATTTCCTATTAAAACGAATATTCCCCGACCAATCGAATATTATATAACAACTTGCGTACTTTGTAAAATTTATAAATATTACCCACAACTATAACATTATATCAAATTAACTCCATAATATTCAAAAATGATATTTATAGAAAATTCATCTTTATTTATAAAAGTTGGGGTCTTACAACCTCCCTTTCTTATGAAATTTTGCTCTCGAAATTAGGGTACGTACCTGGTATGTCGAAGAGGTGAGGATACCATGATTTCATTTCAGATTCTAAGTCCCAAGTCATTTCCTCAACATCGTGGTTTCTCCACAAATCTTTGACTTGAGGTATAACCTTGGAGCGTAGAATATGTTCCTTCTTATCCAAGATTTGAACATGAACTTCTTCATACGTCAAATCTTTTACTATTTCGTCCGGTTCTAACTCAATAATGTGGTTCGGGTCTTCAACATATTTACGTAACATGGATATGTGAAAAACGTTATGAACACGAGACATACTTGGCGGTAAAGCGAGTCTATAAGCCATAGTTCCTACTCGATCGAGGATTAAAAATGGACCGATGAATCGAGGATTGAGCTTTCCTCTCTTTCCAAATCTCGTAACTCCTTTCAATGGAGCAACACGTAAGAACACATGATCTCCTACATCAAATTCCACGTCTTTTCGATGAAGATCAACACAACTCTTTTGTCGATCTTGTGAGGTTTTTATACGTTGTCGGATCGTTTGAATCTTTTCTGTAGTCATACGTACCAACTCCGGTCCCAACAACGTTGCTTCACCCACCTCATCCCAGCATACAGGAGAACGACATTTTCTTCCATACAATGTTTCGAATGGAGCCATGTCAATACTTGCTTGATAACTGTTGTTGTAGGAAAACTCCACCAATGGTAAGAACTTGTCCCAACTTCCCTTGAAGTCAAGGACACAGAGTCTTAATAAATCTTCTAGAGTTTGAATAGTCCTCTCTGATTGTCCGTCCGTCTGAGGATGATATGCCGAACTAAATCGTAAATCCGTGCCCATAGCTTTTTGTAAACTAACCCAAAATCGTGAAGTGAATCTTGGGTCTCGATCAGAAACTATGGATACTGGCATACCATGCAGTCTTACAATCTCGTTTATGTACATACGAGCAAGACGTTCAAGTGTATAAATTTCTCGTATCGGTAAGAAATGAGCAGACTTGGTCAATCTATCAACAATGACCCAAATCGCATCTATACCTTGAGAAACCTTAGGAAGACCGGTAACGAAATCCATGGTAATGTGCTCCCATTTCTATTCTGAAATTTTAAGTGGTTGCAATGGACCTTTTGGTACTTAATGCTCCGCTTTGACTCGTTGACAAGTTAGACACCTTGATATAAACAGCGCTATCTCTCTCTTCATATTGCTCCACCAAAATGTATGACGAATATCATGATACATTTTGGTACTTCCAGGATGGATTACAAACGGTGTGTTGTGCGCCTCCATCATGATTTCATACTTTAAATCAGGGTTGTTAGGAACATAAAGTATGGAGTTGACTCGAAGTATTCCTTCTTCATCGATTCTTGCTTTCGGCATAGCACCTTCTTGCACTTTCTTCCTCATACGCATCAGCTCCAGGTCTGTAGCTTAAGCAACTTTAACTTTATCGATTAAAGTTGGTTCTACTCGTATATTCGTCATTATCACATGGGTCCCTGGAGTCTTTAACTCTATCTCCATCCTTTGCAAGTCACATAAAATGGGCCTTTGTGTTGACAATATCGCACTCGTACTTGCATATGATCTTCTACTCAATGCGTCAGCTACCACGTTCGCTTTTCCAGGATGGTATTGAATGGTATGATCATAATCTTTTAACAGTTCAAGCCAACGTCGTTATCTCATGTTAACTTCCTTTTGAGTGAAAAAATATTTGAGGCTTTTATAATCCGTAAAGATCTCCACCTTCTCCCCATACAAGTAATGCCTCCAAATTTTAAGTGCAAAGACAACAGCTGCCAACTCTAGATCATGAGTAGGATAATTCCTCTCATATTCTTTGAGTTGTCTTGATGCATAGGCTATGACTTTTCCATGTTACATGAGAATGCATCCCAATCTTTTGCTCGAAGCATCACTGTAGATGACAAATCCCTCCGAGCCAGATGGTATTGTTAGAAAAGGTGCTGAAATGAGTCTCCTCTTGAGTTCTTGAAAACTCTTCTCACATTCTTCGCTCCAACCGAACTTTGTATCTTTCCGAGTCAGCTGAGTTAATGGAGTAGCGATTCGAGAAAATCCTTCCATGAATCTCCGATAATAACCAGCTAGACCGAGAAAGCTACGTACTTCGGTTACTGATTTAGGTTGCTCCCAGCTTTGAATTGCTTCAATCTTTACCGGGTCAACAGATATTCCACGACTTGATACTACGTGCCCAAGGAATGCTACCTCTTCCAGCCAGAACTCGTATTTCTTCAACTTGGCATAAAGTTTGTATTCACGAAGCTTTTGGAGTACCAGCCTCAAGTGTTGCTCATGATCTTCACGGCTTTTGGAATAAATAAGGATGTCATCGATAAAGACGACCATAAAGTGATCCAAATATTCCTTGAATACCCGGTTCATCATATTCATGAAGGCAGCAGGAGCATTAGTCAATCCAAAGGACATGACTAGGAATTCATAATGCCCGTACTGAGTTCTGAAAGCCGTCTTTGGAATATCCTCAGTTCTAACCTTCAGCTAATGATATCCAGAACGAAGATCGATCTTTGAAAAGAATTGTGCTCCTTGCAATTGGTCAAACAGGTCATCAATATGTGGCAATGGGTACCTGTTTTTGATGGTGACATGATTCAACTCCCGATAATCAATACAAAGTCGCATACTTCCATCTTTCTTCTTCACGAATAGCACAGGAGCACCCCAAGGAGAAGTACTAGGACGAATAAAGCCAATGTCTAACAATTCTTGCAGTTGGATCTTTAACTCCTGAAGTTCAATATGAGCCATTCGATATGGGGCTTTGGAAATGGGTTTTGTACCGGGTTCAAGGTCGATACAAAATTCAATTTCATGCTCTGGGGTAGGCCAGGAAGTTCTTCAGGGAATACGTCAGGGAATTTATTAACAATAGAAATATCATTCAAAACTGACGTATTTTTGTTTAGATCCGTGACATGAGCTAAGAAAGCTTGACATTCGTTTTTCAATAAACGAATAGCTTTATGGCTTGAGATGACAGCGATTGATTTTAATGGTTTGGTTGCTTGAATTCGCATAATAGGTTGATTAGGAATATGAAAGCTAACAACCTTACGAAAACAACCAATTTTTGCATGATGAGTAGTTAACCAATCAATCCCTAGAATCACGTCAAATGCAAGTATTTTTAATGAAATCAGATCGACAGATAATGTGTGGGTACCAACTTAAACCAAACAAGACTTATAAACCGTGGATGTAATGAAGGTTTCCCCCAATGGAGTTTCAACAGATAAGTCAAAGTCTAATTTCTCCGGAGTCAAATTTAATCGATGAGCGCAAGTAGGAGAAATAAAAGATTGGGTAGAACCGGTATCAAATAAAGTATAGACTTCGTTAGAGTTTATGATAAGTTTACCCGCGATGACCTCATTCGGGTTCCTTGCTTTCTGGGAGGTCCCAACAAACGCTCTCCCTTGCACTACCGATTTTGACTTTTCTGGGACGGCCTTTGGTGTCTCCATCTTGGCTGGACTTGTTTTTGGTAAACGACAAAATCGAGCTAAATGACCTTCTCTTCCACAATTATAACATGCTTTAGACGGCATCGCGCAGTTTGGACTGATGTGCCCTTCCCCTCCGCATTTGAAACATATAATAGGTGGTCGTTCTCCTTCCTTAACAACGGGTACTGGTGCTGATGTCTTTCCATCATTGTTGAATCTCCTCTTCTTGAAATGACCATTCTTATTGTTTTGGCCCTGATTACCACCGAAGTGGTTACCATTTCTGGCCTGTTGATTCCCTCCACACTTGTTGTCACCGCTTCGATGACTGCTCTCACCGGTATTATCATTTTGCTGACTGCTCTCTTTTGGTTGCGTTGACTCGTTATCGCGCTCCACTAACTGAGCCCTATTCACAACATCTGAATACAAACACAGTTTATGAGAAATAAGATGTTGACGTATCTCAGGTTTCAAACCTCGCAAAAACATTCGCGTCATTCGCTCTTCATTATCCACCAAGTGGGACGCAAACCGGGACAACTCAGCAAATTTAGCCTCATACTGTGACACGGTCATATTATTCTGCTCCAATTTGATGAACTCCACCTCCTTCATGTGACGAACACTTTCGAGAAAGTATTTGTCATTGAACAGCTCTTGGAACTTCTCCCAAGGCATCTTCAGTGCGGCAGGTTGAGTACGCTTAATCGATTTCCACCCGTAATCTGCCTCTCCTCGCAACATAAAGGCGGTAAAGGGAACCTTTTGCTCCTCGGAGCATCCCAAGACATCAAATATCTTGATAATCTACTTTATCCATGTTTTCGCTATAAGTGGTTTTGGCTCTCCCTTAAACTCTGGTGGTCCCAGGTCCTTGAACTGTTTAGCGGTGACCGGCCGAGAGTTTTCAGTGTTTCCACCTATATTTTGGACTGGAGCCGCTCTCGCCTGCTGTTGCATGAACTGCATAAAGTTTCTAAACATTTCATCATTCATCATCTGGTCAGTGTTGTTGTTTACATGAGGATTGTCACCTTCTTGATGCACATTATCCTGATTATTGAGATGTGGTGAATCAACAGTCGCCTGTGCTCCATTGCTATTCTCAACATTCTCAGATGTCATTTTCAGATACTGCCACAAAATAAAAGTTAATTGATATGTCATATAATACCCTTATATTATGACCGACCAATTAAATACCATGCAAATAAACTTAGGTAGGTCATACTAGCGAAGGAATTCTCCGTCTCTCCCCTCCTAGTTCTATTCTCACATCTTAGCCAGAGATCATATCTCTAAGCTCTGATACCAACTGTGACGCCCCTAAAATTAGGTATACATCACCCATCTTGGATCGTCAGAAACATAGTACAGAATACAAATACAACTTACTAATACAATTGTCGTGTACAATACGACAAAACATAAAATGTGAGTTTGAATACAAATATTATCTTCTAGAGAGTATTCATACTCAAAAGGAATCCTCATTACATTTATTAACACATTATTATATAGAATAGTGAGGACTACTAACTAATACTATCATTCGGATCATCACTCCGTTTCCCGACTTGCCCCATCTACGTTCTCATTTCCTGAAGAGAACAGTGAAAGAAAGGGTGAGCACAACTAGCCCAGTAAGAAATATTATGACTAAGATAATGCAGAATAAATTATCATTAGCCTTCAACAATGTTAAACTGATAAAATAGAATAGACATCAAGTTTAACTGCAGCGGAACAAGCAATCCATTAAAAGAGTCAAGTAGAAAATAAAATCTACTATCTTCTATGATTTAAAAGGTTTTTCAACACTGTTATCGCTGGGACTCAGCTTAATAAAATAATTCACATCATCGAATCACCCCTGCACTACGGCCAATGATATTCGTGTATTCATTAATGGTCATGATCATGCCAACAGCTGTCTATCAATGCACTACGGGCCAATTAGGACTTTTACCACATCATTGTAACATTACGGTCATGATTATACCGAATAATTCCTGGTCATAATCATACCAAGTCCATCTATGCACTACAGGCCACAGATGACTTTTAACATTTTATAAACATGAGGATGATGACAATGATATAAGAATTCAATAAAACAAGTTCAAGAATTAATTTATCCAAGAATTAACAACGTCCAAATTGTCAACATGATACTGCTTTGCGGAGTAAAATTCAAGAATGCTTAGAAGAATATTTTCATGAAAAGATACTGGATGAACCGCAATTATCAAGGATATTCCACTAATTTCATGGAGTATAGAAATTAAAACTTAACCAACTGAGTATAATAAAGAATGGAATAATAAAATAAATCACCATGCATGCGATAGACCGCACAGACATGTTATTCCAACAGAATAATAAATAATGGAACCAGGTCCGGCGTAAAACGCACAGACATGATATTCTAACAGAATAATAATAAAAATGGAACCAGGTCCGGTGTAAAACACACAGACAGGATGTTCCAACAGAATAACAGAAGAATGTCACCAAGTATAGGGTAGACCGCGTATACATGTTATTCTAACATAATAATAAGAAATGGAATAACAACAGTTCTCTTCATGAATAAGAAAGAATAACACCCCTTACCGTTTTAAAGAAGAGCTGAAATAAGGAAGTAGTTAAGTAGGAGAATACTCTTCTTCTCTCTCTCTATAGTTTCTCTCTTTAGAGTTCAGTGAATTCGTAAGAAATAATGAAGGAATGAGCTGCTATTTATAGAAAAATAGAATGCATAATAACTAATCCATAAACGGTCCAGATTGATTACTTTAATCTGACGGTTCATATTTAAAGAAAAATCTTTTAAATAAAATATAATATATTCTATTTATAGAATAACTTTAATAAAGTATTATGTTTTATATAAAAAGATGTTTCTGTTTTATTACGTTAATAATACGAATAAAACAAAACGTCATTATCGCTAAATAATTCATATTATTAACTGATAATAATTGAATCAAACTGAGTGACTTCTCACATAAGCATTAATAATTAATACCGTGTGCTACTATGCAACCATACGTATTACTGTACTTTTACTACCGAGTAGTTCAACAGTATCAATGGTAAAACTTCCGCCGTTATTTTTAATAAAATATTTTTGTCATTTTCTCAATCCGACAATAATTCCGTTGTGGGGTCCACCAATGATTGTGCCGTTGTACGAATATTTCCTATTAAAACGAATATTTCCCGACCAATCGAATATTATATAACAACTTGTTTACTTTGTAAAATTTATAAATATTACCCACAACTATAACATTATATCAAATTAACTCCATAATATTCAAAAATAATATTTATAGAAAATTCGTCTTTATTTATAAAAGTTGGGGTCTTACACATAACACAATATTATAGTTAAAAAACGAATACATTGCCTCATTAATTTTTTATCCATTTTTGACAATTGTAGAGGTACTCACAATATTACCATAATGCCAAAAAAACTATTAATGATGATGAAAATGATTTATCGGATGTTAGTACTTAACAAATTATGCAAAACCACAATCCAGATAATAGAATGCAATAGATGAAGAAGCCATAAATATAAACACCGTAAGATATAGTCCACAAAATGAAGCCATAATCTCTCCCATTAAATGCAGTGTCACTATAATTTGAAGGTCTCCATATAACTCCTTTGCACTTTCAACAGTAATTAGAATTATTTGTAGCTTGAATTGTTGCGTAATAGTTAATATATATTTATAGGGAGAAATTAGGTTAAATAACGAAGAGTAATGATAATATCATAATGTTTTAAATTGTATAATATTATGTTGTAATATAATTATAAATGGTATAATATTATGTTGTATGTATAGAGAAAAAATTAGGTTAAATAACGGAGAGTAATGATAATATCACAAAGTAGTGATTTTAGGAGATAATAATTAAATTAGAAAAGATAATATCATAATAGTTGACATTACCAAAACAGTTTAGATTTGTAGTGATTTAGGGGATTATAAATTCAAAATATTAATTTGAGGTTAAAAAGGTAGTAATTTTAGGAGATAATAATTAAATTAGAAAGGATAATATCATAATAGTTAACATTATCAGACCAGTTTAGATTTGTAGTGATTTATGAGATTATAAAATTAAAATATTAATGTGAGATTAAAAAGTAGTGAATTTAGGAGATAATAATTAAGTAACGATAATATAAAAACTGGAGTAATGGATGAACACATTAATTAGGTAGGACAAATATTGTAATTTGAGAATGACAAATGTCATGCAATGGTATTTTATACTATAATTTAGTATATTTAATAGATAAAAGATAAGATCGAATATGAATATATGCTATCATTCTCTCTTTTTCTTTTTTATTTTAGTAATCACTTAAAAAAACAGACCTTACAATGTCCTTACCTATTTTAGATATTAACATTTGTGTGTGTGTGTGTGCGCGTGTGTGTGTGTAAAAGAAGTCATATTTTAGATATTAATTTTATTTTTAATACTAACTATGTTAATTGCCAATACTTGTTGGTTTGACATTTGAGCACTTCAAAGTTCAGATTAAATTGGAATGGAGTATCGTGAATCCATGAAAGAACAGTACCGATGGAAGGCTATCATTAGTTCGATTTTTATATATATTTTTAATTCCATACCCTACAAGGTATTGTAGTAACCGTATAAATAATTTTTACATGGAAAAATAAAATCTTAATAAAATAAAGTTCCATAATAATAACAAAAATAAATAAAAAGACAAAATATATGCGCATTTTTTATATTTGGAAATTAGATTTATATCCAAAATATAAAGTTATATCCAAATATCACAAGAGTTGGTACTTTAATTTGAAAAAGAAAACAACCATAAATAACAACAGCTCACTATTACCAATTTTTGGTTTTAGTCACGGATAAACTATAGATCCATAGCTTGCAGTGACAAAGGCCCAAAAGGCCAATGGCCCAATACTAATGTAATCCTGAATATTCACATAACAAGTGGCGGGATTCCTGCATACAAACGTTTCCAGTTCGAGCGGCGATCCGATAGGCGTGCTCTCTCTCTCTCTCTCTCTCTACTCTCTCACGGGAAAGCGGAGAACAACCTCGTCCTCGTCAGACGAGTCGTCGTCGTCGTCATCATCATCATCATCAATGCCCTTCTAAGCTTTCCTTAATTTCTTTTCACTTTCTCTCTCTATATCTGTCTATCGCTTTTATAATATATATATATATATATATATATATATATATATATATATATATATATCTATATATACATATGTGCGGAAAACCTCTATTTGATTGCTTCAATTACCAGATTCTACTAGTGATTATATTTAATCCTTGGACTTAGCCTCAATCCGTGTTAGTCTTCCTATCCTTTTACGTAAACTTTTTACCTTCTAAGTTTTCAATTCAATGTAGTTTTTAATTTAATTGTATGGTTTTCTATATTCAGAGTATTCAGATTTAATCTATTCCTTGTTTTTGCAGAGAAATTCGTTCAAAATTCGGAACTGTAGATCCACTGTGAGCTGCATTTGCGTGTTATTCGACGTTCAGTAGTTGAAGAAGTTTTTCGAATCGGAAGGCCGAATTGAATTTTAATGGATAAGAAGAAATTTCCAATCGGAGCCGAGCATTATCTTCTGTATGAAGAAGTAGGGCAAGGTGTCAGCGCTTCGGTTTTCCGTGCTCTCTGTATCCCACACAATGAGGTTGTTGCTATCAAAATTCTCGATTTTGAGCGAGATAACTGTGATCTGGTAATTACGCTGCTTTCTAATTTATCTGTTTATATTATTAACTTGTAGTTTTAATAAAAGTATTAATTTTTTTTATTTGAATAACAATGATGCTGCAACTTTTACTGCCTAAGCGGCCTTAAATTTCTAATTACGCTAATAGTAAAATTTGATATTTGAAAGGACAAGGTTTCACCACATTGATTTACTGAAAATATTGGCCTAATATGAAGCATTAGTGTTAAGTGATAGGAGTTGCTTTGAATTTCAAGTTGTCAAATGTCTCCAGACTAAAGAGCTATATGTAAGATATTTTGAGGCTTACTAATGTGCCTATATAAACGTGTAGGTATATTTAGGAAGTATACGTTCGGATAAACTTAAAAATTCCATGTTGGGGAGATGGTGTGCTTGAGGGACTAGTATACATGAACGGTGTCAAGATCCAATGGAAACTTTTGTTTAAAAAATTGAGTTTTAGACAGGCTTATTAGATCCTTTTTGTGCTTGGAGGGATGTGGCTCCCTACTACGGCAATAATTACTCCCTCCAAGATGACTTGCCTTTTGCCTTTGTATATATAATACAAAGGCAAGTGACCTTATATTTTGAAACGGAAGTTGTATTATATAATAACATGCTCTATGATTTTAATTCACCAAGGGGAAATTTACTAAAATTTTTAGGGTGATCCCTTAGACTGGTGCACTGATTTAACAAAAGCGAAGGCTGAATTTGCATGTTTTGACTGGTGATTATTCAGCCATTTATAACCAAAGATTAGGACCATGCAGAAATTAGTTACTATTGTGCCAAAAATTGAAGTTGACATTATGGAAAACATATATGGTGGTAAGGGTCGGCCAACTTGATTGCTTAAAATGCTGAACTTTAGCATGAGCAGAAAGTTGAATATTATGCATCAGGCATGTATGTTTTCATGTACCTTAAATTTTCAGCTCAAATTATGCTAGAGTGATTGTAGCTCAAGTTAATAAGGTTCCTTTTTGGGGTTTTTAGGGAACAAGGAATTAAATTTGTGAATTCTCTTTTTCTTAAATTTTGTCAGCAACAAAAGAGGCATAATTTCTGTTGTAGTATATTATATCAACTCAGAATCTTTTTTATTTGACTACTCTGGTATAGTCCTAGAGTAGTGAAAATAAATTAGTGAAGATTTTAGTGGAAACATATGTTAGAGAGCACGTAATCAATATTGTAACTAATGTTCTAAAAGACGTTAGGCGGGCGGCCAGGGGGGGCCTAGCGCTTAGGGGGCCTAGGCAGGGCCTGGACGGGGCCTAGGCAGGATTTTTTATTTTAAGTCAATTTTAATATTTTATCTTACATTTATCCAAACAAAACAATAATATAAAGCAAAACTATCTGTAATAAAGATAACAAAGATATTTGCTTAAAGTTCAAATACATATCCATATTGGTAATGTCAATGTTCAAACACAAACATGCAATTGTTCAAAGTTCAAACATAATTTTAACGTATTAGTTTTATTCATAAACAAGATTGTTATTAAATAATAAAATTTAAAATTTCAAGAATTTAATTCAATATTAAAACTTAAGAAACCAAACATAAATTTAAGAATTATATTGAATTAAACTAAATATTACAAATGTATCATCATTTATATAATTAGAAGTTGGTACAAGTTCAAAAAATTACAACTATAATAAAATTATCCATTTTGACTGATATTGTTCACTTCTTGTTGTGATTTGATATGCTACAACTGTATTATGAATATGGTAAATCATTAGAAAAATAAATATATCAAGATTTGGTTTTAGTAGTTATTAAAATAAAAAAAACTCTCCGCCTTGACCCTACTTAGGCACCGCCTAATTTTCTGGAGGAATTTTTTTGCCGCCTTGGGTCTAAGTGAGGCGCCAGAGGGGCTAGCGCCTAGGCGAGGCGCCAAGGGGGGCCTAGGGCCTCGGCGGGGTGCCAAGGGAGGGCCTAGCGCCTAGGCGGGGATTTTTAGAATACTTATTGTAACCCCCTTTCCTACGTAACATTGCTTAGGAAGGGGCATGGTTGTTGGTATTTAACTGTTTGTGCATGTGAATCTGTGATCCCATAGAGTTTTTTTTCGAGTTTATTTTTGTTCTCATAATTTTTTTAGCACCTGCATTTGCACTTTGAAAAAGATTTATGCAATAGTTTGTGCGGTGTCAATGTAAGATAAGGTTGTTTTGTGTACTATTTTTTTCTTCTGTCGCAGAATAACGTATCTCGTGAAGCTCAAACAATGAACCTGGTTGACCATCCGAATGTTCTTAAATCACATTGCTCCTTTGTTAGTGATCATAATCTATGGGTTGTCATGCCTTTTATGGCTGGTGGTTCTTGTCTTCACATATTGAAGGCTGTATATCCAGAGGGTTTTGGGGAGGTTGTCATTGCAACGATATTGCGTGAAGTACTGAAAGCATTGGATTATCTTCATCATCATGGGCACATTCATCGGGATGTCAAAGTAAGTAGTTGAAGTTATAAATTTATCATTTTTTTTTGCTAATTTGGGAGGATGGGGTTTTGAACCTAGGACCTCTTGCTTAGCAAGAGGCCTAGAATACCACTTGAGCCAAAGACTCTCGGTAATTTATCCAAATTTTCACATGTGGTTTAATGCTACTTTTTCTCCAATTTTTTTATTACTCACTAAATCCAGGATCTTTGATGTACACTTATAGGCCGTAAACTTGTGAAGTTGCAATGACTTTGAATACAAAACACATGCATGCTGGGTTTTGTTTGGATCAGCTTCCTAATATACTATGGAACGGAAATATAATTTTTGAAACTGCTGAAAGCAGGTCATGTCACAAAGTTAACCAACCGTATTTTTTGGAATATTATGGACATTATATAAAAATTCTTGGTGTTGGGAATGTGTCTATCCTCTTTCCGATTTTTAACTTTGTTATGTAATGTGTAAACTTTTAAGAAGAAATAAAAGGAACTGTTTTTAATGGATTGACTGTACAAGACTTTTCCCTGATAAAGTAAAGGGTTTCATATTTCTATGTTCTTAATTAAATGCTAAGGACGATACCGTGCTTCAAGGAATGTCCTGTAAAATAATAGAATTATTCTAATAGTGCTATGTGAAAACCAATCTTGATATTATGCGCAACTGTCCCCGACTACTTACCCCTGGTTTTTGTTTAAGTCAGCTTACAACTATCTTGAGATATGATATTTGTCAATGATAGCTCCCAATGAGTGATTTCTTGCTGAATAGAAGTGCATGGATTCAGGATCCTATGATATCACCACAAAGTATGAATATGAATAAACACTGCTATGCACATATCATGGAAGCATTAGTGATGCCAAGGTGCTCTCGAAGTGTGGCTCCCCATTTTTTGGGGTGAAGCAACTATCCTTGCCGTTTTTGATAGATCATGTTTTTCCTTTTTCCTGGCCTTGTAACCTCAGCCATGGGAGTATTTTAAAGCACTTATGTTTCATATTTATGTAGGGATGGGGAGCTGCATTGTTTAGTTTAAGTGTTTTTTTCCCTTTTTTTGCTTTCAATTTGTTCTCTTTAGTGTGGATTTATTGTCCTCCCTTGTTGTATTCTCCTTCTTCTATTAACTGAATTATTTTCTGATCTAAAAGTAAAATTATCACATAAATATCATGAATCCACAATCATGTTGTCCTTCATATTTTTTATAGGCGGGAAACATTCTCATTGACACACGTGGTGCAATCAAGTTGGGAGATTTTGGGGTTTCTGCTTGCTTATTTGATTCAGGTGACAGGCAACGCACGAGGAATACCTTTGTGGGGACTCCGTGCTGGTATGATTTTCTCTCATTTGTGCTGCTCTGCTTTCGGTCAATTTCAAGCTTTAGATGTAATTTTTATTTTATTTGACCATTAGGTTTCTGATCATTCCTCTATCTTATTTCACAAAGGAACAACCATCGTTAAGTTTGAAATAATATCTTGAATCTTGATATTAGCATAGAGTTGACAAGCAAAGGACAATTAAAAGTGTGGTTCAAGAAGCAGTGACCTTACATAAATACCCCAAGGGGTGGGAGAAATAGCAGAGGTCTTGAGGAATAACCGTAAATTTCTAGTTCCTATCTCCAAACTCGGGGCCATAATTCAACAACAACAACAACAACAACAACACCTTTTATCCCAAACTAATTGGCGTAGGCTGAAAATGAGTCCGTAGGAGAGCGTAAAAGTAAGAAGTTAAGAAGAAAAGTGAAAATAAAACAATAAAGAAGATAAAACAAATAAAAATAAGAAAGAAAAATACATAAATAAAATATAAGTAAATAAACAGATTTCCTTAAAAAAAAAATTAAAATAAACCCATAGATACTAATGTACATGTATACATACATATATATAAAAAGCTAAAATGAAAATAAAAGAGAGAAAGGAAGGAAAAAGGAATATAAAAATTAAAAAAAAGTAAAAACTTGTAACACCTTAAATTACCTTTTAAAAATCCACTGGGTTTTACATGTGTTCTAAACTGGAGGATATTTTGTTTTGTAGGATGGCGCCTGAGGTTATGGAGCAAGTGCACGGTTATGACTTTAAGTCTGTATCTTGATTACAACTGTTCGTCCTTTCTTTGGTTTTTTGGTTGTAGGAATTAATATATATAGTTATGTTTGACAATTTTATGCAGGGCTGATATCTGGTCCTTTGGTATAACTGCTTTAGAGCTTGCTCACGGCCATGCTCCTTTCTCAAAGTATCCTCCAATGAAGGTACATATAAATTTACGTATTATGTATTTTTATTTTCATAGACAATGGTGCTCCCATTTGTTTTCTACAATTTTAAATTACTTTTGAATTTGTAGGTTTTGCTTATGACATTGCAAAATGCTCCCCCTGGTCTTGATTATGAGAGGGACAAGAAGTTTTCTAAGGTATAGTTTAATTATATATCATCTTGGCAAACAACTGATCATGTCACTAAATAGTAAATATGTTTTTTGGTCTATTTCTTTTTCCTTAGTCCTTCAAGCAGATGATTGCTAGTTGCTTGGTTAAAGATCAATCAAAACGACCTTCCGCAAAAAAATTGTTGAAGCATTCTTTTTTCAAACAAGCTAGATCAAATGATTATATAGCAAGAAAACTCTTGGAGGGGCTGCCAGCGCTTGGTGATCGGCTTCAGGCACTGAAGGTTGGTTTATTACATTTTGAGGTCATTACTTCATATCTGGGCCATTATGATTATTTTCTTGTCTTATTCTGACGGCTATCATTATTAATTTACAGAGAAAGGAAGAAGATATGCTTGCGCAAAAGAAAATACCAGATGGACAAAAGGAGGAAATATCACAGGTTAAAATTTTCTCCTCCAATAACATAATCTAAGGGGAAGTACCACTCAATTTATTTCACTCACCAAGCCCCTCATGGCTCAATGGTAAAAAAACTACTCATAAGGCTTGGTGCATGAGGTCTTGGGATCCATTGTTAAAATTTCAGTCGAATATAGCAAAAAAAAATAATTTATTTCACTCTTTTATCTTTATCTTATTATTATTGTTTTTTTTTCTATGCAATATTTGACATTCTTTGTTAATCGCTCATTTAAATTCTTTGGTTTGGAGTTGTCCACTCATTCAACATTTTTTTCTTTATAGCTATCCTAGTTCTATAGAATCACCCTGTACCAACACTGCTTATCAGGAAGTACTTCTATACAACGACACTACTTTTTAATGTTTCTTATTTGAGTCTTATTATAGAAATCACCTGAGTGTGGTTATAAGGCAAACCTTTTTGATAATTTTACTAATAAACATTAATTACAAGCCAGTCTGACAGGAGTACTTACTATTCTCTGCTAACAGAATTTAATTTCTTAGGTGGACTTGGTATATTTTCTTGACATATATTCAGAGTGTTCAATGAAGAACTGGAAATGATGTTTCCAAATAATACTAAATATTGCCAGGGAGATTACAACTTTTAAAATATGCTATAATTCATGCAGATCTGCAATATCATATCTTCGAGAATTAAGAACAAAAGCAGTTTTATGTTACTAATATGCTTTTCTACTATCATGCTTTCCTAAGATATCTTATTCAATTATGGATCATTACAAAACTCTGTTCTGTGATGCTATATTTTCCCTACAGATGACAAGTTATTCAATGATTTGATAGAACCGTCTTACAGGTTTTTTCCCAAGCAAACCATTTTTTTCTGTACTAATTTACTTCTTGAGCATGGCTTCCAGGATTTTCCTTAGGTGGACTTGTTTTTCAATGGGCATGAATATGATGGTTCTTATTATGCTATCAGTTAATGATATTTAGCGTGCTTACAACTTTTGTGCAGAATGAATATAAACGAGGGATTAGTGGGTGGAATTTCAACCTTGAAGATGTGAAGGCCCAAGCATCCTTGGTATAGCAATTAGTACTTCTCTTCTATTAAATTCCTCGGAAACATATATAATTAAGTTACATTTTTTTAATTCACCAATGGGTGTATACGTTTTTCTTTTGGTAATTAGATCCAGGATGAGGATACTATATCTGACAAAGATCTAGGAGATGGCTCAAGTTCTCTTTCTGGGTCAGATAGGCAAGAGAAGCAACTTCAGTATCAATATTCTTCTCTGAGCCAATCTTCTGAAGCTGCAGATATAGTATGTCAATTTTCTTTTGCTGGTGGCATAAAAGTGTTCATGGTTTGGAGTCCTTTATTTGCATACTGATAATATACTTCACAGGAAGATAATAACCTAATACGGAATCAAGCTACTCCTCTTTCATCAGCCGACTCTACTGGAACTTTTAACATGTACGTTAGTCTAAGTCAATAATTCACCTTTTAGTGAGATGTATTATACCGTTTTTTAATTACATTTATTTGAAATTCACTTACAAGGATATAAAGGATTAGTGCAAGTGCATAAACAAAATCTTGAAGTTGTCCATTTGATATTTTTCTTCTGACCTTATTGTGAAAATAAATATTGGTTGAGTTGTCCTGTTTTATTTTCCAGAGGTAAATATGAGAAATCCGATGATGACATGAGCATAGCGAGTTCATCCCATGAACAACAAATCTCGCAGGGTTCTTCTCCGCATAATGAAAATCAATTTGAAAACAATTTGGTTGGAAAACCTGACTTGGAGATGAATGGAAGATTCTTGGAGGGCATGGTTACACATCCTCATACAAGGAGGGGAGGTTCTTCTGGCAGCATTATAGCTCCAGACACTGTTCTTTCAACTAGTAAAGGTGACAGGTATGCTATTTAATGGACATGATCAGCAGTTAGTCGGTAGTGGCTGGCAGACGCTATCCTTTTTTTTTTTTCACAACTATACTTGGAAACATCATATATTTTAAGCTCAAATTATTCAGCTTTCATGGTTTACATGTCCTTCATGGGACACTATAGATTTGGTCGATGTACAGCTCTTTGCATTAACTTTTCTCTGTTGCTATGCTTTAAAGAACTTGTTCTTTGACTATCATGATATATATATATATATTTTACTTATTTTTACCTTTGTAAAAGATAATATAGTGTTAAAGATTGAGGTCTGTGGAAGTCTTTATAAACCCCATGATCTCATGGATAAAAGCAACTATTTTTTATACATTTTCTGGCTGTAATCCTTTGTTGAAACATGAGGAATGAAAAACTGGAGCTGTAAAAATTTCCCTATCCCCCAAAGTTATTCTAGTAATTTTTAATGAACCCTAAGGTTTTAAAAAATTTGATCACTTTTCTGTATACAGTTGAACCATTGTTAAGTTCATAATTTCTAGGGCATAAGTCAGAATGATAATGTACAGGATTATATACGAACAAGCCACAGCGGCATGTTTCATTTGATTATCCTTTTGGATGGCAAGATGTGCCTTTAACTAATTAAAGCCATATATGAACATTATTGCCAATATAAATAGATAAATTAAGAAAGTGAAGAATAGTCAAAAAAGATCATTACTGATCTGAAGTCATGACCTGAAATGGACTTGTTAATTAAATCTGCTTTTTACTAATCATATAAAAGTATGCACAAATAATATTTCCTCCATTTTAAGTTCATGACCTGGAGAGTCCTACATAATTGAGAAAGTTTAAGTTCCAAATTATTTGTCATTGATTGGTATTTTCAGTTTACATAAATCATTGTTATTGTGTGGGGTCTGTGAATTAGAATTGGCTTTAAGTTGGATTGCCGCAATTTAAAATATTATTTTTGTTCATGAAACTATTGAGGGTTGTATGTGCATGGTGTAACCAGTATATATGTGTTTGTCAAGTGTGTAAACTTTAGTTGGTAGAGTAGTTTAAAATGAAGTCCTCATAAAAGTAATGCAAAAGATTAATATTGTTACCTAAGAAAGTAATATTAAAAAATAAATAAGAGATAAGGCAATCCACTAAAGCTGTTAGTTTTGCATGTGGTCTTTAGAGAAACTGGTTTTTTCTGTTACCTTGGTTTTTATTGTATTGTTGAGTAATACTTCTAATATTGGATGTATGCTAGTGGCTAAATAGTATTTTGATGCTGAACGAGTAGAAAATAGGGATATCTTAACATGGTTGTGGTATAGAGAAATAAGAGGAAGGGATATGGTAGACAGTATGACAAAGCAAGTATTCAAAGATAAGAGTCTTATTGACGTTCTGCGGTCAAGTTTTTAACTTCTTGATAACAACTTGGTTTATTTGGTGGCCACAAAAAGCATTGATAAGTGTGTCTATAACTAGTGAAAAAAATATAATATGATTTAAATTGCTTTAATGTAGATTCCTATAAAACCTGAATGAAGTATCAAAATTTTCATTGTAAAGTTCTTATTAGATTTGCGAACTTGCCTCCAAATTATGGTGCTGAAAAATCAAGTCCTCAGAAAGGATGAGAAATAATATAAATTACTCCAACCGTTTCGAAATATAAGATCAATATTGACTTCTTAAAAGTTAATTTGAGCACTTTCAATTTAAAATTGGCACGATGCATTTAAGTTTTGAAAACAATAAATTTCATTATTACTAGAACTTTTCAGATTTTTTTTATCATATTTGTAATTGTATTGACAAAAATCATATGGATTCATGTCAATTTTGAATTTGAAAATATTTTAAATCGACTTATAAAAAGTCAATATTGATTTTATATTTTGGGATGGAGAGAGTATTAAGAGTTTAATCTTATAATTCAAAAGCCTTTATGTTATGCCACAGCTACAACTCCCATTCAAGTTGTGGTCTGTGATATTTTTAGTATAACATGTATGACATATTTTGTATTTGTCATTTAAAATTTTTCTTCCACTTATATTATGGATCATTATTGTAGTTGTTTTATTAGATTTTTATTATATATTCTATCATACATAACCTATTAATTCGATGTAGTTAGTGATTTTTTTTATAGCTTTCTATCAATTCCTCTCTAGTTCTATTTCCACCTGTTATAGCATTACATATTTTTATTGCTATAGTGTCTTAACAATTCTTTGATAAATGTTTTTAGTGATAAGATGCAAACTCATTTTCGGAGTACATCAAGTTTGAATGGAGTTCATATTCCATCAACAATTGATGATATTTCTTGTTCAACTATTTCTAAAGATTCCAAAACATTAGGCGAGTAATTATCTTACTTGTTGGTTTCTTTGGATTTTTAACTTTACATTTGAATCTAAAATCTTTAATTTAATGTATTGCCTTATAATTTTAATTTCCCTTATTATATTTTTTTGATTGTGTAGATGAAAATTTTGATCTGTTTTATTCATTTTTAAATTTTCAAAAACAGTAAATGGCGATGAACAAGATGAAAAAGTAAAACCAGTTGTTCAACAAAGAGGACGTTTTAAGGTTACTTCTGAGAATGTTGACATTGAAAGGGTGAGTTTGATTTTGATTATTTTTGATTAATTTTGGTAAACTTATTTGTAGTTGAATTTGATGTAGTACTTACGAATTCTTTATAGGTTGCTCCATCTCCTTTGTTGCAAAAAAGTATCAGCATGCAGGTTTGTATATGTCACCAACTCGAGTCAATATTTTAGTAGATTATAGTATCTTATTGTTTTATATTTTTATAGTTTTTCTAAATTTTTTTCATAACCGAAAAAGAACAACGCTCAGATCCTAACTAAATTGAATTGGAATTTTTTAATTGTAGTGCATATTTATTTTATTTTTTATTTTTCTTTTGAATTACCATCTAAATGTCGATCACAACGAGAACTAAGGCGAGACTTATGCCCAAACATGCATTGTCATAAGAGATTTTGGCATTTTTTTTAACTTGATAAGTTATAAGTTCTTTGCCATATATATAGGCTCATAAAGACCTGACAAATGACTGTGACATTTACATACATTACACATCTAAAGGGGAGATTCCTTGTGCAGTGATTAGTTGGCCATTGCCGCTTATGGATATTTTGTATTCAATTCTTTCTATAACATTCTTAAATGAATTTTCTTTTCTTTTAGTTTTTTTCTCCTATCAATGGTAGCCCATCCAACATAATTATAGTTTGGGATTCAAAACTGTACTCAGTTATAAACTAGTGCTGTAAATTACCGAGAAAACTAATGCATTAATTATAATGATTTAACAATGGGGTCTAGGTTACAAAACTGAAGTTTCAAATCTGATTATGATCATTATTTATAATGATAAAATAATGGGGGTTCTGGAAGTCATGGATTTATCTGTGATCATTATATAGAATCTCTAAGATAAGTATTATTGTGTAGGTGCTTCCCCAACACCCTGGCAGTTCTTTACAATCACCATCTGATGCTACATCATCAAATCATTTGGGACATTCAATTTTCCCCATGTTGCAGTCTGTTTTGCAGACAAATATTCTTCAAAGGGTATCTATCAACCCTATGTGATTGACTTCTTTAGACTCTTACTCTTTTGAGAACTGTTATGTTGTTCTTTGAGCAGGAGGGTGTCCTAAATTTAATGAAGCAACTCTCTTATGGTGACTCTACAGGTGCGAACACTTCATACCTCTTGAGTTTGCCTTTATTTATTGAAATATACTGGTTTTTATATGTTCAGCTGTCCCTGCAATAGATGGAATCTCGATGAATACAACCGGGATGGAGAAATCTTTGGTACGTAAAGTACAAATTTTTTACTTGCCTAATATTACTGTCTATGCAAATTGCCATGTTCCTGAAAATTTTATTTTTATGATTTGTGCTCTTTATCTACTACATAATAAGGTTTGCAATACGTTATACGTTGTTAAAATGTAAGTAAACCTTCTTTTACGAGTTTTTATACTTTTAACACCTTTCTTATACTACATAATAAGGTTTGTTTTTGGTTTTCAGTACCTCGAAGACATAGAGCATAGGCATACAAAATATTTGCTGGTAGACTCGTATGCTTGAAGAGTTGCTAAAACTCTATATGTGACCTGCCTAAAAAACCCATCATATATGTCAGAATCACAAAATACAGTATTTTGCTAACTGAAAATTTGTTTGTTCACTTTTTCATTGTACTATTTGGTGACTACAAACTTATAGCATCAGCAATTCAAAGAATGAAACGAAATGGCATCTATGTAACAAAGAAAAAAGGGAACATCTAGCACTGCTTTGAGAGAGTGTTTTGTTTCCCTCCTTTTCATTATACATAGAGAGTAGCGGTAGACATGATATATTTTATTATTGTTATTTGGTTTGCAGCTAGAGGCAGCTCATGATAGGGAGAAGGAATTACTTCATGAAGTAACTGATTTGCAATGGAGGTAATAATGAATAATATCCCCTTGTTAGTTAATTGTTTTCGGATGCTAATAACTTTAGAACGTTTGTTTGTTTTTTTCTTTTTCTCTAGGCTCATTTGTGCCCAAGAAGAGCTCAAGAAATACAAAACAGAAAATGCTCAGGTGGTTTATGTTTTATTAGATTGAATTATTGAACAGTCTTCTTAATTTTGTACTCCTATTTAGTGTTGGGGATGTGATATTTTAGATCTTTGTTCTCAGGTATGATTCATGAAATTGGCATTCAACAAAGCATCAACCCCAATAAATTAAAAAAAAGAAGGAAGAAGAGAGTTACAATGACAGAGATGATTAATTATTTTAGCTTTTTATGATATGTAGGTTGGTTTCTTTTAATTTCCAGTAGGTGAAGAGTAATTTAGTCGTATACGTGCAGATAGATATTGATGAAATTACTCTTGTAAATGCTCGCTCTTCATATTATCTATTTAAGCTGCTCGTGTTATTTAATTTTTACAGTTGTATATGCATATGATCAAATGTATAACAAAGATATTATTAAAGCTCAATTTCATGTTGTGAATATCTATCGATCTATCTATCTCTATTCGGCACTTTTGCCTTGAGCTTCCTACCTCTCGCTTATCTTTATTTATGTCATAATTTTACCCCCAATTCTGTCGTCTGGAGTCTTTTCTACACATTTTAAGGTCGGATCTTAAAAATTTAGAAACAATATTTGATGAAACTTTACTTTGGAAAACAAAAGTTTTTTTTTTAGTATTTAATTTAAGTGGTAACATACATTAATACTCGAAATCCAAATAAACCCCATTAGGGGCTTTGCTTCTCTCTTTCTCTGTCTAAAGTAGTGACTGTTAAATTCCGTTTTGCTTCCTTGAGCATCTATCTCCGCATAATAATTAGTTAAATATCAAATGAAATATTGTTAGATATATATTTTTGTGTCTGAAATTGTTAGTGTTATGGACTAGAATCTACTACATATCTTAATCATCCATTAATGAGTAGTGAGTTGGGAGAGCAATCCATGGTCATTAAATTTCCTTCCTTCCTTCCTACTAACTGCTCTACCTCACAATAATAGTATGTTATGTTGAGGGAGGGGCATCATTTTGGTGTTTCAGATTATTTATTGTGTAGTTACCAAGTTTATCATAGAGTGTCGTCTGTCCTTTGTTTACTTCAATACCGGTATCACATAAGCATGAGATTAGGCTTTGTCAATATCCTCCAAATTTAGAATATATTTCCTCTCCATTATCAGAACAAACTTATAATTATTTTTGTACCTAAAATGATAAAATAAAGTATATGATAATTATGTCATTTAGTGGGGTTTAATAGTAAAAAAAAATTCATGACTAGTGCGTCCACTAAAAATAAATTTGAAATTTTATTTGCTCTACTTTTTCTCCTTTTTTTTTCCTTGTTAATATTTATACTTTACTTATGTTTTGAGGAAGAAGGAAGAAGGGAGTATGCAAAGTTGGCCATAGATATTTCACCAGCTATACATACACTCGTACACATCATAGGCTTTATACAAATTGTAAGTTTTACGATAAAATGCAATATTTGATGGATAAACTAGACGGGCAGCAAAACATCTCGAACTCCCACCAAAATGAAAATTACAGGCTCAAATATTGTTATTTATGATATTAAATCGGATAAAAATTATTGAGATTTTGGAAAAGGGGTCATTTTTATTTATTTATTATTAGTATGATTGTTTTAATAAAACTATTCCAAAGAAAATGAAATTATGTCATTTTGAGATGGTTGTCACAAGACTTGCAACCATCAAAATCATTTTACCTCTTAAATGAAAAAAAAATTAAACCGCAAGAAATAACTCAAGTAATATTAAACCTAGAGATAATTATCTTTCCAAATATAAGTTATAAATTCAATATTTCGCAAAGATAATAAATATGTGGAGTCAATCAAATATATATATATATATATATATATGGTTTATTATAATTCTAAAAAAAACATAACTTAACACGTAAAAAACAAACAAATAATTTTTGCCTATAATCAGAGCGCATGACCCTCATTAGATGGTTTCCACTTTGGATGGCCGATAAGCTTTATAAATTTAGATAAAGTCTCAATTTAAGGTGATAGGCCATAATAAAAAAAAAAGAAAGAAAGAAAGAAAGAAAAAGGATGAAATTGATATTATGTCCTATATTTTCTTAATTTGAGAATGCACTTTAGACACCTATATCTTGTAAATTTATTGAAAGTGACATAAGTATATAAAAAGTAGTGTGACTCGCTTATATTCATAAGACTAGTTTTGTTACGTCACTAATTTTATTAATGATATTTTTGTTAATTTATTATCAACAAATAACATTAACATAATATATATATATATATATATATATATATATATATATATATATATATATATATAATGATGAATATTTTAAATGCAAAATCTTTATCCCTTATGTCTTGCTCATTAACATTGTCATAAAATGGAATATTCGTACGACGACGGCGCAGACATTTATGGGTCCCATAACAGAATAACGGTTGGATGAAGAAAACGACAAGTATAAGTTGTTTATTATTAACGGCGTAATTGTTACCGTTAACACTGTTGGAATACCCGGTGGTTAAAATATAGTAATACGCGTTATTGCACAGTAGCACACGGTATTGCACAGTATTTTTGAAATTATTGATTCTTACGTAAGAAGGCACTACTCAATAATTGTTACAGTAATTACTGTTCAATATTTTATTTTATTGATTCAATAATTACTACGTTGAAATTTTATATTATTGTTGTTCAATAATTGTCACTGCACAGTATTTCCCATTATCAGATCAATAATTCATATTATTTGAATAATATTATTAGATAACATTATTAGCAATATCTAGAAAGTTCTGTCTAAGGAGAGGTTTGGTCACCTAATTGCGCGCCAGTAAGGAGGAATTCTTATTGGAAAGCCCCCTCTTTCTTGAGAACGGCTTGGTTGTCATAAATGTGATTCTGTAATATTATTTGTGAATAATTAATTATTGATTCATATGATAAGAAAATATTTATTTTATGTGGATATAAATGAGGGATATATTTTTGTGGTTAAAAATGAAGTAGTTAATGTTGAGGTGTTTTATCTGTATTTTTGTCGGAATGGAGGTATTGAAAATTAAATTAGGGTTTTTGATAAATATTGCGGGGGTTATAATTTTTAATCCGACCGTTGGATCGTGGTAATTTTTGGATATGTTATTCATATATAAGTTGAGTATATGTCCACAAATTTTGAACCGTTAAAAATGAACGTATGATTTGTTATGAATTTTATGAGATGACTGGTTCAGAAATTGTTGAATTTTCGGAGTTTAACATATTGGTGGAAAATTCTAAAATTGGTGGGCCCCACTCTTGGTTGGTGAAGAAATGTGCTGAGATTTTTATTCAAATGTGGTGGGTGGGAATAGTAGCAGGTAAAGCCATCAAGTTGCAGGTTAAGTCTGCTTCGGCGTGCTAACATTTTTTTATAAATAGAGGGCTAAGTTAGAATTAAAAATCACACCAGAAACATAAGCTTTCTCTCCTTCTCTCTCTATATTATGAAGCATATTTTGTGAGTATTTAGATACTTTGAGAGTTGCTATTCAGTGCAAGTTTCCTTCGGCTTTGCATTCCAGTCAGAAATACTGCACTTTTGAGGTAAGTGAAAGTATGAGATTTTAAGGGTTATTATGATTTTCAGTTTCGTAATTTTTCTGAACTTTAAAAATTTTAGAAAAATTTGAAATGATTAATTGATGAGTTTTCTTGATTGTGTCCAAAAATGGCGATTTTTGGATGTATAGATTATGAGTTATGAATTTTACAGGAAAAGACTATTTTAAAAGTAACCGCTTATAACTCCTTGTGGTTAACTCCAAAATTGATAAAATTTTTATTGGAAATATATCTATATAATATTAGTGTACTCTGTGAATTTCAGAATTTTTGGATAAAAGTACAATTTATGATAAATGTCTAAATATTCGGCGGTTTTGGCCATATGAAAAATAGTAAATGAGTTTTAAAAATTCTGAGAAAAATATATGTTCAATATGGGACTATATTCTGCCAAATCTCATAAAAGAAATATTTTTGGAACTGATTTGGTATTTTTCATGAAAATAGACTAGTTATGAGAAAATGAATTAAATATGTTATGTGAAGTAAGAAAATTGGAAAATAGATTTTTATGGCTTGAGAATCCTATATGAGGTATATGCAGATTTTTGATGAGGATTTTGATTATTGGTAATGAAATCTTATGAGTTTGGCATTTTATGATGATTAAATGCATTAATTAGTAAAGTGTAAATAATTTAAATAAATTGTTTATAAGCTTAAGAAATATTATTCTTTCAATATCATTATACCGAAATATTGATATGTATATTATTGTGAAATTTCTACTTTTTTTATGTCGGGGTTAGTATTCATGAGTTACTATTCAGGAGTTACTATTCACGAGTTACTATTCATGAGTTACTATTCATGAGTTACTATTCACGAGTTACTATTCACGACAAAATTGATTTCTTTTTCTAACCAAATTATAGTTGATTTATGAATATTGCTCTTGAAATTAAATCCATGTTTTGATCATATTATTTTTATTATCATATATAACATCTTTATAACCTTGATGTTGAAATTCTCTTTCGCTTGAGTGTAAAGATGGGTAAATTATTGGTATGATCATGACTAGGGTTCTCTTTGGCCAGTAGTGGAAAAATTGAATTGTGACTGGTATGATCATGACCATTGAATTTATAATTGAATATCTTTAGCTTAAGTGCAAAGGTGAATTGATCAACATGGTTATAATTATTGTTTATATAAGTTCTAAAATGATTATATATTTTTTTGAGATATGAATATATTTTGCCTGTAGTGCAAATATGAACTGTTGAGGAATATCATTGGCCTGTAGTGCAAAGATGGTTTGTTGATAAATATATTTGGCCTGTAGTGCAAAGATGGTCTGTTGATGAATATCTTTTGCCTGTAGTACAAAGATGAACTGTTGTTGAATATCTTTGGTCGTAGTGCAAAAATAGATTTATTAGTATGATTATGAACAGGAACTGTGATTTGGTATAACCATGATCTTTGATGTTTCAGGTAAAGACATGTGAGAAAAATTATCTTCGTCATGGGTATGAAGAAAAAAATTTAGAATCACAATTATGATTATGAGTTATTCATATAATTGTGGAAAGGAACTGTTGAGTGATGTTACAGGGATAAAACATTGTTGGTGGATTTTTAACATGGAGAAGATAATAGACTTTTTAGTCTATTTGACTCTTCTAATGGATTGCTCGTTCCGCTGCAACTATGGTTGAAATTTTTATCATCTACCATATGTTCTAAATCTCTGATTTAATTCTGCTGAAGGCTATTGATAACGTATTTATCTTTAGTCATGATAATATTTACTGGGCTAGTTGTGCTCACCCTTCTGTTTCATAATTCCTTTCAGGTAATAAGAGTGTAGTTGGGTCGAGCGGGGGTAACAAGGGAATAGAACGGTGGTCATCATTTAGTAGTTATATTTGGTGAATCATCTAGGGTGAAGCGAACCCAACGTTGGAAGGGTGTTTTGTCACTATCATACAAGATGTCTAATGATATACAACCTCGTGTCATCATAAGACAAGGTTGTGCTCATCCACTTGCTGAGTATCTTTACGAGCACTACCTATATAATCTTGGTGTTTGTTTGAAGTATAATTTTCATTTAGAGACAGTGGAGATAATGATATGTCAAGAGAATACTCACCACTGGGAAGAATATGATAGTAATCTTCTCGTTTTTTTGGGGTATATTGGGTCAACCAAGGATAATTCTGTGGCCATATGATATCTATCACAACCTAGAAGCATGGTCTCCCATGTACAAAGGTTTCCTTGAGCACTTCCCAAAGATTCTAATTTCTAAAACAGTTTTTGACTATACCTTTATGTAAGGTGTCATTGTGAGGTGCTGTCCACGGTTGGGACGTGGGTCACATTTGGTATATATTTGTATCCAAACTCACAGCATATGTGTTATTGTATTTTGCACGACAATTGTTGTAATAAAGTTGTAGTTATTTTTTGTACCATGTATTTGGCGACTCAGAATAGGTTGGATGGAATGAACCTGTTTTGGGGTTGTCACAACCAACCTTATACCAACCGAACCAACTTTATACCAACCGAACTAACCTTATCACTACCGAAGATATAAAGAACCAACCTTATCACAACCAAATATATAAAGAACCAACCTTATCACTACCGAACCAACCTTATCACTACCGAACCAACCTTATCCTTACCGAAGATATAAAGAACCAACTTTATCACAACCGAATATATAAAGAACCAACCTTATCACAACCGAACCAACCTTATCACTACCGAAGATATAAAGAACCATCCTTATCACAATCGAATATATAGAGAATTGAGCTAACCCTATTACAACTGAAGACAGATAAATAACCCACCGAACACATCCTACCGAGCACCAATTACAAAGTTCGTTTCGAGGAACTAAACGTATTTGTTCCGAAGAACTGTATAAATATTTATTTTGACTGTTCGGGAGGACGTTGGTCCGTTCTGAAGGAAGTTGTCCGATCGAAAGGACGATGGTCCGTTCCGAAGGAAGTTGTCTGTTCGAGAGGACATCGGTCCGTCCCGAAGGAAGTAATCCGTTCGGGAGGACGATGGTCCGTCCCAAAGGATATTTGACCGTTTAGGAGGACGTTGGTCCGTCTCGAAGGATATTGTCCGATCGAGAGGACGATATTCCGTCCCGAAGGAAGTTATCCGTTCGGGAGGACGTTGGTCCGTCCCGACGGAAGTTTACCCGACCTTATACCGCCATCCGACCTTTTATCCCCAAATGTAGACAACCGAAGACATGATGAAGCCGATATGATATAGTCCAAGGCAAATTACAATTATCCAAAGAGGATTGTTGTTGCCCGAAGTGGGTTGTTGCCCAAATGTCACGGGAGAGCCGCCAAAAGTCCAACAAAGTACCAACTTTAATTGCCCCCTAGTCTCTTATTTATAAGTTCCTTATAAATAAGAGAGTATTCAAAAAGTCTCTTCGGAATTTTTATCCTCTGGATTTTTATCCTCCGAATTTCTTTCAGACTGTGGTTGATGATGAAACCGAAGCCGCCTTAATATGACCCTTGTGGGAGGCTTCGATCAGACTTTATATCCGTCGAAAGTAAACAGCCGAAGACATGATGAAAATTTCGATCAACTTTTCCTGATGATGCCACTGACCGAACAACGATTTATTGAGATTCTCTTGCAGACTTGCCAAGTCATGTGCAATTTGGTCTGATCCATTCCGTATAGCACATGTAACTGGTGTAAGGCTTCTTCCTTTCCTCCCCAACCTTAACTTATATCCTTCGGTGAATTGGTGATTTTAAATCGACACTAGAACAAGTGTCTTGGTTCCCACAGACGGCGCAAATGTTAACGCCTGATTTTGTACGCCTGACGAAATCACCCAAAAGGACAGGCCAAAATAGCGCCAACGGTTGATTGTATGGTTGTGAAATCAAACTCATTAAATACACTCACATAAACATAAATAAAAGAATATAAAGTATGAACACATGATTTACGTGAAAACTCAATTGGAAAAAAACCACGGAGAAAGAGAGTAATCCACCATAATATTGGGAGTACAAATTGTGTATTTGTGTTGTATCTCTTGTGCCCTTTGATATTGTCTTCTATTCCCCCAAACCCTAGCTTGTAGCCGTATATATAGAAGTAACCTCCACCTGTCTCCAACTAGGAGAAGGATTTCTTATCCCTCAAAATAAGGAAATACAATCCTATCTTAATAAGGACTCTCTCACTGTCAAAATAAATATATTATGGGTCAACAGCCCATTAAATAAATTGGGTTACACCTTGGCTGGACCGAAATAATCACACTCCAACAATAAGTATAACTGAAATCAATATGGATTAATTAATGAATTTGTAATATTGCATAATGCAATTATTTTAAAAATAAAAATAACTTGATATTTTTTCACAATTAGATGAGCATGTGTATTTTTTTTTAATCAAAATTTTATTAGTTAAAATTATTTTTAACTTTTCACAATAAAACAATATATATTGTTAATGATTCTAATATTTTTGGTAAGATTGATGTTAATATGATCATTATTAGGAAGATTAAATAGTATTGAATTCTTAATTTGATAAAAAAATGAAATTATTAGTAGTAGTATATTGAATATGGAGTAGCAACATAGTAGTTTAAGGAGGAGGGTTGGAGCTAATACGTGGTAGGCATTAAAGGCTCCCGTCTAAATCACCTTTGTTGGAGGTTTAGCGGTTAACAATAACAATGAATGCATTAGTAATAGTGGCGTAGTATCCTATCAATCCTGTAGGTGTAGGTTTAGAAGAGCCGTACCCGTACATAACATTCATAAACTCCACGTAGTCGGTAGTAGGAGTCATCTTTAATTTCAAGGTGTTTGGTGAAAAGTTGATTTCTCTTTTCTGAATACCTACCTAATTACTTTTAACATTTTTCTTCTTATTTATGCAGTACTATAAACTTACCATCATCAAAATATCTCCTCTCCTCTTAAATTTTATTTTTTTCCCGATGAAAAATCTCAAACAATAGTGTTGAAAATTTGAATCAATATATATATATATATATATATATATATATATATATATATTGTTGTCTATCAAATAGAGAGTATTTGGAAGGCAAAGAGTGCCCCAGTTTAACAGGGTGTTAAGTAGGGAAAGCAGTTAAAGGTCAGATCCCGTGCGTGCTTGTTCATTTTAGATGGTATGGTATACCACTTGACATCTCATAAGTAAATACTAAAAAGAAAGAATAACAGATTCGCAATCACACAAAATAGATGAAGAAACCTACTCACTCACTCCTACTCCCATTTACTATTATTTAGTAGTAATACAAAACCCATAAAACACAAAAGTTGATTGCTTCCCAAACCCATTCCCCCACCCCCAACCACAACCCACCACGACTCCTCTCAAAATTCAAAATCTACTGTAATACTCCCTCCCTCTCCTCTCCTCTCCTCCCTTAATATTAGTATTAACTAGTTTTCTTTAGCTCTTAATATTTGTAGTTTGAGAATTTTAAATAATAATTAATTATTTAATTTTTGATATTATCTCAAGTATTATATATAATTTTAGTTTTCAAATTATTTTTTGTCTAATAAATATTACTCTTTTTTTTTTAAAACAAGAATAATATAAATAATTAATATTATATTTAATGCTATACAATTATTTTTTTAATTCTTATACGTAACAACTCAACTCATATCGACGGAGGGAGTAACCCAATCTCTCTCTCTCATTAAATTCTCTCATATTAATTGATGGGTGCAAGCAAATGTGGCACCACTCACAGCTGTTAGATATGTTGTTAGAACATAAAATGTGTGGAAATTCAATACCCTCTTCCTCTTGGTCTTGGCCTTGATTTTAAGCTGTCGTTTTCGAGCAACAGATAAGAAAAAGAAGAAAATCCCACTACTCAATGCATACTGTGCATTCTTTTTTTTGTTTTTGTTTGGCCAATCACTTTTTATTTTATTTACAATTATTTTAAATTTTTAATGCTCTTATCTATCTGTCTGTCTATATAAGTGGAGCTCCTGGGGTATTGGAAGGGTGGAGCCAAAGGCCAAACATAGAAGAAAGAAAACAAATAGAGTGATTTCTAGTCTTTATTTCCTAGCTGCACTTATTCAACTTTTTATATGTAGTGAACCGATTCAATCATTTGTTATTTCTAATCATTCGGGTGGTATTTGAAGTATTAGAATAGCAACCAACTTACATATATATATATATATATATATACACACACACACACAACAGGATGGAGAGAGATAATGAAAAGTGGAAAACCTTAAAAGATGAAAGAGTTTGTTTTCCTGGGAGAAAGGGTGCTCCTTTGTTTGCCTGGCCATGGGAGAATTTGGGCAGTTACAAGGCATGAACTAAATTCCTACGTACCCTCATTCATTCTTGATTTGATTTGCTACTCTTTATTTTATTCTCTTGTTTAATCTTCCAATAATATATGCTTTGAGTGCAGCCTTCTTTCAATTAATGATAATTTTTAGTTATTTGGGTATGAACCAGTATTTGCTATATGGGCCGTTGGTTGCGGAATTCATTTCTTCAAGATTTTGGGAGGAGAGACGGGGACATAGTTGGTGCATGCATATTTTAATATTATGCGCGCTAAGAAGCCTTATTCATCAGTTATGGAGTTCTTTTGATAATATACTTTTCCTTAATCGTGATCGTCGTCTATCTCAAAGTGGCATAGATTTCAAGCAAATTGATAGCGAATGGCATTGGTAATATTTGATTGAATTATACTGTGAATGGGATTTCTTGTTTATGTTCTATTCTAGTAATTATATGCTTATATTTTTTTCACAGGGATAATTTCATTATTCTTCAAGCATTTGTGGCTTCCATAGCATTTCTGACCTTTCCTTCTCTAGCTAAGCTTCCTATTTGGGACACAAGGGGAATCGTCTACTGTATAATCCTCCACATAATGCTTTCAGAGCAACTATATTATTGGCTACATAGATTATTGCATTCCCCCAATTTTTTTCCACATTACCATTGGCTTCACCATGACTCTAAAGTGCCACATCCCTTTACAGGTGAAAAGCATTAAACAACTCTACACTTGGGAACTATGATTTATGTATGTGTAATGGCTGATCTTGTTTCAAACTTTTATTTGGTGCAGCTGGGCATTCAACATTCTTGGAACATCTAATACTCTGTGTAATAGTTGGAGTTCCAACTCTTGGAACTACTTTAATTGGCTGTGGTTCAATAAGCATGTTCTACAGCTATATTTTGGTGTTTGATTTCCTCAGATGTTTGGGACATACCAATATTGAGATCATTCCTCATCAATTCTTTGATACTTTTCCACTTCTTAAGTATCTCATATATACTCCGACGTTAGTTCATCCCTGACCCTAACTCCAGTTGTTTTCTCTTCTTCAAGTTTGTTGTCTAAATGTGGAAAGGAGGGAGTGGGGGAAGCAAGAGCAACTGGGGTAGAACAAGAACTAGATGTTTTGGAAAAACTATTAATTGGCAATGACATAGAAGGGAAGTTCTTATTCCTCAGAATACAAGATAGAATGAGTTCTTAAAACACCTTATTAGTGTGATAAATCTCGGTTTCTAACTAATAGTCATGTAATTTGATATAAACATATTTATCCTCATAGTCACAGTAAAGGAGAAAAAGTTATTGTAATATTGAGTTGCTAAGTTCATTTTTTCAAGTTCATGATGATGCAAATGACTCTGAATTACTCATCCATTCTGTTGTTTGCCTCAGCTAATATTACTAGATTTCATATGAATTTTAGGTAAGAAATTTTGCAGCCTGAGACATTGATTGATAGATTTTCAATTTTAGATATTGACTTTGTCCTTCTAAAAGTAACTTTTGCGTAATTTTAATTATTTTCCCCCCTAATTTTCTACACTTTCGAGTGTGGTAGCTTTCAAACTGTTTACTCAGCGCAATACAAGAAAAAGTGATTTGTTATGAAGGCAATTGCTACGTTAAATTTCTTTTGATGCCAACTAAAAGGCTCTTTAGTTGTTTGGAACTCATGGCAACAGGCAAATGGGTTCTTCTCTCTCTCTCTCTATATATATATATATATATGTATGTATTTATATGTGATTGTATTTGTGTACGTGTTTATCAGCTTATGCATGTTTGGATTTGAATTCCAAAGTTTCAAACGAAGGTTTCATTAAAATTTGCAAATCTTCTTTTCTAAATGTGACTCTGCAGATACCACCGTATACATCACTTGGACATGGAGACCAATTTCTGCTTGTTCATACCGCTTTTTGATTTGTTGGGCAAGACAATGAATAAGCATTCTTGGAATCTTCACAGAGAAATAAACTCAGGTGCAAGTGGGTATCTGTCTCTTTTCATATATTGGTCCTTTTAAACAATTCTTCTCTTACATTAAATCCTCAAAATCAGTGCATCAACAAATAATGACTTTACTTATCTGAGCCCTGGTTGATCCATCTTCCAGTTGTAGTATATCTTCTAAATAACCATGGTCCATGAACTATATAATTATTTCAGTGGTGTTTTATCATTCATATAACATATGACAACATCTAGTAAAATAAGGTTTAGTATGTACTTTCAACATTTTACATGTTTAAAATGCTTCTGCTAAAAAGAAACTCAGAAACTTGAGCACTTGTTACTTTTACTATCAATTTTTTTTTCTATACCTCAAGTACATCATTTTTTTTACTTGAAGGCAGAAAAGGAAGAATACCTGATTTTGTGTTCCTAGCACATGGCGTGGATGTTATGTCATCAATGCATGCTCCATTCCTTTTCCGTTCATTCAGCTCAATGCCTTTTGCCACAAGAGCCTTCCTGCTTCCAATATGGCCCGGTTCTTTACTTGTTATCCTTACCATGTGGGCCATATCCAAGACTTTTGTGTTTAGTTTCTATGAGCTTAGAGGGAGGTTGCACCAGACGTGGGTTGTGCCAAGGTTTGGTTTCCAGGTAGCATGTTTAGTTTTTTTTTTTTAAATGTTGGAGGACTTTGTATGAAAAGAGGAGACTTCAATGTATGTTGTTTTATGTAAACTTAATTCAGTTTTTCTCTTTAGACATGCAACAAGGCCAATTTTCATATAGTTATTTAGAAACATGCATATGCTTACGTGAAGTACTGCATGCCACTCACTATTTTCATGAATTAAACTAGCTAAGCAAAAGCCCAGATAATCTTACCATGTCTGTAACGTTTTATTTTGCAGTACTTTTTACCATTTGTTGCAGAGGGCATAAATAAGCACATCGAAGATGCCATTCTTAGGGCTGATAGACTTGGTGTCAAGGTCATTAGTCTTGCTGCATTAAATAAGGTCAGTACCTCTAGCCAACCTTTCTTAATCATACTTTTAAAACATGGAGTATTATATTTCAATAGAGCGTGATAAGCATATACATGTTCTATTGAAATATAGTCATGTAATTATCTACTTGTCATGTCATAGTACTAGAAATTAACAGTTGGATAATGGTAAATTTGTTTGTCAAAAGGAAATAACCACGATAATCCATGTTAGTAAAAGTAGGTTCCCAAACATAGGAATCTAGCCAGCAAATAAGACGCCCAAGCATAGGAATCTTGCCAGCAAATAAGATGCTGATACTTTTTCCCTCAAAATTTACTGGCTTGATTATCCAAAAAGAAGGAAAAAGAGAAAAAAAGGATGATCCTTCTTTTTTGGAATTAATTGTATGTTTGGTTTCTTATCAATGTTACAGAATGAATCTCTAAATGGAGGCGGAGCACTTTTTGTCAACAAGCATCCCAATCTTAGTGTCCGAGTGGTCCATGGAAACACCTTAACAGCAGCTGTGATACTCGATGGGATTCCTCAAGATGTAAACGAGGTCTTCTTGGCAGGGGCTACTTCTAAGCTTGGAAGGGCCATTTCTCTCTACCTAGCTCGCCGCAGGGTTAGGGTCCTGGTAAGGACTATTAAAGTTTCCAACTACTAATTAAAATTTTGGTTTATCTCAACGAGAGTAGTTGTTAGTTGTGTATTACCACAGTAAAAAAGTGGAAATGTATATGAGACTTTTTTTTAACAATATATGGATTATTGTTAAGATAATATGATGAGGTGTTGGCGTGTATGTGAGACGTTTTAACAATAAATGGATTGCTATGTGTCACTCTCTTTCACTATAATTTAACTACAGTAAGCTACAAATGCAGATGCTAACTCAATCTACTGAGAGATTCACAAGTATTCAGAAGGAAGCCCCCATGGACTGCCAGAAATTTCTAGTTCAAGTTACAAAGTATCAAGCAGCTAAACACTGCAAGGTAAATTTAATGAATGCCCCGTGCTTGAGCTATACACAGAATTTTTCAATGCGTTCCTTTCTAAATATTATGGCATCAACAATTAGTTCCATTTTATTCTGATATATAGCTTCTGTGGAATTGTTAGACATGGATAATCGGAAAATGGACTACTCCACGAGAGCAATGTTGGGCTCCTCCAGGGACACATTTCCATCAGTTTGTGGTTCCACCTATTATTCCCTTCCGTAGAGACTGTACTTATGGTGCACTTGCGGCCATGAAACTTCCTGAAGATGTGGAGGGGCTAGGCGTATGTGAGGTATATATTCACCTTTATATTCTTCTTTTTTGTGTTTTATCTCTGATGATATAAAAGAAAAAAAAAGTACAGAAATAAAAATTGAATCGTTCAGAACTATGCGTTAACAAGTTTAGTTCTCCAAGATGTACATTTCCTAGAGATGAGATGACTGCAGCTATTCAATCCTTCGAGGTGCTTGGTATTTGGGCTTTCAGTTGGGATTAAGAATTAAGTTCAATAGAAAGTGAATTTTATGTTCTTACATGAAAGTTTGTAAATGTTTTCTTTAAAACTTTTAGGACATCATTTTGTGGAAAGATGCAAGTTAACCAGCATTTTAACTTAAGGAGCAAGTTTCTGATGGAAAACCATAACCTTCGTGCCATATTTAGGATCCTCCTAGTGCAATTCCGTCTTCTTCATCTCTATGTTAGGAAATATTCCCCCGATAATGGTATGGTGTTAGGAAATACGAAAAGACAATGAGAATACTGATATATTAAGCGAGTGAGTCACGGCTTCACGTTATGCATTTATATCACAAGCTTTAATTTTTCTTGAATGTTGGAGCAGTATACATTGGAAAGAGGTGCAGTTCACGCTTGCCATGCTGGTGGAGTTGTTCATTTTCTTGAAGGTTGGAACCACCACGAGGTCGGGGCTATTGATGTTGATCGGATTAGTGTTGTGTGGGATGCTGCTCTAAGGCATGGCCTGAAGCCCTGTTAGTTCTTCTGTGCGAATATATATGTGTCTATCTTTTTTCAATCATAGGTTGCTCACGAGGAATGTATCAAGCTCATAAATAGAATACTTACTTTCTTTTTATGATTCTTTTACTCTGTTAAATTTGATATTGGGACAAAAATAATGTACCCCTTGGCTTGAAATTGTGAATAGATTTATACCTTAAAGTAAGTGACTAACAGCAGTCCTCTCCGTCTCACTCTATCAAACTTATATACATGTATATACACACACACACATTGCCTATTCAGCGGTACTATCTTTTAATTTGGTTATGAATGGAGCTTCTAAAATAATTTCAAAAAATTTGGATTGAAGATTCTGGTATCAACCCGGTAGGTATAAAGTTCAAATATATGGAAGAGACCAATTACTGCAAATTAATTTAGTTGAATTACAAGCGGATCTAATTAATAAATAAATAAGTACTATAAGTTATTGTTGGAAATGTCTGAAATTGCTTTGAATTAAGAATTAGACCTGAAATCGATATATTAACCTTCTCAGACCTGATAAGTTTATTTCCCAACATATTCGGAAACTAAAGAATGATGACAAGAAGGTTAAAAAGAGGAAGAATGACCGGACTGGGTCCTTTTACCATTCTCTTAGATGTCGTGTCCAAAATTCAAACAAACCTATTTAAAGAACCTCAATAGCAGCAGACAATGGCATTTGGCACTACCCGCATTATACTCTACTCTCTAACCCAAACTAACCTCCACCATATTTGGCGGGAAATAGGACTTCCTCTTCCTCATGTCCGCACTCATTTGCTTATAAAGCCAGCCTGCTGGTCTCCACTAACTCCTCACTCTATCCCATTTATTTACCTATATACTATAATAACACCCCCCCCCCATTTACAAAAATGAGTTTGAAAATGTATCTCTTCTTTGCTTTTTTTACCCTCGTCTTGTATTCTGCTGCTAATGCCTTCAATGTCACACAACTCCTCAACCAATACTCGGATTTCAGCAACTTCAATAACTACCTCACTCAAACTGGACTCGCTAGCCAGATCAATTCCCGCCAAACCATCACCCTCCTTGTGGTCGACAACAGTGCCACTTCCCCGTTATCCGGGAAACCAAACAATGTGCTCAAGAATATCATGAGTGTTCATGTAGTGCTCGATTACTACGATGTGAAAAAACTCCAAAATTTACCAAATAAGACCCATGTTCTCACCACCCTTTTCCAATCCAGTGGATTGGCTAGCGGTCAACAAGGCTTCCTTAATGCAACGGATTTGAGCAGCGGAAGCATCGTAATAGGCTCAGCTGTTAAAGGTGCAACATTAAGAGCTAATTTGGTGAAATCCGTCGCGTCTCAACCATACAATATATCCGTGTTGCAAATTAGTAATGTCATTATTCCTTTTGGCATTGACAACTCAAACCAAAATTCATCCTCATCCTCGTCCTCTCCTTCTCCAATGCCTTCATCTCCACCAGCACCAACCCCTAAGAAATCTCCACCAGCACCAACCCCTAAGAAATCTCCGCCACCAGCCGCCACTCCTGCTCCGGCGTCTTCTGATGCACCGGGTTCCCCTCTTAAGCCGGAAGGACCAACTGCAGATGCACCAGCTGATGACAAAAAGTCTTCGGGAGGCACGGCTCTCAGGCTTAGTGTTGGTGTTGCCATGGTGCTAGTATCATGGACTAATTTCTTTCTAACATCAATAGTTTGACAGGAAATTTTTGCATCAATGGTTTTTGTAGTCTTGTTTTAATTTGGGTTTAGTTTTCCAGTTGAACTGTTTTGGTTTTTAGAGGTACAAAATCAAAGTGATGTATTCTTTTCTTTGGTTTGTTGTATGGAGTTGCCTCTTTAAGAATTATATTTTTCACACTTTGACAGTCTATGGAAACTGCTATCAAAATCTCTTCGACGCTCTTGCAGTCCTTGAGAAAGTGCAGAAAATTACTAAAGAAACCTAACACAAGTTCTAGCACAACTGTCCTGGGAATATTTTCTGATAAATTAGCAGTGAATTGATATAAAAAAAGAAAATGTAAACGCGACAAATAAATGTAGCACACCAATAGTTTTTTATAACCCCCAAAAGATTTGATCATAGCATAAACAACGGTAGACTCTGATAGGGCTTAAAATGCCAAAATCCCGGACAAGGAGAGAAATGTACAACACATAAGAAAGTGATCAAGAGCTGAGTTGAAGAAATCTTAGGGCCATAGGATGCTTGGCTTGGGAGAGTTGCTCAGGTTTTAAGGCTTCAACAATCTCACCATCCACAAGAAGGCACACTACATCCGCAATCCTCTGGATCTGTTTGATGCTGTGAGAGACCATAATAATAGTCATCCCTTGATTATTCTTCAGCTTCACAAGAACATCCTCTATGTTTTGTGTCGATATTGGATCCAATGCACTTGTGGGCTCGTCCAACAACAAAACCTTCAATCAAAATGAATATTGAGTGGTTGATTATGGGTTCAAAATTATGAAAATATTATGTAAATTGGGTTACCTCTGGTTGATTAGCCAGGGTCCTAGCAAGTGCAACTCTTTGAGCTTGGCCAACTGATAATTCACAGCCTGGTGTATTGAAGAATGAGGTTTCAAGGTCAGCAAGAGCAAGCAACTTGTGCACCTCATTGTCACTTAGCTTCTTCCCCCTCAATTGTGGTCCATACCTTATATTATCAGCCACCGTGCCTGTTGTTAAAGAGTTTTTGTCAGAATAAAGTATGAAGAATCCTATAACTAATCTGAAAATATATTTCAAAAATAGAGTTAAGAAACAGGCCTAAGAGTTCTGTCACGGCTCATCGCTCACCTGTTCTTCTCCCCTTTTCAATTCATCAATCAATCCGTCAACACGAAACCCTAACCTAGCAAGCTACGATTTCCTTGCCCACATACTTAAAAAAAATATCCAAGCAGCCTCTCTCTTTCAGAAAAATATTTTAGCTTCTAAACCCTGAATCAAGCATATATATATATATATGCATTATATAAGTAATTAAGAGTACCTTCAAAAAGAACAGGAAGCTGGAATAGCATTCCAACTTTGCGGCGAAGTGCAAGAACATCAAGATGAGAAATATCATGGCCATCCAAGAAAACAGTACCGGAAGGTGGCTCCCATAACCGATTTAGTGCCCTCAACATAGTTGATTTTCCACTGCCACTAGGACCTATAACCCCCATGATCACACCTTTTGGTATCTCCAAGTTGATTTTGCTCAGAATTGGAACGCCTTTATCCGATACTTTTATCAAATTCCTTATCTGAATCTTGGTTTTGGGTTGACTTGCATTTTCATTTACATCCACCATCAATAAATGGTCTTGTGCTTCATCTATATACATATATGCAACCAAAACAAGTAACAGAATTAATAAGTGTTTTTTTAAAAGAAAAAGAAAACCCTTATAAATTTCAATTTAGAGAATTCAAGAAATTAAAGCATGGAAAAAAAAGAATTGATCTGTCACACCATATACTAGCTCTGAAATACTATTATTAATTAGCATTGAAATTACTCTCACCTTGAAAAGTCTCCATGAACTGAAGGCTAAAGAAAGCGGTAAGCTAGAGAGAGAGAGGTGGTGTATTCTATTTCTGGGTGATATTCTTCTTTTGTAATTCTGGAAATAGAAAAGGCCTTCCCCAGATATTCAACTCCTTCGGACAAATTTTTGGCTATTATCTGAATACATATATTCTTTTCTGTTAACACTCGGTACAAACTACACTAGTACCCAGTGTATTACTAATACTTTAGATTCTTAAACAGCTGAATAAAGGACAAAAATGGTCGAGGACCTTTTTGGAGGATGACGTGTTCTTTATTGTTTTTAAAATTGGAGATATATTATAATTTTTTAATAAAATTCTAAACATATTTTTAATATTCGATAAAAAAAAATAACAGTAATAACATATTAATACTCAATCTACTTGATATTAATCAACAATAATTACAAGATGATCGTGTATCGACGTGGGAAGAATTAATTTAATTCTTCTTTTCACTAATAGTGAGAGCCTTATTATTTTAAGGCTTATTAAAAGTTGTCTTATTTGATTTTAAATTTTCATATTAATTATAATTGTGACGTACCGATATATAAAAATTAAAAAGAGTATTATTTTAATTTATCGCATGCATTTGGTCGCAATTTAATTTTGTGGATATGTATATTATTTTTCTTCTTTTAATGCTTGTTGAAATTTGTCAAGGTCACTAAACATAATATTTTTCACAAATACATGACAAAATATGCTCTAAACAAACATTAAAATGGAAATAGTGAAGGTTTATTTTCATAAACCAAAAACATGTACTATCTCCTAACACAAGTATGGTACCTAAAGTTGAATTAGAATCTATATAACTAATTAAATATTTCCATGTAAAATAAATAAAGGACTTTAATAATGACAATTAATAAAAAAAATTCCCCTTCTACCTAACCTATATCTAATCTTTGGATTTTTGTAAATTACCAAGGAAAGTTGCATACCTTTTATTCCGGCTTAAAAAAGAAAAAAGAAGAAGAAGGAAATGATTTCAATCCGGCTTCTTTCCTTCACTTCTTAATTCTATTTTTCCCCTTCAGGAGTATTTCACTTTCTGGAATAATATCAGAAAAGGTAAGAGAAAAATTGAAAAAGATATTATCCATCTTTTATTTATCTGGTTTTGGAACACCCAGAAGCACCCCTGTTTCACTCCCCGAATCTGTCTGTTTATTATTATTGGCAGGCATTGTGATATATGGAGCAAGGAGATTCTAGGTTGAGAGAAGTTTGTGGCAAAGGTACGTATATACATACAAAATTGTTGATGATTTATTTCTAGATTCTGTTATTTATGATTACTTATGCTGCTCTATTTTGATGAATATTAGCAGAAAATTTCCCTATGTTTGTCCAAAATGAGGTTAACCTAGCTTGATTAACATTCTGTTTGGGAAATTTAATAACCATTTCATAGCCCTTGTCGAGGTGCCTTTTCTATTGTTTTTACTTTCCCCCCTATTTATACTCTATTAAACTTTATTTGTAAAATAAATAAGTTCATTATTTGTATTCTAAGAGTTGTCACCAAAATAATACTATCCTTTATTAGTTCTTGGTAGTGAGAAACTGGTAGTAAGTGTGTGATATTAGCATTTACTCATAATGGTAACACCAGAGTAAAATCGGTAATGCTTGATTGTTACTACTCCGGTAAATAATTATTTGACATCATAGTCGATTCTCTTCCACGTGTGCAAGTCTGTCTTTCTGTGTGGTTGTAACTACGCTTTGAAAATAATCAATTTGTGAGTTTTGATTATTTTCTAGACGAAAGAAGTGGCATTCCATAAAAATTATTTGTAGCAATAGTAGTTCATATTAAAGTCTGGGCTCTCAAGGGTAACATTTGATTCTGAAGCACTTTTCATAATTCTGGGACCAGGACACACTGTCTGGAAGCTCAACAAGTATAAGCTCCTTCAGCTGTCAATATAGACTTTCCATGTACTTGTATATTAATTCGTTATCTGCAGTGTAAATATCAAATAATGTTCTGGTCTGGCAGCTCTCGTCTTCACCGTTGAAAATTGTATATAAATTTGTCATTGATGACGTATATCTCACGCTATTCTCCATTCTGAAAGTTGTTATGCTGAAGTCATATGCAAAGGCGTGATCAAATCCTAGCCTCAAGATTATACCAAGCGACAATTCATTCACCGAGTCAGCTGTAATTGAATTTGAATAGAATTGAGTAAACTTAGAATTTCTCTTCAAACAGAGTCAGGAATCCCTGGGAGAAGAAAGCAAAGCAATGTTTGAATCTGGGAATGACAAGAAGCACATGTGGCAGCTGTTATATGAGGCTGCAGCTTGGGTTAAAACACATCATCTTGAAGCTGGGTGAACAGCGGAGAGGAAGGGAGGAGCTGCCAGCTTTTCCCTTAGCGGACAACTTGATCAACAAAAATGATAGCTAACTTAACAGTGGATTTAGTGCATTCCTTGTACAGGTACTTCATAATTTCTTCTGCCATGTATACCTCCATTGGCTGTTTTGTTCTTGTAGAGATTCAATTACCATTTAACTTTTATGTTATTTTGTTTATAGATATTCACACCATTAATAGGTTATTAAATGTAAGTTATTGTGCACAGTAAAAGCCTTGAAGCTTTAATTACACGCATCACATCTCTAATTCTGAAGTTGAACATCGCAAAGAAACATCCAATACATGTTGCTAGCATTGTAAGATCTATAGAATAGATATATGCTCCCCGCTCACTTTGTGATTGAGAAGGGATTGTTGTAAACTTTATAGAGCAGCCTTATAGTAAATTGGGATAGCCATCAGCATAATATTCATATGCAGAATTATTTAGGTCTTTGGCTTTTCTTCATAATTATAATCGACTGATATGCTGCCAGTTGAGAAAGAGTTATCTACTTGTCTTGCAAAACTTGCAGCTTTTGGCTAAGCATTAAAGTTTGAACATTCAAGATTTATAGTCTATCCTCTGCCTCTATGTTAGCTTTGGTAAAGTTTTTATCAGTTTACAATTATAGGATGTAAAATACTACACATAACTACAGTGAATATGTTTCAAAACAACTACTTGTGCTGCAATTAAGCGTATCGTCATCAAGGGTGAGTTAGAGGCACCTATTGTAGTTACACCAAAATGAAGCTTATCGTCGTAATCAGTAGAAGTTGTTGTAAATTACCAGATCATGAACTTCTGCTGATTCTAGTTCCTTTTTTTCCTTGTGCTTCATTGTGCATATTGCCAAGATTACTTTCTTGGAAAGCGAATCAGTGGCAAATGTAATGCATCTTCTGGAGAAGATGGAAGAAGGGATTGGGTTGTCATTTTTGTAGTATAGTAATGGCATACCTGGAGGCTGGAACAGAATGGGTCTTTAATATAACCCAGCACAGCACCTTCTTCCTTTTATGTACGTGTGGTGCTATATATATTTTGCATCATCTAACTAAATCTGCATAAAAATTGCTTGTAGTTTCATTTTGGCTGGAGAATTTGGCATTCAGTAAAGGAAAATTTAAAATTGGTTTCATATATATTTTACATTTTTCGGACATGTCCCTCAGCATTATGGAAGTTTATCGAATTGACATCTTTATGATAATCTTAACAAGAGTAACTGAGGATTTATAGGAGTTTTTTTTATAATTATTATTATTATTTTAAAATTTATATATATATATATATATATATATATATATATATATATATATATTGTTAACGCCAAGAAGTGTAACGGCCGGGGCCGTTATGTAGTTCCGGTGTGAGTGTAAGTACAGAATAATCGTTTATAATATTATTGTGTAAAATAGACAAACATATTGTCACGTGGAGTAGTGTGCGGATCCGGACCCACAAAATTATGCCCCAACATAATACTATATATATATATATATAATTTATTTTTGCCTTGAATCTAAACTTGCATTGATTAGTAGGGTATTGGAATATTTGCTTCTCCTTGTATGATTTGATAAAATATAGTAAATTTTTTTTAAACACTTGCTTAGTTATTGCCATGTATTTTTGATTGAAATATAGGGATCGATTATGGTAGAAAATGATTAACAAATCTATTAGAATGATTAACTAGTCAGTCTTGTCCCACTTCTAAGCTAATAAGGTGAAAAGTTTAGCAGTGAGACTGTATAAAAGCGAGTTTAAAGAAGTCCCTCTGACACTTTGGTAATCTGCTATTGCCTTTATTATACATTAGTACATTACTACATCCTTCTCCGTTCTTAAAAGATTATCGTTTAAGATTTTGACACATGAATTAAAAAAGTATCATTTATCAAATAAAATTTATTTGAAATTTCATCACTACCCCTCTATGGGAAGTTAAAAATTATTAATACAAGAGATAGTATTTGTTGGGACGATGAGAGAAGGTAGGGGTAATATAAAAAAATAAATAATTTATTCTTCTCGAAAATTGTAAACGATAAATTTTTTAAAACAATTTTTTTCTTTTAAAACGGCAATATTTTAAAATCGGAGTGAGTATAGTACTTCTTTTAATGCTTAGTAAGGTAAGATTACCCCCAAAATGATTAACATCTACCTATCCTTCTAATCTTCACCCAAATATCATAAGTAATGCAACATCTTTTGAAAAAAACATAATAATTTTTAAAATCAAATATATATACACACACACGTCTTAGGTTAACAACATACTATCAAATAGAATTTTGAGAACCAATGATGTCTTAGTCCTAGGAGTATATTTGAGGCAATGGGACCATTATGTTAGTAATCAGTAATCACACTAGTCGTTCCAAACGCACAAATTCAAATAAACTTAAAATTATGGTTCGAAGAGTTTTTTTTTTATACATAAAAAAGAAAAATTATTTAGTTTTCTGGAAGTCCATAACGATATTTAAAAAAATTGTTGAAATATGAGAATTTGAGTGAAATAAATCAAACCCTACCTTCCTTTTTTTTTTCTTCTTGTTTTTGTCTTTAGAATCTTACTTGTTTTCATTTCAATGCCAAAATGTATTTCCCAAACATGAAATCTTTTGCGCGCTATTAAGTAGCATGAGAAACACGACTCGGTTACAGATGAACACGTCAGTGTCATTACCAATAGTATCCTATGTATAAGCTACGTGCTATGTCTGCGCGTGATAAATAATCCACTTAAGAATTAGAAGTTTCCAATTTAAGACCGCATAGACGAGGAAAATAAAATTAGAATAACAAATAAACAAAAATAAACAATTTACTTTCTCTCTTTCTTCCTCTCTCTATACGGACGCAAACGAAAAAAAAGAGCCCGCAGGAGAGAGAAAGTAGATAGAGAAAGAGGAGAGAGAAAGTATCGAAGGATCGATCACTGGGGTCTTTTCCATCTCTGATTCAATTTATACAGAGAGATATTTGAGAGCGATAGTATCAAACAGAATCGAAATGCCAATCAATTTGAAGAGAGAGAAAGTGGATATAACACAACGGGAAGATGTGTATACGTGGGTTCCAACGAAGAAGCCTTTGTGAATACTAATTCTGAATCTGAATTTTGATTCAGTATTGTGAAGCTAACAATAAGGTCAGAGTTCCAATTTTCTCTCTGTATAAACTCGAATTTTGTCTCGCAGAAGCTTAAATCTCTTCAATGTCTGCTGTCTCATTCCAATTTTGTTTGAAAATTTTAAACTCTGAAGCAAGAAACTCCAGTACTTCATCTGTTTGTTACATTTGAGTTTGTTTGAGGTATACTAGAGAGTCATATTGATAGCGTGAGCTTCTTAATTTGAATAAATTGAAGTTTACTTGGAGTGACAGAGAGGTATCTTTTTTATGGGTTTTGGATGGTATGCCTTAAAATAAAGGGTTTTTTTGGCAATTTTGTTTTGGTTAGATAATAGGTTGAGTTTGGTGGATTGGAAGTTTGAAATTTTGGCAATTGAGTTTTGGAGGGAGAGTTAGTTGGGAAATGGGATCTTTGGTTATGGAAACGAAACCCTTGTAATCTTTGTGCCATTAGGGTTTGGTTTTTGAAGATGGGCTTTAGTACAGTGTTAACTTTAGTGATGTTGGAGGGGTTCACTCTAGTTTGGGAAATGAGATTTTCGAAATGGAGCAAACCCTAATATAGTGCTTGTGTTGGGTCTCAATTTTAATTTTTTCGACAGTGGAAAATTGATAATCCTCTCTGTTGTGTATGGATTTTATGTGTTGAGAGATGCAACCACCACATCAGCACTCAAGGATCAATCTTACTGAATTGAAAGCTCAGATGGTAAGGAAACTTGGACCGGAGAGGTCCAAGCAGTATTTTAATTATTTGAATAGATTTTTGAGTTTGAAACTAAACAAGGTTGAGTTCAATAAGATTTTTCTACGGATTGTTGGGAGAGAGAATATTCAACTGCACAATCAGTTTATTTGTTCGATTCTAAAAAATGCTTGTATAGCAAAAGTTCCTCCGCCCGCTCATGAAGTGGAAGTTCTTAAGGCTACAAGAGCAGTTGGAAATAAAGAGCCTTCGAGTGATCTGTATCATAAAAATGGGTCCCACCCTACTACAAACCCGCCTCCAAATCATGTAGCTTTGTCGAATGGAGACATGCTGCCACTATCACCCAAAAAGGCCAGAACTGGAACTCGCGATCGGAGGGTTGGTGACCGTCGTAGTGCTCTTGGTCCAAATGGGAAGACAAACTTTATTTCTCAACAATCACCGAGCGCACAGTGCGGTGATTTTAATATTATTTTAGAGAATGGGGAGTTGACTCCACCTGATATTCAAAGGGCGGTGCAGCATCATCAAGGACTCAAGCAGCAAACAGAAAATGAAGAGGAGCTTTTAGGTGACCACCCAGCTAAATTGTCTACACTGTCAGCAGATGATACGGTTTCTGTACATAGCAAAGACCAGACGGAATTGCTCTATAAAACAGATGGGAAAGAGGCAGCAGCTAGGAGATTACTCCATCCTCCACTTGGCATTCCATTTTGCATTTCTAGTGTAGGTGGAGCCCGCACGGCATTGCCCTTAGCAAGTAGCAGTAAAGTTGTTAGCTCGTGTAATAGTGGTGGTTTGTTGGATACTATGACACTGAGGGAACACATGGAGCAGATTGCTACAATACATGGTCTTGAAGCAGTGTCAGTGGACTGTGCCAACATGTTGAACAATGGTTTAAATGCTTACTTGAAGGGTTTAGTTAGGTCTTCTCTTGAAATTGAGGGAGCGAGATCAGGGCGTGGGCTAGCGAGCCACAAACCCCACAAGCATCAGGCTCTGTTGAAGCTTGTTAACAGCATGCATGAACACATACCCCGCTTCCCAATTTCTTTGCTAGATTTCAAAGTTGCAATGGAGCTAAAGCCGCAGCAGCTTGGCGAGGACTGGCCCTTACTGCTGGAAAAAATATGCACACATACATTTGACAAAGAAATGTAAGACCACACTTTGTTGTTTTCCTGTTGGATTTGGATCGGTCTGTAATGGATCAAAAGCCATGCCGGTTTCTTCATCCCTTGGGCAGTCTTGATGCAGTGAGTTCTCTTTCATGACCTTTTAAACCAGTCAACTGCCCTTGGACAAAAGATGTATCCCTGAGAAAATAATGGAGACGAGATCAGGAAACCTTTGTATTATCCTGCAGAAGAGTTTCTACTTGGTCAGAAAGCATATTTGACAGCAACCAATCAAAAGGGACTTGAAAAGAAGAAGAAAAAAGAATGCCTATACAGGTTGCTCTGTTGTAAGATTAGCATATTTTTCACTGCATTTTTTTTTTCAGTTTCTTTGTAATTTAGAGTCAATGAGGAAATTTAGAACAGTTTTGTAGGAATAATTTGTGTAGCTCAGTATTATAGTAAAAAGTTGAAATTACATGATGCAATAGTTCTTGTGCATGTATTTTCAACTGTAAGCATCGATTGGAATCTCAACATTAACTACACGGTTCAATGATTAATCACGATTGATGCAGCAGTAAACCTCTCTGAGGTTTTAAACTCTTTACGGTCATTGGATAAACTGTGTCTTCCATTCTTGCAAAATCAATTGTATACTGGTGTCAGGATATCCGTATACTCCTACCCACGGGATTTTAGAAATAACTGACGGAATGTGTCTCTGTGTTTCCTCCCCCTACTCCTATCATCCCCCTCCCCCCCAAAATAAATAAATAAATAAATAAATCCCATCATCCCAAAAACAGATCTGATTACTTTTTCTTATTGAATGTTATCACGTAGGTTCAAAAGCCTGAATGCTTATTCGTCCTTTTGTTTGTTGTTTCTAATGTTTGTATTTACCTCATTCCTATAGAACGCTGAGACATGCTTGTTCCAAATCCTGAAGTTTAAGGATACTTGTTGCAGTACTATATTGTGTGCTTCTTCCCCTTCCCCTTCCCCCTGCCTTCATGTCACACCTTACTTGAAGAGGCTACACAATCATATTGAAGAGATGAAAACATTTTTTGTAGTACTTCATTCTTACTTTATCTTCTAGTTTTGGTATCATGCATGTACACTGAGCTGATCAGGTCTTCTAGCCGTTTTTCATTTGTTTTTGTTCTTATGTGGCTTTGTCCTCGCTCACCAGAGTCTGGTCAAAGGCATACTTTTCCACTGGTACTAGGGGATTCACGAGTAATTAATCATGGAATGTCCTCAAGGGGACTTGAACTAGCGACATCAGGTTTATTCCTAGTAGGTCTTCTAGCCATTGAGCAGTTATTACTGATTATATAGGTGGATTATCTGTTGAGAGGTAAGAACTATTTACTGAAATGTCATTAACTCATTATGGTTTGTTAGTTGGTGTTTACTTTATTTTTATTCAATTCTATGGTGGCTTATCGGTAATTCCCTACCAATCTGTTAACATTTTCTTATTTTTCTTCTGTTTTTTTGGATGCATCATGTTTGGATTCTGGATATTGTTCCTGTTAAATGAATGGTCAATGTAAGAGATCTGAGCAATAAACCTGCACATGACTAACTGAGATTTTGAACACTGCAGTAGAGAAACCCTCCCCCCCCCCCAAAAAAAAATAAAAATCCTCGTTTTTTCCTGTTTAAAGTTGAAAACAAATGCAAATATTGATAACATTACTTCTTTATCCAATTGAAAAAGACTGCTCATAATATCCTTATGTTGTGTGACGAAAGAACTTTTCTTAGGGGATGTAAAGGTTGCCTCTTTACTTGGGGTCAAAACTACCTATATATATAAAGGAAAAACGCATCTTTCTTCATTTCTGTTTATTATCTTCCTTGTCTGGCAACATGATGAATTTCTTCTTCTTTAGATCTAGTGAATCTTTGGCTCACAACTTCTTTTTACCTGTTTTAGTACAGGTTGGCATCTAGTTTTGGCGATTGACATTCTTGCTACATTGTGAGAAGATTCTGTAAGTTCTATGACTCTGTGTATCCGCCTAACTCAAATTAGCTCTCTTTGATGTTACTGTTATTATTGTATCTTGTGGGTTTCCTTTTTTAAGTTGAACTTCTATAGTTTCTTACATTCTCATTATTGATTTTCAAAGCTGTAGCTTAATGTTTTTAAGGTTGTGTTTCTTTTACACTGTTATGGTATTTTTAGGGACTAGGTTTCATAATGGTAGGCAATTAGTAACAGTAAATATATCCTTACATGGTTACATTGTATATGATATAAAATAGCATATGGAGCTGGTGGAGTTTCACTGTGTGTGCAGCTCCACAAACTTGTAGCTTGGTATATTTTATGTTATGCTTGTTTTAATCTTCATGGTATCTGTATGGGCTGGTGTGTAGTATACAATTAGTAACGGTGAATATACCCTTTCAAGGTTATATTGTCTGGAATTTATGGCAGAAAATGTCTTATATCCTTGACGTGGCTTCATTATGTATATTATATTAGGTTTAAAATGACCTTTCAACTTGAGTAGTGTACAACGTTTAGGAGGTTTTTACTGGCTTATTGATAATCTTGGTGGAGTTTGGGACTTAAACCTTTGCCTGCATTGAGCACACATAAACCTTGGGATAAACTCCAGGTCCACCAAAATTGGCGAAGTTAACACAAAGTTAACTCTACCAAAATTGGTTCAAGTCTCTCCCTCATCTTCATTAATTCGGGATCACCACCAGATTCAATAAGACCTAAGAGGTTGAGAAAAAAACCTTCCCTTTATGCTTAGATCTAACATTATTTCCCGTGTTTTAATTTTTACTTACATTTTGTTTTTTTCTTTCCCGTGTTTTTTCAAGTTCCAAATAGTACCTTGTAGATTTCCTTTTTGTTGATGTGGTTTACTGGGTATGGCCTAGGTAATAATTTTTTCCCCCTTGGCTAGACCCCCCTAAATAGGAACCAATCAAACCATGTGCCACGTAGTACTCGTCCCTACAGAGTAAACCCCAGCTATGTCTGCCAATACCACACATACTGGACAATTGCAACCACTACGGATTGGGACTGGCCACCTGAGGATCATTCCTCTTGGTGTTTTGGGCTCTTTGACAGTAAAATGAGATGATGTGAAGTGGTGTGCTTGGACTGATTTTACTTGATGGCACAAGTTGGAGCTAAATGTTGAGTACATTTTTGTGAAAAGAGAGCTCTTTCAGTTAATGTTCCAGCATGTTGGTTTGAATACTTGAAATAGTATCATCTAGCTAAATAGGCACTATAGAATTAGTCTCTACAAGTGATTTTACTTACAGGTTGAATAGTTACGCACGAGTATACAGGTAGCTGGTGAGATGGTATTAGATAGCTAAACAGATGAAATTTTAAAGTGCTAAATTACTTTTTGGATGCTCATGTACAATAGATGTTCTCATCTACACATCAGTCACAGATCACCCAAAGCTTTGACAAAAGTACAATATTGAGTTCACTAAATTTTCCACCCTGTATGACTTGATTTTGGATAATGGCAAAACATGGTATATTTACAAATGACTTCACCATTGGTGACAGAATTCTTTATACTGGGAAATGGCAAGAAAGGTGGACTGGGTATACATACTTAATATCATTTAGATATGGACACAGTTCCAATTTCTCTGATCCATATCACTCTTAAGTGTTATCCGCAAGCTTGTGAATACTGATGCCATCCATGTTTTGTTGCAGGAGATTAAGGAGACAACTACTACTGTAGTATGAACCAGAGACACTTGTTAAGCTTGGTTTATGGAGGATGAGGCAGCATCATGGATGTCCCATACAAAAATCCTCCAAAATGGTCTTTGTTTCAACTTGGGGCGGCGTGAAATCAACTCTGATTCTGTTCTCCTAAGCATTTCCCACATCACCTGAATATCCTTATATTCACAGGTTTGTATATCATTGTGAAGCTTCAGAAGACCAGCACCTGACCAGAACAACCCCATGATGGAGACAAGAAGTAAGTATAATCTGTTCGAAAATGTTAGTTTCTGATTTCATAATAACAAAAAGTTGATTGCACATTAATTACACCCAACGTAGATGCAATAGAAAGCATTGCTATATTTTTATTAGTTCAAAATTCTTTGCAAAATTTGAGCTGCTCCTACAGACACCAATAAAGAAGAGGAAAAAAAGAAAGAAAAAGTAATTACCCATTATCAAAAGTAAGTAACATCCATAATTAAAAATTTATCCCTACTCTGTATTCCATGTGCATCGCGCTGTATTTGACTAGTATAGGTAATTTAAATATACACTTGCTAGTATTAAGTAAGTTTCTGGCTATATTTATCTCTACTAAGATGGGTATAAAGTGGCATTCAGAAATGCAATGGATCCCAACTTCAGGTCAGATCATTGAGTGATGAACAATCAAGGTATCCCATACCATCTCTTTTTAGCTTTAATTGCAGGATATAAACATATAATACAAGATTTAGACTATAATTTGTTTGGAGTAGTATAAGGGGTATAGAACTGAATGATGCAAAGGTTTGAGGAACATACTTTATTGGAAAGAAAGTTTTTTTGTTTTAGTAGGAAGGACCTAAGAAAGTAAAGGAGTCTTGATTAATATACAAGGAAGAGTGAGTTATTTAAGAGGCAAAAAGGTCATAGTTAGGGAGCTATGACCAGGAAGGAATGAGTGAGTACCTTCCCTTTTCATTTTTCTTACTTTTACTCTTTCCTCCCAATCCTCCCTAACAGAAATGACTCTCAAGTTAGATCTTTGATTGATTGGTAGATAGTCATTAAAGTTGGTCCCCAACTGGCAAGCTGTTCCATACTTTCAAGAATCATAACTTGAGGAGTTGTGCTAGCCTAGTAGATGTAGCCAACCATTGTTATATCTTTATTAAGAGCTTTGTTAATATTATTGTGTGTGTCAAAAGAAAAGATAAGAGAAATATCATTATATATATATATATATATATATCTTAGAAAAATGATTGAAACGGAAAAGCTTTCACAAAAATGGTTATGAAACATGTTTATCGAGTTTCCTAACTTGCTAATTGGCTGTTACAGTGATTTTGAGTATTATTGAAGTAGTTAATTTGTATAACAATTTATAGTAGTAGAATGGTAAAGTGTGATTAATTATAATAGTTAATTTGTATAACAATTTATAGTAGTAGAATGGTAAAGTGTGATTAATATTAATAGTTAATCTGTTTAAAATTTATGATAGTAGAATTATAAAAGATCTCTCTATCTGTGATCGTTTCAATATAGGAATCACATTTCCTAAGAGCTTCCAGAAAATCAGAAAAATATTATTAGCATGACTGACAAAATAATACCATAACTCCTATTTTTATTTTCTGTTGAATTAAGTTGACATAATTCCTACTTTATATAATTTTTATTATATTTCCGGGGGGTGATTAATTTGAATAGAGTGACAATGATATTTCCGGGGGGTTACTGAAGCAAGAAAAGAAAGCACTTTAGATAATTGTGCGAAGTGAGAAGTTGAGAAAGTTCGTTTTTGCTAAGCGCGAAGCAGCAAAGGGATCCTCATGCCTCTGTTTTCTTATAAAAATCAATGTTGTTATACCTGCAGTACGTACATGCGTATCCGATCATCCGTATAAGAAAAAAGAAAAGTAATTAATTAAGAAGGATCGAGTAATAAGTTATATATGTGTGTGTTGGTAGCCAAGAGTGTTTGGTCGTCAAGACTCAAAACATTCTACTTATCCCTCTGATTCGACTCAGTATTTCCCTCGGCCAGTCCTACCTAGCTCTTGCGTACTGTTAGACTTGGACAGAAAGAGAGTAGTACTACGGAGGAGCAGACTTGTGTTACCAAAACGTACGAGATTAATTAATTCCATTAAAAATATTAAGGCTTTGTTTGCAAGAATTACGCTTAAGATAAAACTATTAATTACAAGTGTCTTGTTTGTTTTTAAATTTAAATTTTGGACTATTAATTCAGAGATTATAAAATGACTTGGGTGGTATTTGATTATATCTTAATGCATCTTATCAACCCACCTCTTATTCGTTAGACTATAAGTAACTTGGAAGATTTATTAGTACTACAACAATTGTTGCTCCATTTATGTACAATTTTGTCATTGTACCTGCATGTGATGCATCTACTAATTAATCTACAAATTAGTAGAGATAGAAGATTGATTCAAAGGGGGAGAGAGAATGATTATTTGAATGATACCATAAATCATGACACTCAGAGAGAGCAACTCCGAATGAGTAGGGATAGATATGACGTGTTATGTCAGTTACTTCGTACAAATGGTGTTCATGATTCAAAACATGTTGTCCTTCTTTTTGCATATATTTACTGGCCACCATAAGAACAGATTGATCAAACATACCTATCGAAAGTCAAGTGAGATTGTGAGCAAGTATTTTAATAATGTTTTAAAGGGGGTTTTACGTTTGCAAGGAGTGCTTCTTAAAAAAACTACTGACGCATGCACTGATTATAGGTGAAAATGTATTTAGGTAAATTTCAACTTAGATATTCAAAATAATTTCATTTGCATGCAAGTGTGTTATTCTAATTAGTTTTGAATTTAATTTTTCTTTGTTTAGAATTGTCTTAATGGAACCTACATTAGGGTGAGATTGCGACCAACGTGTTGGGGAGTATGTACGCCAGACATGATGTTCACTTTTGTCTTGTTGGGTTGGGGAAGGCTCTGCTGCGGATGGTAGAGTGCTTAGAGATGTTATACCTAGAAGGAATGAACTAAAAGTGCATAGTGATAATATTTAGTTTTATACCAAAAAGGTCTTACATACTAGCCCAATTGGAAACAAGCCTTGAAGCATTATTCTATAAATAAATAAAAATGTAAGAAATAAGAAATTAGAAACTGAAAACTTTTTTGGATGGGGCAACTTTATTCTTCGTAACAGTTATTTTGGTTTTTCTATTTCTTTGCTTTAAAGTTGACACAAATATCTTCTCCTTCTGCTGATGGTATAACCGTGAACAAGCCTGATCAATATATTCAATCAGAATTATAGAATTGTATCCATAAAAAAAGTAAGATTATGGTAAAGAGGGAGAGTTGGAATTAATATATCCTTGATGAAACAGTTACTTTACCAATTAAGGCGAATCCTTTCAGCTTCACAAATGTATTTATTTTAATTTGGAAGATCACCGGTTGCTAATCTTGCTCTCAAGTCCTTCCTAAGAATTTTACCAGATGGTGATTTTGGAATTGCATCAACGAAAAATACGCGATATATTCTCTTGTAGAACACCACCTGCATATATATATATATATATATATATATATATATATATATATATATATATATATATATTATCACAACATTCCAAACAAATTCAGCTATAGATAAGCCTATAGTGGATTACTTAATTAGAATATATATATATGCTCATTATATATTCTCTTCAATTCGTCTAATAATGGAGGCATGAGAATCGTTCTAGTTGGTATTGATCCTGACCTGTTTTGAGATGAATTGCTTGACTTCATCTTCTGTTATGGTGGAACCGTTTGATCTCACAACAAAACCCACCGGAACCTCTCCGGCTTTATCATCTATCATGCTGAAAATATACCAAAAATAATGTTAAATAACACATCATTTACTTTCTGTAAATAAATTATAAAACAAAACAAAACTACTTATTACGGGACAACTGCAGCATCAGAGATATTAGAATGAGCAAGTAGCATAGCTTCAAGCTCAGCAGGGGCTACTTGGAAGCCTTTGTATTTGATTATTTCCTTTAATCGATCAACAATGAAGAGCTCATCATCATCGTCGATATAGCCAATATCTCCAGTATGCAACCAACCTTCTTTGTCTAATGTTCTCTCTGTGGCCTCTGGGTCATTAAGATAACCTGAAATTTTGTTTATTGCTAGATGGTTACAGTTTAGGCAGCATATTAATTATCATGTATATAGTTTTAAAGCAGTTTGCGCTTTACAGAATCATTGCAACAAACACCACAAATATTACTAATAATTAATGGGTGTCAATGAATGTGGACGATTTTGTATATGTCAACAATCTTGCACTACCTCTTAATTATAAGTTTGCATTGCAATTTATACCGTAGACTCTAAGTATAGTGTTGGGAGAAATCTATCTCCGAAAAACTATTGTCTTTGATAAATAAAATGTCAAAACTATCAGTACATGAAAAATTGATTAAATTTGAAGTTCCACCAAAATAATAATCACCGCATGAAATAATGAAATAGAAATAACCAAGCACAAGACACCTATGTTTGTTTACAAGAATTACACTTGAAATTAAACACTTAATTACAAGTGTCTTGTTTGTTTTTAAATTTGAACTTGGAATTATTAGTCTAAGGATTAAAAATGACTTAATATAAGAAACTATTTAATACCATCTCCTACCATGTATTATAATACATATCATTTGTAGATAAAATAACGCACTTTCATTTCCAACTCGGTTGTAGATAAAATAACACACTTCTGCAATTTGAACTGCCATAACACAACTCCCCCTACAAAAGTAAACAAATACTCTGAAATAGATTTCTTCTCTTCGGAACTTGCCATGTCTGCTTCTGTATAACCTTCCAAGACTGAATTTGCACACCAAACCATAACTCCTCACTTGGAGTTGATCTCAACGAAGCCTTGACTCAACTCAAGCTTCTTGAAATTTTTAACTTTCTTCATGCCCAACTTTATTTCATCGACATAGCTCTTCTCAATTGGAGGATCTAACTCAAACTTCACAAATTGTTGTTTTCCAAATTCTTTTACAACCGCTTTGTACCCTGGTTGTGAGCAATCACTTTTCTTCTTCACTTTTGGTTCCCATTTAAAGTGAAGAAATTTCTTCTCGTGGTTCTCATATTAGGTTTTTCTTCCATCTTGCACGACTTTGTACCACATTTTTTTTTGCCTAACTCCCCATCTTCAATACCTTCCATATGCGCCCGCATTGTGTAAAGAGTGTCTACCTTCTTTCCTTTAATCATCACTAGAGACCCATTAGTGAGCTTCCACTGACTTTCACCAAAATAACTACTATAACCATTCTCATCAAGCTTACTAGTAGACATCAAATTAAGGCGGATATCTGGAACATGTCTGACTTCTTTAAGGATCAACATGCCACCATTGTTAGTCATCAGATAATATCTCCAATACCGATAACCTTGGATGCACTAACATTTCCCATCCGTACATAGCCAAAATCACCACTAGTGTAGAATGTGAAGATCTCACCATGCGAAGTAATATGGAACAAAGTATCCGAATTAATAACTCATTCATTAACTTGGCACTTGGGTTTACCATCACTAACAATGGATACATCAACGTTAAATAAATACACAATCGAATCTTTATCATCATCTTTTTTCTTAAATTGTTCCTATTTTAAAAATCCGCACTCTCGCCTTATATTACACGGCGATGAAAATAAATTATATTTTTTCCTCTCAACCTTCTCCTGAATTTTTTATCTTCAAGAGAGCGCTTCTCTCTATTTCTGTCACTACTCTACGCGACAAAAACTTGTGTTTGTGTCTCAAAATTCATACCATGCTCCTTTCGTCTTGTCTCCTCATTATAGAGACTGTCCTTAACCATCTACATGATCAGCTTTCCTTCTGGAGTTGAATTACTTAGAGACACCACCAAAGTCTCACAAATATTTGGCAACGAACTGAGAAGCAAAAGAGCCTAAATCTCATCACCAAAATTCAACTTCATGGTGGACAGTTAGTTCACCAAACCTTGGAACTCACTCATATACTCCGATACACTGCTCCCGTATTTGTATTTCAGGTTCACAATTTTTCAACTCACAAAAGTTTTATTTTGTACACAGTACATTCTTCTTTCCGTACATAGACTCTAGTGTTATTCATAGAGTATGAACATCCGTCTCCTGCAAAACATGGTAGAACACACTTTGATCAATCCACTGTCAGATGTGACCTATCTTTCTATTCATCTTTTTTGAATCAGGCTCAGATTTAGTCGCGGGCTTCTTTCCCTCGAGCTCCAACGAATCATACAAATCCTTACAATAAATGATATCCTCCATTCTGAGCTTCCAGATCGAAAAATTTGAAGAGACCAATTTAATCATGGTTCCGACTAATTCCTCCATAAAATTGATCAAAAATAATTGAGCAAATAACCTTTAACTCTAATATCACTTGTTAGGAAAAAACACCTCTCAAAAATTGTTGTCTTTGATAAATTAAATGAGAAAACTATCAATACATGCAAAATAAATTAAATTTGCAATTCCACCAAAATAATAATCACTGCAGGAAATAATGAGATAGAAATAACCAAGCACAAGACACAAAGATTTTTACGTGAAAAACCCTCTAAAACGAAGAGATAAAAATATGAGACAATCTCCGAAAAATTCACTATGATAAACTAAGAGAATACAAAGATATTTTAATTTGAGTAAACATTGAAATTACATCACCACAAGAACCATGTGATGGAACCCAAACAACACATTCAATTGTTTAATCTTTTTCTTTCTATTTTTCACTCTTTGCTTTCTTGGATTTTCTCTCTTTCACCTTTTCTCTCTCAAATAAGTTTAGCTCTCCCTCAATCTCTCTACTCAGCTTGTTTCGGATGGGTGTATCAGTGTATAACAAAAGGCCAAAGGTTTTTGTTGATTGCCCGCCACCTTTATCCATCTTCATATTACTAAATATATATATATATATATATATAGTCAGGGGCGGATCTATTAAGAGAGCAGTATATGCAAATGTCCCTGCCTTTTGTTGATCTATTAAGAGGGCAGTATATGCATATGTAAATTTAGTTTTTTGTAGTCATATTTTGTCACCGTAGCATTACTCTAATTTAATCTTTTATTTAATACAAAAATTTCTCTATAAGAGAAAGTAGAGATTAATTATTATGATTTAGATAAATCTCATATTGATCTTAACCTCGTTAACTGGTCGCAGTTTGGATGGGATACACTAGAAGTAAGATGACATTTTAGTAATAAAAATTTTCATTGTTATATAAGATCATCTCTCATGTTCCCACATCCTTATGATTAAATACAATAACCTACTACTAAAAATAAGTTGGGATACATCAATTATCTAGTGTGACAGACAAATACGCACCTAATGTAACAAAACAGCACTAAGTTTTACAGATAATCCAATGGTCATTAAATTGTACACTCACCGAAAAAGAAATGGTCATCTTAAATTGTCAAACTCCAATTGGGGGTAAGAGAGTCGATATAACTAAACTTGGAACCCCACAAACGACTAACAAAAACAATTATGGCATTCATTTCTCTACCTGTTCCATTCAAATTTCTGAACCTAGTATCTAAACAATACTAGTACTACTCCTTATAATGGGTAATTTCCGAGGAGAGTTAAATTTTTGAACTTCTAAATGATATTCCATTCGCGAAATCTTAAAATTCAAAATTAATATGAAGATATTTAGTTTTGATATAACACTTGTAAACTAACTATGAAGTACTACTAATTATCACATTTGTTGAGTCTTATCCCGCTCTGCATGATATTATCTAGAATTCTGCTATGCATTGCGAAAAATTTATGTCAAATTATAATTGCAAAACTTATCGATGCGATAATACATAAAATTAATAGGAATTATAGGAGAACTCCAATTTTTACACGTTTCTCCAAAAATATTATCACTATTATTTATTCACATAACATTCGGAATATAATCATTACTGTTATCTATAAATTAACATAAATAATTAATAAGTGTATCAACTCGTAATATAAAACCAAATATTTTTATCACAATATAAATCTTTTTCATAATACAAATAACAACAAAAATAATATAAATCCAAATATTTTTATCACAATATAAATCTTTTTCATAATGCAAATAACAACAAAATTAGAGAACATACCTTTCATTATTTGGTCACCCCTAATGCAAATCTCTCCGGGTTGATTCCGTGGAAGAGTGACACTGGTGTCGGGATCCACAATCTTCATTTCCGCATTCCTTACCACAGTCCCACACGCACCCGACTTCATCTCAAATGCTTCCTTCGCAAATGCCAAGCACATTGACAGCACCGGCCCGGCCTCAGTCATTCCATATCCCTGCGGTTTTTTTATTTTCCACTAGACTCATTAATCAATATCAATTAATTTACTATTATTGCTTCATCTACAATTAATTAATAATATAGATATATGCTGTCCAATTCAAAAATCAATAACTTAAATTAGTACTAGACCGTCAAAACAAGAAAATGAAGTTCTGGTTAATTCTAAAGTTCTCATATTAAGTTATATTTGATTTGCACTATTGTGTTGAATTTATATTTCTCTTTTATTATGTTTTTTTTTCTCCTTAATTTATTAGGCTCACTCATAGAGAATGTAAGGTTTTTTTTCCTCCCTATTTTACTATAATCGATGTTGATTACTCCTTCCGTTCCACAAATCACAAAAGAGCCTCACTTAATTCTTATTATAGTCCATTTGTAAATCCTAAAATTCAAAGGTAAATAAGACGTTAATTTTTTGTGAAACTTGTATGAAATTCATATTTATTGATTTCCCAAAAAAATAAAGGAACAAGGGATGAAGTCGGGTCCGTACCTGACCAACTTTAGCATTAGGAAACTTGGCTCTTGCAGCATCTTCAAGATCCTTTCCTAATGGAGCAGCTCCGGACATGACGGTCCTCATTGAAGACAAATCGTAATTATCAACAAGTGGACTTTTAGCAATTGCCAATACAATCGGCGGCACAAACGGTCCAATTGTCACTTTATACTTTTGTATCAGTTCCAAAAAGGGAACAATATCAAACTTCTGCATAATCAAAATCGCGGCACCAACCCTAATCCCACAGAGCAACACCGAATTAAGCGAATATATATGAAACAAAGGCAACACACAAATCATCACATCTTCGCTATGCATATACAAATTCGGATTGTCCCCATCAACCTGTTGCGCCACACTTGTAACAAGTCCCTTGTGTGTCAACATCACCCCTTTCGGAAGCCCCGTGGTCCCGGAGGAGTACGGCAACGCCACCGCGTCTTCGGGATCAATCTCCACCTCCGGCATGTCTCGCTCGTCCGCCTCCGTCAGCACCGAGAAATGCAAACAACCCTCGGGAGGCGAGTCAATAGTAATACACACGATTTTCAAATTATTTTCAGGAGCATAGTCCTTGACTTTTGGAACGTAACAAGCTTGTGTAATTATTAGCTTTGCATTTGAAGCCTTGGCTTGTTTAATCACCTCGGGCGGTGTGAAAAAGGGATTAGCCATGGTTGATGTGGCACCGCGATAGGATGCACCTAGGAAAGCGAAGACGAATTCGGGTGTGTTTGGTAATAGGAGCATGATCGTATCGCCTTGTTGGATCCCGAGTTTGTTGAGGCCGGAGGAGACCTTTCGGGAAATGAGCTCAACATCGGAGTAAGTGTAGATTTCATCTGTGGCGCCATTTATTAGACATGGTTGTGAACTAAATTTGGAAATATTTCCGAAACAATAGGAATGTAACGGCAGATGTTTGGGGATGTAAATATCGGGGAGTTTTGATCGAAATATTTTGTCTTGTTTGCCTGTGTTGGTATCCATTGGAATTTGGAAGTGGAATGGAGAAAAAATAAAATAAAATTGGGAGCGAGCGCAGCTGTGTGCGAATTGGGTTTTTCATGGTGAGGAACATAAATAAAATGCGGAAATAGAAAGGTTGGTGTGAAGGAAGGCAATGGGGTTGGTGAAGGGGAGTTGATGGGGATTTTGGGTTTTATTGGGGGTAAAAGTAAAAAAAAATGTGGAGGTGAGTTGTGGAAGTTTGGTTGGTGGGAAGGTTTGGGGGAAAGGGGGAAAGGGGGAGTGGGGTTAGGTCATAGGTGGTGAGGAGGATGTAAAGTTAAGTAAGGAGGTGCATCATGCATGTGATGTGAGCCTTACCAACCGTGATAAAAACCGTTGCCGGTGGTGGGGAGTCCTACCGCAACATTGTTGTACTGACATTCTAACGATTTTTTTTTTATTTTAATCGTAATTTTTACAAAAAAGAGTGATACCGATAGCATGTGATGATCGGGTCTATAACTTTTGACACTTGTCCGATTCGAATCAGATAAAAACAGAATCTCAATAGTCAATATACATGCTACAGTTTAATGGAAACCGATCATAGTATGATATTGCATTTTGGATTTGGAGATTATTACCAACTCTTTTACATGGAATTAGTTTTATTTACAAATTATATAAATTCTAAAGATATATTTACTCCTTGGGTATTTAGTTTAATAATGATGATTTAATAATATAAAGTTGTGATTATAAATTTAAAGATATAATGTTATAGAATTTCCTTACTCAATCTGTATGGTTATATAGTTTTCTTAATAGTTGTTGTAGTTTTTTCTTTTAAGGAAATTGGTTTTGCAAAGGTTTTGATAGAAAGTGACATGAACGAGCTAGATTCATATTGGTAACTTTCAATGATTTAAGGAATGAAATGAAAAAAATGACGATTCCAATCATTCCTTTATTACCAATACTTAAAAATCATTTCAATGATTTAATAATGACAATTAAATGAATGGAATGAAAAAAAAAATAATTGGAATGATTTTTAAGTATAATCGTATATTGATTGGTATTGGAGGTGGTGGTGGATAGTGTGATACTCCATCCGTTCTTTAATATAGGTCGTTTTTGTAAGACCCCAATTTTTATAAATAAAGATGAATTTTCTATAAATATCATTTTTGAATATTATGGAGTTAATTTGATATAATGTTATAGTTGTGGGTAATATTTATAAATTTTGCAAAGTACGCAAGTTGTTATATAATATTCGATTGGTCGGAGAATATTCGTTTTAACAGGGAATATTCGTACAACGGCACAATCATTGGTGGACCCCACAACAGAATTATTGTCGGATTGAGAAAACGACAAAAATATTTTATTAAAAATAACGGCGGAAGTTTTACCATTGATACTGTTGAACTACTTGGTAGTAAAAGTACAGTAATATGTGTGGCTGCATAGTAGCACACGGTATTGATTATTAATGCTTATGTGAAAAGTCACTCAGTTTGATTCAATTATCGTCAGTTAATAATATGAATTATTTAGCGATAATGAAGTTTTGTTTTATTCGTATTATTAACGTAATAAAACAGAAACATCTTTTTATATAAAACAGAATACTTTATTAAAGTTATTCTATAAATAGAATATATTTTATTTTATTTAAAAAAAAAATTTTAAATATGGACCGTCAGATTAAAGTAATCAATCTGGACCGTTCATGGATTAGTTACTATGCATTCTATTTTTCTATAAATAGCAGCTCATTCCTTCATTATTTCTTACGAATTCCCTGAACTCTAGAGAGAGAAACTCTAGAGAGAGAAACTATAGAGAGAGAAAAGAAAAGTATTCAGTTACTTAACTAGTTCCTTATTTCAGTTCTTCTTTAAAACGGTAAGGGGTGTTATTCTTTCTTATTCATGAAGAGAACTGTTGTTATTCCATTTCTTATTATTCTGTTGGAATAACCTGTATATGCGGTCTACCCTATACTTGGTGACATTCTTCTATTATTCTGTTGGAACATCCTGTCTGTGTGTTTTACACCGGATCTGGTTCCATTTTTATTATTATTCTGTTGGAACATCATGTCTGTGTGTTTTACACCGGACCTGGTTCCGTCTTTACTATTATTCTATTGGAATATCATGTCTGTGCGTTTTACGCCGGACCTGGATGTTCCAACAGAATAATAACAAGACGGAACCAGGTCCGGTGTAAAACACACAGACAGGATGTTCCAACAGAATAATAATAAAAACGGAACCAGGTCCGGTGTAAAACACACAGACAGGATGTTCCAACAGAATAATAATAAAAACGGAACCAGGTCCGGTGTAAAACACACAGACAGGATGTTCCAACAGAATAATAGAAGAATGTCACCAAGTATAGGGTAGACCGCGTATACAGGTTATTCCAACAGAATAATAAGAAATGGAATAACAACAGTTCTCTTCATGAATAAGAAAGAATAACACCCCTTACCGTTTTAAAGACGAGCTGAAATAAGGAAGTAGTTAAGTAGCAGAATACTCTTCTTCTTCTCTCTCTATAGTTTCTCTCTATAGTTTCTCTCTCTAGAGTTCAGTGAATTCGTAAGAAATAATGAAGGAATGAGCTGCTATTTATAGAAAAATAGAATGCATAGTAACTAATCCATGAACGGTCCAGATTGATTACTTTAATATGACGGTCCATATTTAAAGAAAAATCTTTTAAATAAAATATAATATATTATATTTATAGAATAACTTTAATAAAGTATTCTGTTTTATATAAAAAGATGTTTCTGTTTTATTACGTTAATAATACGAATAAAACAAAGCGTCATTATCGCTAAATAATTCATATTATTAACTGACAATAATTGAATCAAACTGAGTGACTTCTCACATAAGCATTAATAATCAATACAGTGTGCTACTATGCAACCACACGTATTACTGTACTTTTACTACCGAGTAGTTCAACAGTAATAATGGTAAAATTTCCGCCGTTATTTTTAATAAAATATTTTTGTCATTTTCTCAATCCGACAATAATTCCGTTGTGGGGTCCACCAATGATTGTGTCGTTGTACTAATATTCTCTGTTAAAATGAATATTTCCCGACCAATCGAATATTATATAACAACTTCCGTACTTTGCAAAATTTATAAATATTACGCACAACTATAAAATTATTTCAAATTAACTCCATAATATTCAAAAATGATATTTATAGAAAATTCATCTTTATTTATAAAAGTTGGGATCTTACATATCTAATTGCGCGCCAATAAGGAGAAATCCTTATTGAAAAGCCCCCTCTTTCCTGGGAACGGCCTGGTTGTCATAAATGTGTTTTTGTAATATTATTTGTGAATAATTAATTATTGATTCATATGATCAGGAAATATTTATTTTTATGTGGATCTAAATGTTGAATATATTTATTGTGGTTAAAAATGAAGGAGTTAATGTTGAGGTTTTTATCAGTATTTTTGTCGGAACGGATGTATTGAAAATCAAATTAGGGTTTTTTGAGATATTTTTCGGGGGTTATAATTTTTAATCCGACCGTTGGACCGTTGTAATTTTTAGATATGTTATACATATATAAGTTGAGTATATGTCCACAAATTTTGAACCGTTAAAAATGAACGTATGATTTGTTATGAATTTTACGAGATGACTGGTTCAGAAATTGTTGAACTTTCGGAGTTTATCATTTTGGTAGAAAATTCTAGAATTGGTGGGCCCCACTCTTAGTTGGTGAAAAAATATGCTGAGATTTTTATTCAAATGTGGTGGGTGGGAATAGTAGCAGTTAAAACCATCAGATTGCAGGTTAAGTCTGCTTCGGCGTGCTAACATTTTCCTATAAATAGAGGGCTAAGTTAGAATTGAAAATCACACCAGAAACAAGTTTTCTCTCTTTCTCTCTCTAGATTATTGAGTATATTTTGTGAGTATTTAGATACTTGGTGAGTTGCTATTCATCAGTGCAAGTTTCCTTCAGCGTTATATCCGATATCCGGTCAGAAGTGCTACTATTTTGAGGTAAGGGATAGTAAGGGATAGTAAGGGATATTAAGGGATGCTATATTCTTTATAATGATGTTATTCTTTTAATATCATTATACTGAAATAATGGGTATAGATTTTATTGTGGAATTTCTACCTTTTTGAGTCGGGGTTACTATTCACGTATACGACACTATTCACGTATACAGCATTATTCATGAATATGGCACTATTTACATGATATTATTTACATATACGGTACTATGTAAGAATACGGAGTACTATTCATGAGTTACTATTCATGAGTTACTATTCACGAGTTACTATTCACGAATTACTATTTACGAGTTACTATTCACGGGTACTATTCACGATAAAAAAATTAGTTTCTTTTTCTGACCAAATTATCATTAATTTATGATTGTTGCTCTTGAAAATAAATGCATTTGTTGATCATATTATTTTTATTATCATATATAACATTTTTATAACCCTGATGTTGAATTTCTCTTTCACTTGAGTGTAAAGATGGGTAAATTATTGGTATGATCGTGACTGAGGAATATCTTTGGCCTGTAGTGCAAAGATAAATTGTTAACTGGTATGATCATAACCATTGAATTTATAATTGAATATCTTTAGCTTAAGTATAAAGATGAATTGATTAACATGGTTATAATTATGGTGTATATAAATTCTGAAATGATTATATATTTCTTTGAGATATGAATATATTTGGCCTGTAGTACAAATATGAACTGTTGAGGAATATCTTTGGCTTGTAGTACAAAGATGAAATATTGATGAATATCTTTGGCCTGTAGTGCAAAGATGAATTGTTGATGAATATCTTTGGCCCGTAGTGCAAAGATGATATGTTGTTGAATATCTTTGGCCAGTAGTGCAAAGATGAACAGATGTTGAGATAAACATGACCAACTGGTGATACAAATGAATATCTTTGGCCGTAGTGCAAAGATGAAGTTATTAGTATGATTATGAACAGGAAATGTGATTTGGTATAACCATGATCTTTGATGTTTCAGGTAAAGATAGGTGATGAAAATTATCTTCGTCCTGGATGAGAAGAGAAATTTAGAACTACAATTATAATTATGAGTGATTCATATGATTGTGGACCAGAATTGTTGATTGATGTTACAGGGATAAAACATTGTTGGTGGATTTTTAACATGGAGAAGATAATAGACTTTATAGTCTATTTGACTCTTCTAATGGATTGCTCGTTCCGCTGCAACTATGGTTGAAATTTTTATCATTTACCATATGTTCTAAATCTCTGATTTATTATTGATGAAGGCTATTGATAATTTAATTATCTTTAGTCATGATATTCTTTTCTGAGCTAGTTGTGCTCACCCTTTTGCTTCACAATTCCTTTCAGGTAATAAGAGTGTAGCTGGGTCGAGCGAGGGTAACGGGGAAATAGAACGGTGGTCTCTAGCTGTGGATGTTCTCCCGAAGCAGTATAGAAAAGTTCATTTAGTAGTTTTATTTGGTGAATCCAATAGGGTAAGGTGTACCCAACGTTGGAAGGGTGTTTTGTCACTATTATTCAAGATGTCTAATGACATACAACCTCGTGTCATCATAAGACAGGGTTGTGCTCATCCACTTGTTGAGTATATCTACGAGCACTACCTATATATTCTTGGTGTTTGTTTGAAGTATAATTCGCGATTAAAGACAGTAGAGATAATGATAAGTCAAGAGAAGACTCACCATTGGGAAGAAAATGATAGTAATCTTCTCGTTTTTCTTTGGGGTCTATTGGGTCAACCAAGGATAATTTTGTGGTCATATGATATCTATCATAACCTAGACGCATGGCCTCCCATGTACGAAGGTTTCCTTGAGCACTTCCCAAAGTTTCTAATTTTTAAAACCGTTTTTGACTATACCTTTATGTAAGGTGTCATTGTGAGGTGATGTCCACGGTTGGAACATGAGTCACATTTGGTATATATTTGTATCCAAACTCACAGCATATGTGTTGTTGTATTTTGCACGATAATTGTTGTAATAAAGTTGTAGTTGTTTTCTGTATCATGTATTTGGCGACTCAGAATAGGTTGGATGGAATGGACCTATTTTGGGGTTGTCACACCTGCACTACGGCCAAGGATATTCGTGTATTCATCAATGGTCATGATCATGCCAACAACTGTCCATCAATACACTACGGGCCAATGAGGACTTTTACCACATCATTTGTAACATTACGGTCATGATTATACCGAATAATCCCTGGGTATATTCATACCAAGTCCATCTATGCATTACAGGCCACAGATGACTTTCAACATTTTATAAACATGAGGATGATGACAACGATATAAGAATTCAATAAAACAAGTTCAAGAATTAATTTATCCAAGAATCAACAACGTCCAAATTGTCAACATGATACTGCTTTGTGGAGTAAAATTCAAGAATACTTAGAAGAATATTTTCATGAAAAGATACTGGATGAACCGCAATTATCAAGGATATTCTACTAATTTCATGGAGTATAGAAGTCAAAACTTAACCAACTGAGTATAATAAAGAATGGAATAACAAAAGAAATCACCATGCATGCGATAGACCGCACAGACAGGTTATTCCAACAGAATAATAAATAATGGAACCAGGTTCGGCGTAAACGCACAGACAGGATATTCCGACAGAATAATAAATAATGGAATCAGGTCCGGCGTAAACGCACAGACATGATATTCTGACAGAATATTAAATAATGGAACCAGGTCCGGTGTAAAACACACAGACATGATGTTCCAACAGAATAATAACAAGACGGAACCAGGTCCGGTGTAAAACACACAGACAAGATGTTCCAACAGAATAATAGAAGAATGTCACCAAGTATAGGGTAGACCGCGTATACAGGTTATTCCAACAGAATAATAAGAAATGGAATAACAACAGTTCTCTTCATGAATAAGAAAGAATAACACCCCTTACCATTTTAAAGAATAACTGAAATAAGGAAATAGTTAAGTAGCAGAATACTTTTCTTTTCTCTCTCTATAATTTCTCTCTATAGTTTCTCTCTATAGTTTCTCTCTCTAGAGTTCAGCGAATTCGTAAGAAATAATGAAGGAATGACCTGTTATTTATAGAAAAATAGAATGCATAGTAACTAATCCATGAACGGTCCAGATTGATTACTTTAATTTGACAGTCCATATTTAAAGAAAAATTATTTAAATAAAATATAATATATTCTATTTATAGAATAACTTTAATAAAGTATTCTGTTTTATATAAAAAGATGTTTCTGTTTTATTACGTTAATAATACGAATAAAACAAAACGTCATTATCACTAAATAATTCATATTATTAACTGACAATAATTGAATCAACTGAGTGACTTCTCACATAAGCATTAATAATAAATACCGTGTGCTACTATGCAACCACACGTATTACTGTACTTTTACTACCGAGTAGTTCAACAGTAACAATGGTAAAATTTTCGCCGTTATTTTTAATAAAATATTTTTGTCGTTTTCTCAATCCGACAATAATTCTGTTGTGGGGTCCACCAATAATTGTGCCATTGTACGAATATTCCCTGTTAAAACGAATATTCCCCGACCAATCGAATATTATATAACAACTTGCGTACTTTGTAAAATTTATAAATATTACCCACAACTATAACATTATATCAAATTAACTCCATAATATTCAAAAATGATATTTATAGAAAATTCATCTTTATTTATAAAAGTTGGGGTCTTACAACCTACCCTTCTTATGAAATTTCGCACTCAAAATTAGGGTACGTACCTGGTATGTCGAAGAGGTAAGGATACCTTGATTTCTATTCAGATTCTAACTCCCAAGTCATTTCCTCAACATCGTGGTTTCTCCACAAAACTTTGACTTGAGGTATAACCTTGGAGCGTAGAATATGTTCCTTCTTATCCAAGATTTAAACAGGAACTTCTTCATACGTCAAATCTTCTGCTATTTCGTCCGGTTCTAACTCAATAATGTGGTTCGTGTCTTCCACATATTTACGTAACATAGATATGTGAAAAATGTTATGAACACGAGACATACATGGCGGTAAAGCGAGTCTATAAGCCACAGTTCCTACTCGATCGAGGATTAAAAATGGACCGATGAATCGAGGATTGAGCTTTCCTCTCTTTCCAAATCTCGTAACTCCTTTCCATGGAGCAACACGTAAGAACACATGATCTCCTACATCAAATTCCACGTCCTTTCGATGAAGATCAGCATAACTCTTTTGTCGATCTTGTGAGGTTTTTATACGTTGTCGGATCGTTTGAATCTTTTCTGTAGTCATACGTACCAACTCCGGTCCCAACAACGTTGCTTCACCCACCTCATCCCAGCATACTGGAGAACGACATTTTCTTCCATACAATGCTTCGAATGGAGCCATGCCAATACTTGCTTGATAACTGTTGTTGTAGGAAAACTCCACCAATGGTAAGAACTTGTCCCAACTTCCCTTGAAGTCAAAGACACAGAGTCTTAATAAATCTTCTAGAGTTTGAATAGTCCTCTCTGATTGTCCGTCCGTCTGAGGATGATATGCTGAACTAAATCGTAAATCCGTGCCCATAGCTTTTTGTAAACTAACCCAAAATCGTGAAGTGAATCTTGGGTCTCGGTCAGAAACTATGGATACTGGCATACCATGCAGTCTTACAATCTCGTTTATGTACATATGAGCAAGACGTTCAAGTGTATAAGTTTCTCGTATCGGTAAGAAATGAGCAGACTTGGTCAATCTATCAACAATGACCCAAATCGCATCAATACCTTGAGAAACCCTAGGAAGACCGGTAACGAAATTCATGGTAATGTGCTCCCACTTCCATTCTGGAATTTCAAGTGGTTGCAATGGACCTTTTGGTACTTGATGCTCCGCTTTGACTCGTTGACAAGTTAGACACCTTGAGATAAACAGCGCTATCTCTCTCTTCATATTGCTCCACCAAAATGTATGACGAAGATCATGATACATTTTGGTACTTCCAGGATGGATTGCAAACGGTGTGTTGTGCGCCTCCATCATAATTTCATACTTTAAATCAGGGTTGTTAGGAACACAAAGTCTGGAGTTGACTCGAAGTATTCCTTCTTCATCGATTCTTGCTTCCGGTATAGCACCTTCTTGCACTTTCTTCTTCATACGCATCAGCTCCAGGTCTGTAGCTTGAGCAGCTTTAACTTTATCGATTAAAGTCGGTTCTACTCGTATATTCGCCATCATCACATGGGTCCCTGGAGTCTTTAACTCTATCTCCATCCTTTGCAAATCACACAAAATGGGTCTTTGTGTTGACAATATCGCACTCGTACTTGCATATGATCTTCTACTCAATGCGTCAGCTACCACGTTCGCTTTTCCAGGATGATATTGAATGGTATGATCATAATCTTTCAACAGTTCAAGCCAACGTCGTTGTCGCATGTTGAGTTCCTTTTGAGTGAAGAAATATTTGAGACTTTTATGATCCGTAAAGATCTCCACCTTCTCCCCATACAAGTAATGCCTCCAAATTTTAAGTGCAAAGACAACAGCTGCCAACTCTAGATCATGAGTAGGATAATTCCTCTCATATTCCTTGAGTTGTCTTGATGCATAGGCTATGACTTTTCCATGTTGCATGAGAACACATCCCAACCCTTTGCTCGAAGCATCACTGTAGATGACAAATCCCTCCGAGCCAGATGGTATTGTTAGAACAGGTGCTGAAATGAGTCTCCTCTTGAGTTCTTGAAAACTCTGCTCACATTCTTCGCTCCAACCGAACTTTGTATCTTTTCGAGTCAGCTGAGTTAACGGAGTAGCGATTCGAGAAAATCCTTCCACGAATCTCCGATAATAACCAGCTAGACCGAGAAAGCTACGTACTTCGGTTACTGATTTAGGTTGCTCCCAGCTTTGAATAGCTTCAATCTTTGCCGGGTCAACCGATATTCCACGACTTGATACTACGTGCCCAAGGAATGCTACCTCTTCCAGCCAGAACTCGCATTTCTTCAACTTGGCATAAAGTTTGTATTCACGAAGCTTTTGGAGTACCAGCCTCAAGTGTTGCTCATGATCTTCACGGCTTTTGGAATAAACAAGGATGTCATCGATAAAGACGACCACAAAGTGATCCAAATATTCCTTAAATACCCTGTTCATCATATCCATGAAGGCAGCAGGAGCATTAGTCAATCCAAAAGACATAACTAAGAATTCATAATGCCCATACCGAGTTCTGAAGGCAGTCTTTGGAATATCCTCAGTTCTAACCTTCAGCTGATGATATCCAGAACGAAGATCGATCTTTGAAAAGAATTGTGCTCCTTGCAACTGGTCAAACAGGTCATCAATACGTGGCAATGGGTACCTATTTTTGATGGTGACATGATTCAACTCCCGATAATCAATACAAAGTCGCATACTCCCATCTTTCTTCTTCACGAACAGAACAGGAGCACCCCAAGGAGAAGTACTAGGACGAATAAAACTAATGTCTAACAATTCCTGCAGTTGGGTCTTTAAATCCTGAAGTTCAATAGGAGCCATTCGATATGGGGCTTTGGAAATGGGTTTTGTACCGGGTTCAAGGTCGATACAAAATTCAATTTCACGCTCTGGGGGTAGGCCAGGAAGTTCTTCGGGAAATACGTCAGGAAATTTATTAACAACAGAAATATCATTCAAAGCTGACGTATTTTTGTTTAGATCTGTGACATGAGCTAAGAAAGCTTGACATCCGTTTTTCAATAAACGAATAGCTTTATGGCTTGAGATGACAGCGATTGATTTTAATGGTTTGGTTGCTTGAATTCGCATAATAGGTCGATTAGGAATATGAAAGCTAACAACCTTACGAAAACAATCAATTTTTGCATGATGAGTAGTTAACCAATCAATCCCTAGAATCACGTCAAATGCAAGTATTTTTAATGAAATAAGATCGACAGGTAATGTGTGGGTACCAACTTGAACCAAACAAGACTTATAAACCGTGGATGTAATGAAGGTTTCTCCCAATGGAGTTTCAACAGCTAAGTCAAAGTCTAATTTCTCCGGAATCAAATTTAATCGATGAGCGCAAGTAGGAGAAATAAAAGAATGGGTAGAACCGGTATCAAATAAAGTATAGACTTCGTTAGAGTTTATGATAAGCTTACCCGTGATGACCTCATTCGGGTTCCTTGCTTTCTGGGAGTTCACAACAAACGCTCTCCCTTGCACAACCGGTTTTGACTTTTCTGGGACGGCCTTTGGTGCCTCCATCCTAGCTGAATTTGTCTTCGGTAAACGACAAAATCGGGCTAAATGACCTTCTCTTCCACAATTATAACATGCTTTGGACGGCATCGCGCAGTTTGGACTGATGTGCCCCTCCCCTCCGCATTTGAAACATATGATAGGTGGTCGTTCTCCTTCCTTAACGACAGGTGCTGGTGCTGACGTCTTTCCATCATTGTTGAATCTCCTCTTCTTGAAATGTCCATTCTTATTGTTTTGGCCCTGATTACCACCGAAGTGGTTACCATTTCTGGCCTGTTGATTCCCTCCACGCTTGTTGTCACCGCTTCGATGACTGCTTTCACTGGTATTATCATTTTGTCGGCTGCTCTCTTTTGGTTGTGTTGTCTCGTTATCGCGCTCCACCAACTGAGCCCTATTTACAACATCTGAATACAAACACAGTTTATGAGAAACAAGATGTTGACGTATCTCCGGCTTCAAACCTCTTAAAAACATCCGCGTCATTCTTTCTTCATTATCCACCAGGTGGGACGCAAACCGGGATAACTCCGCAAATTTTGCCTCGTACTGCGACACGGTCATATTATTCTGCTCCAATTTGATGAACTCCACCTCCTTCATGTGACGAATACTCTCGGGAAAGTATTTGTCGTTAAACAGCTCTTGGAACTTCTCCCAAGACATCTTCAGTGCGGCAGGTTGAGTACGCTTTATCGATTCCCACCAGTAATCTGCCTCTCCTCGCAACATAAAGGCGGCAAAGGGAACCTTTTGCTCCTCGGAGCAACCCAAGACATCAAATATCTTGGTGATCTGCTTTATCCATGTTTCAGCTACAAGTGGTTTGGGTTCTCCCTTAAACTCCGGTGGTCCCAGCTCCTTAAACTGTTTAGCGGTGACCGCCAGAGAGTTTCCAGTATTTTCACCTACGTTGTGGACAGGAGCCGCTTTCACCTGTTGTTGCATGAATTGCATAAAGCCTCTGAACATTTGATCATTCATCATTTGGTCAGTGTTGTTGTTTGCATGAGGATTGTCACCTTCCTGATGCACATTATCCTGATTATTGATATGAGGTGAATCAACAGTCGCCTGTGCTCCATTGCTATTCTCAACATTCTCAGATGCCATTTTCAGATACTGTCACAAAATAAAAATTAATTGATATGTCATATTTTATCCTTATATTATGACCGACCAATTAAATACCATGCAAATAAACTTAGGTAGGTCATACTAGCGAAAGAATTCCCCGTCTCTCCCCTCCTAGTTTTATTCTCACATCTTAGCCAGGGATCATATCCCTAAGCTCTGATACCAACTGTGACGCCCCCAAAATTAGGTATACATCACCCATCTTGGGTCGTCAGATACATAGTACAAAATACAAATACAACTTACTAATACAACTGTCGTGTACAATACGACAAAACATAAACTGTGAGTTTGAATACAAATATTATCTTCTAGAGAGTATTCATACTCAAAAGGAGTCCTCATTACATTTATTAACACACCATTACATAGAATAGTGAGGACTACTAACTAATACTATCATTCGGACCATCACTCCGTTCCCCGACTTGCCCCAGCTACGTTCTCATTTCCTGAAGAGAACAGTGAAAGAAAGGGTGAGCTCAACTAGCCCAGTAAGAAATATTATGACTAAGATAATGCAGAATAAATTATCATTAGCCTTCAACAATGTTAAACTGATAAAATATAATAGACATCAAGTTTAACTGCAGCGGAACAAGCAATCCATTAAAAGAGTCAAGTAGAAAATAAACTCTACTATCTTTTATGATTTAAAAGATTTTCCAACACTGTGATCGCTGAGACTCAGCTTAATAAAATAATCCACATCATCGAATCACCCCTGCACTACGGCCAAGGATATTCGTATATTCATTAATGGTCATGATCATGCCAACAACTGTCCATCAATGCACTACGGGCCAATGAGGACTTTTACCACATCATTTGTAACATTACGGTCATGATTACACCGAATAATCCCTGGTCATAATCATACCAAGTCCATCTATGCACTACAGGCCACAGATGACTTTCAACATTTTATAAACATGAGGATGATGACAATGATATAAGAATTCAATAAAACAAGTTCAAGAATTAATTTATCCAAGAATTAACAACGTCCAAATTGTCAACATGATACTGCTTTGTGGAGTAAAATTCAAGAATGATTAGGAGAATATTTTCATGAAAAGATACTGGATGAAGCGCAAATATCAAGGATATTCCACAAATTTCATGGAGTATAGAAGTCAAAACTTAACCAACTGAGTATAATAAAGAATGGAATAACAAAAGAAATCACCATGCATGCGATAGACCGCACAGACAGGTTATTCCAACAGAATAATAAATAATGGAACCAGGTCCGGCGTAAACGCACAGACAGGATATTCCGACAGAATAATAACAAGACGGAACCAGGTCCGGTGTAAAACACACAGACAGGATGTTCCAACAGAATAATAATAAAAACGGAACCAGGTCCGGTGTAAAACACACAGACAGGATGTTCCAACAGAATAATAATAAAAACGGAACCAGGTCCGGTGTAAAACACACAGACAGGATGTTCCAACAGAATAATAGAAGAATGTCACCAAGTATAGGGTAGACCGCGTATACAGGTTATTCCAACAGAATAATAAGAAATGGAATAACAACAGTTCTCTTCATGAATAAGAAAGAATAACACCCCTTACCGTTTTAAAGACGAGCTGAAATAAGGAAGTAGTTAAGTAGCAGAATACTCTTCTTCTCTCTCTCTATAGTTTCTCTCTCTAGAGTTCAGTGAATTCGTAAGAAATAATGAAGGAATGAGCTGCTATTTATAGAAAAATAGAATGCATAGTAACTAATCCATGAACGGTCCAGATTGATTACTTTAATCTGACGGTCCATATTTAAAGAAAAATCTTTTAAATAAAATATAATATATTCTATTTATAGAATAACTTTAATAAAGTATTCTGTTTTATATAAAAAGATGTTTCTGTTTTATTACGTTAATAATACGAATAAAACAAAACGTCATTATCGCTAAATAATTCATATTATTAACTGACAATAATTGAATCAAACTGAGTGACTTCTCACATAAGCATTAATAATCAATACCGTGTGCTACTATGCAACCACACGTATTACTGTACTTTTACTACCGAGTAGTTCAACAGTAACAATGGTAAAATTTCCGCCGTTATTTTTAATAAAATATTTTTGTCGTTTTCTCAATCCGACAATAATTCTGTTGTGGGGTCCACCAATGATTGTGCCGTTGTACGAATATTCCCTGTTAAAACGAATATTTCCCGACCAATCGAATATTATATAACAACTTGCGTACTTTGTAAAATTTATAAATATTACCCACAACTATAACATTATATCAAATTAACTCCATAATATTCAAAAATGATATTTATAGAAAATTCATCTTTATTTATAAAAGTTGGGGTCTTACAACCTACCCTTCTTATGAAATTTCGCACTCAAAATTAGGGTACGTACCTGGTATGTCGAAGAGGTAAGGATACCTTGATTTCTATTCAGATTCTAACTCCCAAGTCATTTCCTCAACATCGTGGTTTCTCCACAAAACTTTGACTTGAGGTATAACCTTGGAGCGTAGAATATGTTCCTTCTTATCCAAGATTTAAACAGGAACTTCTTCATACGTCAAATCTTCTGCTATTTCGTCCGGTTCTAACTCAATAATGTGGTTCGTGTCTTCCACATATTTACGTAACATAGATATGTGAAAAATATTATGAACACGAGACATACATGGCGGTAAAGCGAGTCTATAAGCCACAGTTCCTACTCGATCGAGGATTAAAAATGGACCGATGAATCGAGGATTGAGCTTTCCTCTCTTTCCAAATCTCGTAAATCCTTTCCATGGAGCAACACGTAAGAACACATGATCTCCTATATCAAATTCCACGTCCTTTCGATGAAGATCAGCATAACTCTTTTGTCGATCTTGTGAGATTTTTATACGTTGTCGGATCGTTTGAATCTTTTCTGTAGTCATACGTACCAACTCCGGTCCCAACAACGTTGCTTCACCCACCTCATCCCAGCATACTGGAGAACGACATTTTCTTCCATACAATGCTTCGAATGGAGCCATGCCAATACTTGTTTGATAACTGTTGTTGTAGGAAAACTCCACCAATGGTAAGAACTTATTCTAACTTCCCTTAAAATCAAGGACACAGAGTCTTAATAGATCTTCAAGAGTTTGAATAGTCCTCTCTGATTGTCCGTCCGTCTGAGGATGATATGCTGAACTAAATTGTAAATCCGTGCCCATAGCTTTTTGTAAACTAACCCAAAATCGTGAAGTGAATCTTGGGTCTCGGTCAGAAACTATGGATACTGGCATACCATGCAGTCTTACAATCTCGTTTATGTACATACGAGCAAGACGTTCAAGTGTATAAGTTTCTCGTATCGGTAAGAAATGAGCAGACTTGGTCAATCTATCAACAATGACCCAAATCGCATCAATACCTTAAGAAACCCTAGGAAGACCGGTAACGAAATTCATGGTAATGTGCTCCCACTTCCATTCTGGAATTTCAAGTGGTTGCAATGGACCTTTTGGTACTTGATGCTCCGCTTTGACTCGTTGACAAGTTAGACACCTTGAGATAAACAGCGCTATCTCTCTCTTCATATTGCTCCACCAAAATGTATGACGAAGATCATGATACATTTTGGTACTTCCAGGATGGATTGCAAACGGTGTGTTGTGCGCCTCCATCATAATTTCATACTTTAAATCAGGGTTGTTAGGAACACAAAGTCTGGAGTTGACTCGAAGTATTCCTTCTTCATCGATTCTTGCTTCCGGCATAGCACCTTCTTGCACTTTCTTCTTCATACGCATCAGCTCCAGGTCTGTAGCTTGAGCAGCTTTAACTTTATCGATTAAAGTCGGTTCTACTCGTATATTCGCCATCATCACATGGGTCCCTGGAGTCTTTAACTCTATCTCCATCCTTTGCAAATCACACAAAATGGGTCTTTGTGTTGACAATATCGCACTCGTACTTGCATATGATCTTCTACTCAATGCGTCAGCTACCACGTTCGCTTTTCCAGGATGATATTGAATGGTATGATCATAATCTTTCAACAGTTCAAGCCAACGTCGTTGTCGCATGTTGAGTTCCTTTTGAGTGAAGAAATATTTGAGACTTTTATGATCCGTAAAGATCTCCACCTTCTCCCCATACAAGTAATGCCTCCAAATTTTAAGTGCAAAGACAACAGCTGCCAACTCTAGATCATGAGTAGGATAATTCCTCTCATATTCCTTGAGTTGTCTTGATGCATAGGCTATGACTTTTCCATGTTGCATGAGAACACATCCCAACCCTTTGCTCGAAGCATCACTGTAGATGACAAATCCCTCCGAGCCAGATGGTATTGTTAGAACAGGTGCTGAAATGAGTCTCCTCTTGAGTTCTTGAAAACTCTCTCACATTCTTCGTTCCAACCGAACTTTGTATCTTTCCGAGTCAGCTGAGTTAATGGAGTAGCGATTCGAGAAAATCCTTCCACGAATCTCCGATAATAACCAGCTAAACCAAGAAAGCTACGTACTTCGGTCACTGATTTAGGTTGCTCCCAGCTTTGAATAGCTTCAATCTTTGTCGGGTCAACAGATATTCCATGTCTTGATACCACGTGCCCAAGGAATACTACTTCCTCAAGCCAGAACTCGCATTTTCTTCAACTTGGCATAAAGCTTGTATTCACGAAGCTTTTGGAGTACCAGCCTCAAGTGTTGCTCATGATCCTCACGACTTTTGGAATAAATAAGGATGTCATCAATAAAGACGACCACAAAGTGATCCAAATATTCCTTGAATACCCGGTTCATCATATCCATGAAGGCAGCAGGAGCATTAGTCAATCCAAAGGACATGACTAGAAATTCATAATGCCCGTACCGAGTTCTGAAAGCCGTCTTTGGAATATCCTCAGTTCTAACCTTTAGCTGATGATATCCAGAACGAAGATCGATCTTTGAAAAGAATTGTGCTCCTTGTAACTGGTCAAACAGATCATCAATACGTGGCAATTGGTACCTGTTTTTGATGGTGACATGATTCAACTCCCGATAATCAATACAAAGTCGCATAATTCCATCTTTCTTCTTCACGAATAGAACAGGAGCACCCTAAGGAGAAGTACTAGGACGAATAAAGCCAATGTCTAACAATTCCTGCAGTTGGATCTTTAACTCCTGAAGTTCAATTGGGGCCATTCGATATGGGGCTTTGGAAATGGGTTTTATACCGGGTTCAAGGTCGATACAAAATTCAATTTAACGCTCTGGGGGTAGGCCAAGAAGTTCTTCAGGGAATACGTCAGGGAATTTATTAACAATAGAAATATCATTCAAAACTGACGTATTTTTGTTTAGATCCGTGACATGAGCTAAGAAAGCTTGACATCCGTTTTTCAATAAACGAATAGCTTTATGGCTTGAGATGACAGCGATTGATTTTAATGGTTTGGTTGCTTGAATTCGCATAATAGGTCGATTAGGAATATGAAAGCTAACAACCTTACGAAAATAATTAATTTTTGCATGATGAGTAGTTAACCAATCAATCCCTAGAATCACGTCAAATGCAAGTATTTTTAATGAAATAAGATCGACAGGTAATGTGTGGGTACCAACTTGAACCAAACAAAACATATAAACCGTGGATGTAATTAAGGTTTCTCCCAATGGAGTTTCAACAGATAAGTCAAAGTCTAATTTCTCCGGAATCAAATTTAATCGATGAGCGCAAGTAGGAGAAATAAAAGAATGGGTAGAACCGGTATCAAATAAAGTATAGACTTCGTTAGAGTTTATGATAAGCTTACCCGTGATGACCTCATTCGGGTTCCTTACTTTCTGGGAGGTCACAACAAACGCTCACCCTTGCACTACCGGTTTTGACTTTTCTGGGACGGCCTTTGGTGTCTCCATCTTGGCTGAACTTGTTTTTGGTAAACGACAAAATCGACCTAAATAACCTTCTCTTCTACAATTATAACATGTTTTAGACGGCATCGCGTAGTTTGGACTGATGTGCCCCTCCTCTCCGCATTTGAAACATATGATAGGCGGTCGTTCTCCTTCCTTAACAACGGGTGCTGGTGCTGACGTCTTTCCATCATTGTTGAATCTCCTCTTCTTGAAATGACCATTCTTAGTGTTTTGACCCTGATTACCACTAAAGTGGTTACCATTTCTGGCCTGTTGATTGCCTCCACGCTTGTTGTCACCGCTTCGATGACTGCTCTCACTGGTATTATCACAACACATATGCTGTGAGTTTGGATATAAATATATACCAACTGTGACTCTCATCCCAACCTTGGATAAAACGTCACAATGACACCTTACAAAAAGGTATAGTCAAAAACTGTTTTAGAAATTAGAATATTTGGAAAGTGCTCAAGGAAACCTTCGTACATGGGAGGCCATGCGTCTAGGTTATGATAGATATCATATGGCCACAGAATTATCCTTGGTTGACCCAATAGACTCCAAAAAAAAAACGAGAAGATTACTATCATATTCTTCCCAATGATGAGTCTTCTCTTGACTTATCATTATCTCCACTGTATCTAACTGAGAATTATACTTCAAACAAACACCAAGATTATATAGGTAGTGCTTGTAGATATACTCGGCAAGTGGATGTGCACAACCCTGTCTTATGATGACACGAGATTGTATGTCATTAGACATCTTGTATGATAGTGACGAAACACCCTTCCAACGTTGGGTTCGTCTCACCATATTTTCTTCACCAAATATAACTTCTAAATGATGACCACCGTTCTATTCCCTTGTTACCCCCGCTCGACCCAGCTATACTCTTATTACCTGAAAGGAATTGTGAAACAAAAGGGTGAGCACAACTAGCCCAGTAAAGAATATCATGACTAAAGATAAATAAATTATCAATAGTCTTCATCAGTAATAAATCAGAGATTTAGAACATATAGTAGATGATAAAAATTTTAACCATCGTTGCAGCGGAACGAGCAATCCATTAGAAGAGTCAAATAGACTATAAAGTCTATTATCTTCTCCATGTTAAAAATCCACCAACAATGTTTTATCCCTGTAACATCAATCAATAATTCTGGTCCACAATCATATGAATAACTCATAATCATAACTGTAGTTCTAAATTCCTCTTCTCATCCAGGACGAAGATAATTTTTATCACCTATCTTTACCTGATACATCAAAGATCATGGTTACACCAAATCACATTTCCTGTTCATAATCATACTAATAACTTCATCTTTGCACTACGGCCAAAGATATTCATTTGTATCACCAGTTGGTCATGTTCATCTCAACATCTGTTCATCTTTGCACTACTGGCCAAAGATATTCAACAACATGTCATCTTTGCACTACGGGCCAAAGATATTCATCAACAATTCATTTTTGCACTACAGACCAAAGATATTCATCAATATTTCATCTTTGCACTACAGGCCAAAGATATTCCTCAACAGTTCATATTTGCACTACGGCCAAATATATTCATCAACAGTTCATATTTGCACTACAGGCCAAATATATTAATATCTCAAAGAAATATATAATCATTTATATAAACAATAATTATAACCATGTTGATCATTTCACCTTTGCACTTAAGCTGAAGATATTCAATTATAAATTCAATGGTCATGATCATACTAGTCAATAATTCAACTTTGCACTTCTGGCCAAAGAGAATCCAAAGTCATGATCATACCAATAATCTACCCATCTTTACACTCAAGTGAAAGAGAATTTCAATATTAGGGTTATAAAAATGTTATATATGATAATAAAAACAATATGATCAACATATAGATTTAATCTCAAGAGTAATATTCATAAATCAACTATAATTTGGTTAGAAAAAAGAAACCAATTTTATCGTGAATAGTAACTCGTGAATAGTAACTCATGAATTGTAACTCGTGAATAGTAACTCGTAAATAGTAACTCATGAATTGTAACTCGTGAATAGTAACTCGTGAATAGTAACTCGTGAATAGTAATCCCGACACAAAAAGGTTAAAATTCCATAGTAAAATATATACCAATATTTCGGTATAATGATATTGAAAGAATAATATTTCTTAAGCTTATAAACAATTTATTTTAATTGTTTACACTTTACTAAATAATGCATTTAATCATTCTAAAATGCCAAACTCATAAGATTTTATCACCAATAACCAAAACCCTCATCAAAAATCTGCATATACCTCATATAGGATTCTCAAGTCATAAAATCCTATTTTTCAATTTTCTTACTTCACAAAACATATTTAATTCATTTACTCATAACTAGACCATTTTTATGAAAAATACCAAATCAGTTCCAAAAATATTTTTTTTCTGGGATTTAGCATAATATAGTCTCATAGTGAACACATATTTTTCTCAGAATTTTTAAAAGTCATTTACTATTTTTCATATGCCCAAAACAGCCGAATATTTAGACATTTATCAAAAATTGTACTTTTGTACAAAAATTTTGAAATTTACAGAGTATACTTCTATCATATACATGTACTCCCAATAAAAATTTATCAATTTTGGAGTTAACCACAAGGAATTATAAGCGGTTACTTTTAAAATAGTCTTTTCTCATAAAATTCATAACTCTCAATCTATACATCCAAAAATCACCATTTTTGGACACAATCAAGAAAACTCATCAAAATATCATTTCAAATTTTTCAGAATTTTTGAAGGTCAGAAAAATTACGAAACTGAAAAATATAACAACCCTTAAAATCTCTTACTATCCCTTACCTCAAAAGAGCAGTACTTCTGATCGGTATAAGGCTGAAGGAAACTTGCACTGATGAATAGAAACTCACAGAGTATCTGAATACTCACAAAATACATTCAATAATCTAGAGAGAGAAAGAGAGAAAACTTATGAATTCTGGTGTGATTTTCAATTCTAACTTAGCCCTCTATTTATAGGAAAATGTTAGCACGCCGAAGCAGACTTAACCTGTAACCTGATGGCTTTACCTGCTACTATTCCCACCCACCATATTTGAATAAAAATCTCAGCACATTTATTCACCAACCAAGAGTGAGGCCCACCAATTCTAGAATTTTCCACCAAAATGATTAACTCCGAAATTTCAACAATTTCTGAACCAGTCATCTCGTAAAATTCATAACAAATCATACATTCATTTTTAACGGTTCAAAATTTGTGGACATATACTCAACTTATATATGTATAACATATCCAACAATTACCACGATCCAACGGTCGGATTAAAAATTATAACCCCCGCAAAATATCTCAAAAATTCTATTTTTTAATACCTCCATTCCGACAAAAATACTGATAAAAATCTCAACACTAACCCTTTTATTTTTAGCCACAAAAATATATCCCTCATTTATATCCATATTAAATAAATATTTCCTTATCATATGAATCAATAATTAATTATTCACAAATAATATTACAGAATTACATTTACGACAACCAGGCCGTTCCCAGGAAAGAGGGGGCTTTCCAATAAGGATTTCTCCTTACTAGCGCGCAATTAGATGACCAAACCTCTCCTTAGACAGAACTTTCTAGACATTGCCAATAATGCTATCTAATAATATTATTTAAATAATATGAATTATTGATCTGATAATGGGAAATACTGTGCAGTGATAATTATTGAATCAACAATAATATAACCTATCAACGTAGCAATTATTGAATCAATAAAATAAAATATTGAACAGTAATTACTGTAACAATTATTCAGTAGTACTTTCTTACGTAAGAATCAATAATTTCAAAAATACTGTGCAATACCGTGTGCTAGTGTGCAATAACGCGTATTACTGTATTTTAACCAGCGAGTATTCCAACAATGTTAACGGTAACAACTACGCCGTTAATTATAAAAACTCAATTTTTGTCGTTATCTTCATCCGACAGTTATTCTGTTATGGAGCCCACAAATGTCTGTGCCGTCGTACGAATATTCCCCGACAAAAAGAATATTCCACGACCAAACGAATATTCCCCGACAACAATGAATATTTTATAACCACTTGCTTATTTTGAAAAGTTTTCATATTTCACCCATAACTTTAACTTTTTATCAATTTAACCATTTACTGAATTGTAATTATAAGAAAAATTGAATACTTTTATTTCATAAAATTCGGGGTCTTACAATCTCCCCTCCTTATGAAATTTCGTCCCCAAAATTTACGTACCTGGTATTTCAAAGAGTTGAGAATACCTTGCTTTCATTTCAGATTTCATCTTCCCTGTCATCATAATTTCTCCATTACTCATCTCCTGTATCTCAAATATCATTCTAGAATACAGCTTCAAAACAAGGGTTAATTGAAAAATTAACATATCACATAGTATCCCGATATTATGACTGACCAACAAATAAGCTTAGGTAGGACACACTAGCGAAGTATTTACTCATCTCTCCCCTCCTAGCTCTATTTCCCGATCTCCGCCAAAGATCATATCCCTAAGCTCTGATACCAACTATGACAACCCCAAAACAGGTCCATTCCATCCAACCTATTCTGAGTCGCCAAATACATGGTACAGAAAACAACTACAACTTTATTACAACAATTGTCGTGCAAAATACAACAACACATATGCTATGAGTTTGGATATAAATATATACCAACTGTGACTCTCATCCCAACCTTGGATAACACGTCACAATGACACCTTACAAAAAGGTATAGTCAAAAATTGTTTTAGAAATTAGAATATTTGGAAAGTGCTCAAGGAAACCTTCGTACATGGGAGGCCATGCGTCTAGGTTATGATAGATATCATATGGCCACAGAATTATCCTTGGTTGACCCAATAGACTCCAAAGAAAAAGGAGAAGATTACTATCATATTCTTTCCAATGGTGAGTCTTCTCTTGACTTATCATTATCTCCACTGTATCTAACTGAGAATTATACTTCAAACAAACACCAAGATTATATAGGTAGTGGTTGTAGATATACTCGGCAAGTGGATGTGCACAATCCTGTCTTATGATGACACGAGATTGTATGTCATTAGACATCTTGTATGATAGTGACGAAACACCCTTCCAACGTTGGGTTCGTCTCACCCTATTTTCTTCACCAAATATAACTTCTAAATGATGACCACCGTTCTATTCCCTTGTTACCCCCGCTCGACCTAGCTATACTCTTATTACCTGAAAGGAATTGTGAAACAAAAGGGTGAGCACAACTAGCCCAGTAAAGAATATCATGACTAAAGATAAATAAATTATCAATAGTCTTCATCAGTAATAAATCAGAGATTTAGAACATATAGTAGATGATAAAAATTTTAACCATCGTTGCAGCGGAACGAGCAATCCATTAGAAGAGTCAAATAGACTATAAAGTCTATTATCTTCTCCATGTTAAAAATCCACCAACAATGTTTTATCCCTGTAACATCAATCAATAATTCTGGTCCACAATCATATGAATAACTCATAATCATAACTGTAGTTCTTGATTCCTCTTCTCATCCAGGTCGAAGATAATTTTTATCACCTATCTTTACCTGATACATCAAAGATCATGGTTACACCAAATCACATTTCCTGTTCATAATCATACTAATAACTTCATCTTTGCACTACGGCCAAAGATATTCATTTGTATCACCAGTTGGTCATGTTCATCTCAACATCTGTTCATCTTTGCACTACTGGCCAAAGATATTCAACAACATGTCATCTTTGCACTACGGGCCAAAGATATTCATCAACAATTTATTTTTGCACTACAGGCCAAAGATATTCATCAATATTTCATCTTTGCACTACAGGCCAAAGATATTCCTCAACAGTTCATATTTGCACTACGGCCAAATATATTCATCAACAGTTCATATTTGCACTACAGGCCAAATATATTAATATCTCAAAGAAATATATAATCATTTATATAAACAATAATTATAACCATGTTGATCATTTCACCTTTGCACTTAAGCTGAAGATATTCAATTATAAATTCAATGGTCATGATCATACTAGTCAATAATTCAACTTTGCACTTCTGGCCAAAGAGAACCCAAAGTCATGATCATACCAATAATCTATCCATCTTTACACTCAAGTGAAAGAGAATTTCAACATTAGGGTTATAAAAATGTTATATATGATAATAAAAACAATATGATCAACATATAGATTTAATCTCAAGAGTAATATTCATAAATCAACTATAATTTGGTTAGAAAAAGGAAACCAATTTTATCGTAAATAGTAACTCGTGAATAGTAACTCGTGAATAGTAACTCATGAATAGTAACCCCGACACAAAAAGGTAAAAATTCTACAATAAAATACATACCAATATTTCGGTATAATGATATTGAAAGAATAATATTTCTTAAGCTTATAAACAATTTATTTTAATTGTTTACACTTTACTAAATAATGCATTTAATCATTCTAAAATGTCAAACTCATAATATTTTATCACCAATAACCAAAACCCTCATCAAAAATCTACATATACCTCATATAGGATTCTCAAGTCATAAAATCCTATTTTTCAATTTTTTTACTTCACAAAACATATTTAATTCATTTACTCATAACTAGACCATTTTCATGAAAAATACCAAATCAGTTCCAAAAATATTTCTTTTCTGGGATTTAGCATAATATAGTCTCATAGTGAACATATATTTTTCTCAGAATTTTTAAAAGTCATTTACTATTTTTCATATGGCCAAAACAGCCGAATATTTAGACATTTATCAAAAATTGTACTTTTTTACAAAAATTCTGAAATTTACAGAGTATACTTCTATCATATACATGTACTCCCAATAAAAATTTCATCAATTTTGGAGTTAACCACAAGGAATTATAAGCGGTTAATTTTAAAATAGTCTTTTCTCATAAAATTCATAACTCTCAATCTATACATCCAAAAATCACTATTTTTGGACACAATCAAGAAAACTCATCAAAATATCATTTCAAATTTTTCCAGAATTTTTGAAGGTCAGAAAAATTACGAAACTGAAAAATATAACAACCCTTAAAATCTCTTACTATCCCTTACCTCAAAAGAGCAGTACTTCTGATCGGTATAAGGCTGAAGGAAACTTGCACTGATGAATAGAAACTCACAGAGTATCTGAATACTCACAAAATACATTCAATAATCTAGAGAGAGAAAGAGAGAAAACTTTTGAATTCTGGTGTGATTTTCAATTCTAACTTAGCCCTCTATTTATAGGAAAATGTTAGCACGCCGAAGCAGACTTAACCTGTAACCTGATGGCTTTACCTGCTACTATTCCCACCCACCACATTTAAATAAAAATCTCAGCATATTTCTTCACCAACCAAGAGTGGGGCCCACCAATTCTAGAATTTTCCACCAAAATGATTAACTCCGAAATTTCAACAATTTCTGAACCAGTCATCTAGTAATATTCATAACAAATTATACATTCATTTTTAACGGTTTAAAATTTATGGACATATACTCAACTTATATATGTATAACATATCCAAAAATTACCACGATCCAACGGTCGGATTAAAAATTATAACCCCCGCAAAATATCTCAAAAATTCTATTTTTTAATACCTCCGTTCCGACAAAAATACTGATAAAAATCTCAACACTAACTCTTTTATTTTTAACCACAAAAATATATCCCTCATTTATATCCATATTAAATAAATATTTCCTTATCATATGAATCAATAATTAATTATTCACAAATAATATTACAGAATTACATTTATGACAACCAGGCCGTTCCCAGGAAAGAGGGGGCTTTCCAATAAGGATTTCTCCTTACTAGCGCGCAATTAGATGACCAAACCTCTCCTTAGACAGAACTTTCTAGACATTGCCAATAATGCTATCTAATAATATTATTTAAATAATATGAATTATTGATCTGATAATGGGAAATACTGTGCAGTGATAATTATTGAATCAACAATAATATAACCTATCAACGTAGCAATTATTGAATCAATAAAATAAAATATTGAACAATAATTACTGTAACAATTATTCAGTAGTGCTTTCTTACGTAAGTATCAATAATTTCAAAAATATTGTGCAATACCGTGTGCTACTGTGCAATAACGCGTATTACTGTATTTTAACCACCGGGTATTCCAACAATGTTAACGGTAATAACTACGCCGTTAATTATAAAAACTCAATTTTTATCGTTATCTTCATCCGACAGTTATTCTGTTATGGAGCCCACAAATGTCTGTGCCGTCGTACGAATATTCCCCGACAAAAAGAATATTCCACGACCAAACGAATATTCCCCGACAACAATGAATATTTTATAACCACTTGCTTATTTTAAAAAGTTTTCACATTTCACCCATAACTTTAACTTTTTATCAATTTAACCATTTACTGAATTGTAATTATAAGAAAAATTGAATACTTTTATTTCATAAAATTCGGGGTCTTACACCGGTGGTCCCAGCTCCTTGATACAATCTCGTTTATGTACATACGAGCAAGACGTTCAAGTGTATAAGTTTCTCGTATCGGTAAGAAATGAGCAGACTTGGTCAATCTATCAACAATGACCCAAATCGCATCAATACCTTGAGAAACCCTAGGAAGACCGGTAACGAAATCCATGGTAATATGCTCCCACTTCCATTCTGGAATTTCAAGTGGTTGCAATGGACATTTTGGTACTTGATGCTCCGCTTTGACTCGTTGACAAGTTAGACACCTTGAGATAAACAACGCTATTTCTCTCTTCATATTGCTCCACCAAAATGTATGACGAAGATCATGATACATTTTGGTACTTCCAGGATGGATTGCAAACGGTGTGTTGTGCGCCTCCATCATGATTTCATACTTTAAATCAGGGTTGTTAGGAACACAAAGTCTGGAGTTGACTCGAAGTATTCCTTCTTCATCGATTCTTGCTTCCGGTATAGCACCTTCTTGCACTTTCTTCTTCATACGCATCAGCTCCAGGTCTGTAGCTTGAGCAGCTTTAACTTTATCGATTAAAGTCGGTTCTACTCGTATATTCGCCATCATCACATGGGTCCCTGGAGTCTTTAACTCTATCTCCATCCTTTGCAAATCACACAAAATGGGTCTTTGTGTTGACAATATCGCACTCGTACTTGCATATGATCTTCTACTCAATGCGTCAGCTACCACGTTCGCTTTTCCAGGATGATATTGAATGGTATGATCATAATCTTTCAACAGTTCAAGCCAACGTCGTTGTCGCATGTTGAGTTCCTTTTGAGTGAAGAAATATTTGAGACTTTTATGATCCGTAAAGATCTCCACCTTCTCCCCATACAAGTAATGCCTCCAAATTTTAAGTGCAAAGACAACAGCTGCCAACTCTAGATCATGAGTAGGATAATTCCTCTCATATTCCTTGAGTTGTCTTGATGCATAGGCTATGACTTTTCCATGTTGCATGAGAACACATCCCAACCCTTTGCTCGAAGCATCACTGTAGATGACAAATCCCTCCGAGCCAGATGGTATTGTTAGAACAGGTGCTGAAATGAGTCTCCTCTTGAGTTCTTGAAAACTCTGCTCACATTCTTCGCTCTAACCGAACTTTGTATCTTTTCGAGTCAGCTGAGTTAACGGAGTAGCGATTCGAGAAAATCCTTCCACGAATCTCCGATAATAACCAGCTAGACCGAGAAAGCTACGTACTTCGGTTACTGATTTAGGTTGCTCCCAGCTTTGAATAGCTTCAATCTTTGCCGGGTCAACCGATATTCCACGACTTGATACTACGTGCCCAAGGAATGCTACCTCTTCCAGCCAGAACTCGCATTTCTTCAACTTGGCATAAAGTTTGTATTCACGAAGCTTTTGGAGTACCAGCCTCAAGTGTTGCTCATGATCTTCACGGCTTTTGGAATAAACAAGGATGTCATCGATAAAGACGACCACAAAGTGATCCAAATATTCCTTAAATACCCTGTTCATCATATCCATGAAGGCAGAAGGAGCATTAGTCAATCCAAAAGACATAACTAAGAATTCATAATGCCCATACCGAGTTCTGAAGGCAGTCTTTGGAATATCCTCAGTTCTAACCTTCAGCTGATGATATCCAGAACGAAGATCGATCTTTGAAAAGAATTGTGCTCCTTGCAACTGGTCAAACAGGTCATCAATACGTGGCAATGGGTACCTATTTTTGATGGTGACATGATTCAACTCCCGATAATCAATACAAAGTCGCATACTCCCATCTTTCTTCTTCACGAACAGAACAGGAGCACCCCAAGGAGAAATACTAGGACGAATAAAACTAATGTCTAACAATTCCTGCAGTTGGGTCTTTAAATCCTGAAGTTCAATAGGAGCCATTCGATATGGGGCTTTGGAAATGGGTTTTGTACCGGGTTCAAGGTCGATACAAAATTCAATTTCACACTCTGGGGGTAGGCCAGGAAGTTCTTCGGGAAATACGTCAGGAAATTTATTAACAACAGAAATATCATTCAAAGCTGACGTATTTTTGTTTAGATCTGTGACATGAGCTAAGAAAGCTTGACATCCGTTTTTCAATAAACGAATAGCTTTATGGCTTGAGATGACAGCAATTGATTTTAATGGTTTGGTTGCTTGAATTCGCATAATAGGTCGATTAGGAATATGAAAGCTAACAACCTTACGAAAACAATCAATTTTTGCATGATGAGTAGTTAACCAATTAATCCCTAGAATCACGTCAAATGCAAGTATTTTTAATGAAATAAGATCGACAGGAAATGTATGGGTACCAACTTGAACCAAACAAGACTTATAAACCGTGGATGTAATGAAGGTTTCTCCCAATGGAGTTTCAACAGCTAGGTCAAAGTCTAATTTCCCCGGAATCAAATTTAATCGATGAGCGCAAGTAGGAGAAATAAAAGAATGGGTAGAACCGGTATCAAATAAAGTATAGACTTCGTTAGAGTTTATGATAAGCTTACCCGCGATGACCTCATTCGGGTTCCTTGCTTTCTGGGAGTTCACAACAAACGCTCTCCCTTGCACAACCGGTTTTGACTTTTCTGGGACGGCCTTTGGTGCCTCCATCCTAGCTGAATTTGTCTTCGGTAAACGACAAAATCGGGCTAAATGACCTTCTCTTCCACAATTATAACATGCTTTGGACGGCATCGCGCAGTTTGGACTGATGTGCCCCTCCCCTCCGTATTTGAAACATATGATAGGTGGTCGTTCTCCTTCCTTAACGACAGGTGCTGATGCTGACGTCTTTCCATCATTGTTGAATCTCCTCTTCTTGAAATGTCCATTCTTATTGTTTTGGCCCTGATTACCACCGAAGTGGTTACCATTTCTGGCCTGTTGATTCCCTCCACGCTTGTTGTCACCGCTTCGATGACTGCTTTCACTGGTATTATCATTTTGTCGGCTGCTCTCTTTTGGTTGTGTTGTCTCGTTATCGCGCTCCACCAACTGTGCCCTATTTACAACATCTGAATACAAACACAGTTTATGAGAAACAAGATGTTGACGTATCTCCGGCTTCAAACCTCTTAAAAACATCCGCGTCATTCTTTCTTCATTATCCACCAGGTGGGATGCAAACCGGGATAACTCCGCAAATTTTGCCTCGTACTGCGACACGGTCATATTATTCTGCTCCAATTTGATGAACTCCACCTCCTTCATGTGACGAATACTCTCGGGAAAGTATTTGTCGTTAAACAGCTCTTGGAACTTCTCCCAAGACATCTTCAGTGCGGCAGGTTGAGTACGCTTTATCGATTCCCACCAGTAATCTGCCTCTCCTCGCAACATAAAGGCGGCAAAGGGAACCTTTTGCTCCTCGGAGCAACCCAAGACATCAAATATCTTGGTGATCTGCTTTATCCATGTTTCAGCTACAAGTGGTTTGGGTTCTCCCTTAAACTCCGGTGGTCCCAGCTCCTTAAACTGTTTAGCGGTGACCGCCAGAGAGTTTCCAGTATTTTCACCTACGTTGTGGACAGGAGCCGCTTTCACCTGTTGTTGCATGAATTGCATAAAGCCTCTGAACATTTGATCATTCATCATTTGGTCAGTGTTGTTGTTTGCATGAGGATTGTCACCTTCCTGATGCACATTATCCTGATTATTGATATGTGGTGAATCAACAGTCGCCTGTGCTCCATTGCTATTCTCAACATTCTCAGATGCCATTTTCAGATACTGTCACAAAATAAAAATTAATTGATATGTCATATTTTGTCCTTATATTATGACCGACCAATTAAATACCATGCAAATAAACTTAGGTAGGTCATACTAGCGAAAGAACTCCCCGTCTCTCCCCTCCTAGTTTTATTCTCACATCTTAGCCAGGGATCATATCCCTAAGCTCTGATACCAACTGTGACGCCCCCAAAATTAGGTATACATCACCCATCTTGGGTCGTCAGATACATAGTACAAAATACAAATGCAACTTACTAATACAACTGTCGTGTACAATACGACAAAACATAAACTGTGAGTTTGAATACAAATATTATCTTCTAGAGAGTATTCATACTCAAAAGGAGTCCTCATTACATTTATTAACACACCATTACATAGAATAGTGAGGACTACTAACTAATACTATCATTCGGACCATCACTCCGTTCCCCGACTTGCCCCAGCTACGTTCTCATTTCCTGAAGAGAACAGTGAAAGAAAGGGTGAGCTCAACTAGCCCAGTAAGAAATATTATGACTAAGATAATGCAGAATAAATTATCATTAGCCTTCAACAATGTTAAACTGATAAAATATAATAGACATCAAGTTTAACTGCAGCGGAACAAGCAATCCATTAAAAGAGTCAAGTAGAAGATAAACTCTACTATCTTTTATGATTTAAAAGATTTTTCCACACTGTGATCGCTGAGACTCAGCTTAATAAAATAATCCACATCATCGAATCACCCCTGCACTACGGCCAAGGATATTCGTATATTCATTAATGGTCATGATCATGCCAACAACTGTCCATCAATGCACTACGGGCCAATGACGACTTTTACCACATCATTCGTAACATTACGGTCATGATTACACCGAATAATCCCTGGTCATAATCATACCAAGTCCATCTATGCACTACAGGCCACAGATGACTTTCAACAGAATATAAACATGAGGATGATGACAATGATATAAGAATTCAATAAAACAAGTTCAAGAATTAATTTATCCCAGAATTAACAACGTCCAAATTGTCAACATGATACTACTTTGTGGAGTAAAATTCAAGAATGATCAGGAGAATATTTTCATGAATAGATACTAGATGAAGCGCAAATGTCAAGGATATTCCACAAATTTCATGGAGTATAGAAGTCAAAACTTAACCAACTGAGTATAATAAAGAATGGAATAACAAAAGAAATCACCATGCATGCGATAGACCGCACAGACAGGTTATTCTAACAGAATAATAAATAATGGAATCAGGTCCGGCGTAAACGCACAGACAGGATATTCCGACAGAATAATAACAAGACGGAACCAGGTCCGGTGTAAAACACACAGACAGGATGTTCCAACAGAATAATAATAAAAACGGAACCAGGTCCGGTGTAAAACACACAGACAGGATGTTCCAACAGAATAATAATAAAAACGGAACCAGGTCCGGTGTAAAACACACAGACAGGATGTTCCAACAGAATAATAGAAGAATGTCACCAAGTATAGGGTATATCCGCGTATACAGGTTATTCCAACAGAATAATAAGAAATGGAATAACAACAGTTCTCTTCATGAATAAGAAAGAATAACACCCCTTACCGTTTTAAAGACGAGCTGAAATAAGGAAGTAGTTAAGTAGCAGAATACTCTTCTTCTCTCTCTCTATAGTTTCTCTCTCTAGAGTTCAGTGAATTCGTAAGAAATAATGAAGGAATGAGCTGCTATTTATAGAAAAATAGAATGCATAGTAACTAATCCATGAACGGTCCAGATTGATTACTTTAATCTGACGGTCCATATTTAAAGAAAAATCTTTTAAATAAAATATAATATATTCTATTTATAGAATAACTTTAATAAAGTATTCTGTTTTATATAAAAAGATGTTTCTGTTTTATTACGTTAATAATACGAATAAAACAAAACGTCATTATCACTAAATAATTCATATTATTAACTGACAATAATTGAATCAACTGAGTGACTTCTCACATAAGCATTAATAATAAATACCGTGTGCTACTATGCAACCACACGTATTACTGTACTTTTACTACCGAGTAGTTCAACAGTAACAATGGTAAAATTTCCGCCGTTATTTTTAATAAAATATTTTTGTCATTTTTTTTAATCCGACAATAATTTCGTTGTGGGGTCCACAAATGATTGTGTTGTTGTACGAATATTCTCTGTTAAAACGAATATTCCCCGATCAATCGAATATTATATAACAACTTGCGTACTTTGCAAAATTTATAAATATTACCCACAACTATAACATTATATCAAATTAACTCCATAATATTCAAAAATGATATTTATAGAAAATTCATCTTTATTTATAAAATTTGGGGTCTTACAAAGCCTACTAAAATTTTCCTATAAATAGAGGGCTAAGTTAGAATTGAAAATCACACCAGAAACATAAGTTTTCTCTCTTTCTCTCTCTAGATTATTGAGTGTATTTTGTGAGTATTTAGATACTCTGTGAGTTTCTATTCATCAGTGCAAGTTTCTTTCAGCCTTATACCGATCAGAAGTACTGCTCTTTTGAGGTAAGGGATAGTAAGGGATAGTAAGGGATAGTAAGGGATTTTAAGGGTTGTTATGTTTTTCAGTTTCGTAATTTTTCTGAACTTCAAAAATTCTGGAAAAATTTGAAATGATATTTTGATGAGTTTTATTGATTGTGTCCAAAAATGGTGATTTTTGAATGTATAGATTGAGAGTTATGAATTTTATGAGAAAAGACTATTTTAAAAGTAACTGCTTATAATTTCTTGTGGTTAACTCCAAAATTGATGAAATTTTTATTGGGAGTACATGTATATGATGGAAGTATACTCTGTTAATTTCAGAATTTTTGGACAAAAGTACAATTTTTGATAAATGTCTAAATATTCGGCTGTTTTGAACCATATGAAAAATAGTAAATGACTTTTAAAAATTCTGAGAAAAATATATGTTCAATATGGGACTATATTCTGATAAATCCCAGAAAAGAAATATTTTTGAACTGATTTGGTATTTTTCATGAAAATGGACAAGTTATGAGAAAATAAATTAAATATGTTATGTGAAGTAAGAAAATTGAAAAATAGGATTTTATGGCTTGAGAATCCTATATGAGGTATATGCAGATTTTTTATGACGGTTTTGGCTATTGATGATGAAATCTTAAGAGTTGACATTTTATGATGATTAAATGCATTAATTAGTAAAGTGTAAACAATTTAAATAAATTGTTTATAAGCTTAAGAAATGTTATTCTTTCAATATCATTATACCGAAATATTGGTATAAATTTTATTGTGGAATTTCTACCTTTTTGAGTCGGGGTTACTATTCACGAGTTACTATTCATGAGTTACTATTCACGAGTTACTATTCACGACAAAATTAGTTTTTTTTTCTAACCAAATTATAGTTGATTTATGAATATTACTCTTGAGATTAAATCTATATGTTGATTATATTGATTTTATTATCATATATAACATTTTTATAACCCTAATGATGATATTTCTCTTTGACTTGAGTGTAAAGATGGGTAGATTTTTGGTATGATCATGACTATGGGTTCTCTTTGGCCAGTAGTGCAAAGTTGAATTGTTGACTGGTATGATCATGACCATTGAATTTATAATTGAATATCTTTAACTTAAGTGCAAAGGTGAAATGATTAACATGGTTATAATTATTGTTTATATAAATTCTTAAATGATTATATATTCTTTGAGGTATTAATATATTTGGCATGTAGTGCAAATATGAATTGTTGAGGAATATCTTTGGTCTGTAGTGCAAAGATGGTCTGTTGATGAATATCTTTGGCCCGTAGTGCAAAGATGACCTGTTGTTGAATATCTTTGGCCAGTAATGCAAAGATGAACTGTTGACGAATATCTTTGGCCTTTGGCCTGTAGTGCAAAGATGACTTGTTGATGAATATCTTTGGCCCGTAGTGCAAAGATGAAGTTATTAGTATGATTATGAACAGGAACTGTGATTTGGTATAACCATGATGTTTGATGTTTCAGGTGATGAAAATTATCTTCGTCCTAGATGAGAAGAGGAATTTAGAACTACAGTTATGATTATGAGTTATTCATATGATTGTGGACCAGAATTGTTGATTGATGTTACAGGGATAAAACATTGTTGGTGGATTTTTAACATGGAGAAAATAATAGACTTTATAGTCTATTTGACTCTTCTAATGGATTGCTCGTTCCGCTGCAACTATGGTTGAAATTTTTATCATTTACCATATGTTCTAAATCTCTGATTTATTATTGATGAAGGCTATTGATAATTTAATTATCTTTAGTCATGATATTCTTTACTGAGCTAGTTGTGCTCACCCTTTTGCTTCACAATTCCTTTCAGGTAATAAGAGTGTAGCTGGGTCGAGCGAGGGTAACGGGGAAATAGAACGGTGGTCTCTAGCTGTGGATGTTCTCCCGAAGCAGTATAGAAAAGTTCATTTAGTAGTTATATTTGGTGAATCCAATAGGGTAAGGTGTACCCAACGTTGGAAGGGTGGTTTGCCACTATCATACAAGATGTCTAACGACATACAACCTCGTGTCATCATAAGACAGGGATGTGCTCATCCACTTGCTGAGTATATATACGAGCACTACCTATATAATCTTGGTGTTTGTTTAAAGTATAATTCTCAATTAGAGACAGTAGAGATAATGATATGTCAAGAGAAGACTCACCATTGGGAAGAATATGATAGTAATCTTTTCGTTTTTCTTTGGGGTCTATTGGGTAAACCAAGGATAATTCTGTGGCCATATGATATCTATCATAACCTAGACGCATGGCCTCCCATGTACGAAGGTTTCCTTAAGCACTTCCCAAAGATTCTAATTTCTAAAACAGTTTTTGACTATACCTTTATGTAAGGTGTCATTGTGAGGTGATGTCCACGATTGGAACATGAGTCACATTTGGTATATATTTGTATCCAAACTCACAGTATATGTGTTGTTGTATTTTGCACGACAATTGTTGTAATAAAGTTACAGTTGTTTTCTGTACCATGTATTTGGCGACTCAGAATAGGTTGGATGGAATGGACCTATTTTGGGGGCGTTACAAATATCCTTGGCCTATAGTGCAAGGATGATCGATGATGTGGATTAATTATTGAGCTGAGTCTCAGCAATGAAATATTAATTCATAGATGTGGTAAAAGTCATCTGTGGCTTACGTGCATAGATGGACTTGGTATGATTATGACCAGGGATTGTTTGGTATAATCATGACCGTAATTGAAAACACGATTATCTTTGGCACGTAGTGCATGGATATTTCGTGGTCGTGATACTATTAAGCTGAGTCTCAGCATTATTGATTTTACAGTTGTATATCTTGGCCTGTAGTGCGAAGATTAACTGTTGATTATTGGTTATACAGTTGTAAATCTTTAGCCGTAGTGCAAAGATGAATTTATTAGTATGATTATGAGTAGGAATTGTGATTTGGTATAACCATTATTTTTGATGTTTCAGGTGAAGATAGGTGATGTAAATTTTCTTCTTCCTGGGTGCGAAAAGTAATTCAGAATCACAATTATGATTATGAGTTATTCATATGATTGTGGACAGAAATTGTTGATTGATGTTACAGGGATATGGTCACTGACGGAGATATTAGTCTAGAAGACGAGTAATATACTTCGCTAGGGTGTGACTTACCTAAGCTGAAATTGTTTACTTAATAAGTGGATAAATTGTGGTATGTCGATTAACCTTTGTTTTGAAGGTATATTCTAGAATGATATTCGAAATACAGGAGATGAGAAATGGAAAAATCATGATAGAGCGGAATTATCCGGAAAGGTACAATCCGAAAAGAAAGTAAGGTATTCTCATCTCTTCGAATATCAGGTACGTACGCTAATTTCGAGGGCGAAATTCCATAAGGAGGGGAGATTGTAAGACCCCGAATTTTATGAAATAAAAGTATTCAATTTTTCTATTTTGGTAAATGGTTAAATTGATAAAAGGATAAAGTTAAGTGTGATATGTGAATTTTTTTTTAAAGTAAACAAGTTGTCATAAAATACATGGTCACTATTCACGAGTTACTATTCACGGGTTACTATTCACCCAAATTACTATTCACTCTAGTATCGTTCACTCGAGTATTTGGGATACTTTTTGTGTCGGAGTACTATTCATGAGTTACTATTCACGAATTACTATTCACAGGTTACTATTCACCCAAATTACTATTCATCCTAGTATTGTTCACTCGAGTATTTAGGACACTTTTTGTGTCGGAGTTACTATTCACGAGTTACTATTCACGAGTTACTATTCACGGGTTACTATTCATCTAAATTACTATTCACTCTAGTATTATTCACTCGAGTATTTGAGACACTTTTTGTGTCGGAGTTACTATTCACGAGTTACTATTCACGGATTATTATTCACCCAAATTACTATTCACTCTAGTATTGTTCACTCGAGTATTTGGGACACTTTTTGTGTCGAAGTACTATTCACGAGTTACTATTTATGGGGAATATTCGTACGACGGTACAATCATTGGTGGACCCCACAACGGAATTATTGTCAGATTGAGAAAACGATAAAAATATTTTATTAAAAATAATGGCGGAAGTTTTACCGTTGATACTGTTGAACTACTCGGCAGTAAAAGTACAATAATACGTGTGGTTGCATAGTAACACACGGTATTGATGCTTATGTGAGAAGTCACTCAGTTTGATTCAATTATTGTCAATTAATAATATGAATTATTTAGCGATAATGAAGTTTTGTTTTATTCGTATTATTAACGTAATAAAACAGAAACATCTTTTTATATAAAACAGAATACTTTATTAAAGTTATTCTATAAATAGAATATATTATATTCTATTGTGCATAGTATTTTGCATAGTAAAATCTTTTTATATAAAACAGAATACTTTATTAAAGTTATTCTATAAATAGAATATATTATATTTTATTTAAAAGATTTTTCTTTAAATATGGACCGTCAGATTAAAGTAAATCAATCTGGACCGTTCATGGATTAGTTACTATGCATTCTATTTTCCTATAAATAGAAGCTCATTCCTTCATTATTTTCTTACGAATTCACTGAACTCTAGAGAGAGAAACTATAGAGAGAAAGAAGAAGAGTATTCTGCCACTTAACTACTTCTTTATTTCAGTTCTTCTTTAAAAAGGTAAGGGGTGTTATTATTTCTTATTCATGAAGAGAACTTATATTATTCCATTCCTTATTATTCTGTTGGAATAACCTGTATGCGTGGTTTACCCTATACTTGGTGGAATGACCTGTATATGCGGTTTACCCAATACTTGGTGATCTTCTTCTGTTATTCCATTCTTTATTATTATGTTGGAATAACCTGTTTATGCGAAGTACCGCATACTTGGTGAAATTCTTTTATTATTCCGTTCTTTACGATTCTGTCGGAATATCCTGTCGGTGTGAATTTCACCTGACCTGGTTCCATTATTTATTATTCCGCATTTATTATTCTGTCGGAATATCATGTCGGTGTGAATTTCACCTGACCTGGTTCCATATTTATTATTCCGCATTTATTATTCTGTTGGGAATAACCTGTCTGTGCGGTCTCTATCGCATGCATGGTGAATCCTTCTGTTATTCTATTCTTTATTATTCTGTTGGAATAACCTGTCTATGTGGATTACCACATGCATGGTGAATGATCCTTTATATTCATTCCTTATTAAATTGTGGAAATGATCTGTATACGTGGATTACCGCATGGCTGGTGAAAATTCATTTGTAGTTTCATATATTCTTTATTATACTCATTTGGTTAAAATTTTGATTTCTATACTCCATGAAATTAGTGTAATATCCTTGATATTTGCGCTTCATCCAGTATCTTTTCATGAAAATATTCTTCTGAGCATTCTTGACTGTTACTTTACAAAGAAGTATCATGTTGACAATTTGGATATTATTAGTTCCTGGATAAACTAATTCTTAAATATGTTTAATTGAATTCCTATAACATTGTCATCATCCTCATGTTTATTTTATGTTAAAAGTCATCTTTGGCTTACGTGCATAGATGGACTTAGTATGATTATGACCAGGGATCATTCGGTATAATCATGAACTGTGATGTTATAAGTGGTGTGGTAAAAGTCCTCAGTGGCTTGTAATGCATTGATAGACAGTTTGTGGTATGATTATGACCAGTGATTTTTCGATATAGTCATGATCATTGATGATTTAATGAATATCCTTGGCCCGTAATACAAGGATGATTAGAAGATGTGGATTATTTTATTAAGCTGAGTCCCAGCAATAACAGTGTTGAAAAACCTTTTAAATCATAGAAGATAGTAGGTTTTATTCTCTACTTGACTCTTCTAATGGATTGCTTATTCCGCTGCAGTTAAACTTGATGTCTATTGTATTTTATCAGTTTAACATTGTTGAAGACTATTGATAATTTATTCTTCATTATCTTAGTCATAATATTTCTTACTGGGCTAGTTGAGCTCACCCTTTCTTTCAATGTTCTCTTCAGGAAATGAGAATATAGCCGGGACGAGTCAGGGAAAGGAGTGATGGTCCAGAAGATAGCATTAGTAGTCCTCACCATTCTGTTAAATAGTGTGACAATAAATGTAATGAGGACTCCTTGAGTATGGATATTGTCTAGATGACAATATTCCTATTAGAACTCTCAGTTTATGTATTGTCGTATGTTACACGACATTTGTATAATTAAGTTTGTATTTGTATTTTGTACCATGTATCTGACGACCCAAGATGGGTGATAAATACCTAATTTTGGGGGCGTCACACTCATGTTTATAAAATGTTGAAAGTCATCTGTGGCCTGTAGTGCATAGATGGACTTGGTATGATTATGACCATGGATTATTCGGTATAATCATGACCGTAATGTTACAAATGATGTGGTAAAAGTCCTCATTGGCCCGTAGTGCATTGATGGACAGTTGTTGGCATTATCATGACCATTAATGAATACACGAATATCCTTGGCCGTAGTGCAAGGGTGATTCGATGATGTGAATTATTTTATGAAGCTGAGTCCCAACGATAATAGTGTTGAAAAACCTTTTAAATCATAGAAGATAGTAGATTTTCTTTTCTACTTGACTCTTTTAATGGATTGTTTGTTCCGCTGCAGTTAAACTTGATGTTCGTTATATTTTATCAGTTTAACACTGTTGAAGACTAATGATAATTTATTATGGATTATCTTTGTCATAATATTTCTTACTGGGCTAGTTGAGCTCACCCTATCTTTCACTGTTCTATTCAGAAAATGAGAATATAGTTGGGACGAGTCGGGGAACGGAGTGATGGACCAGATGATAGTATTAGTAGTCCTCACTATTCTGTTAAATAATGTAACAATAATTGTAATGATGACTCCTTTTGAGTTTGTATAGTCTCTAGTAGACAATAATTATATTCAAACTCACATTTAGGTTTTGTCGTATTGTACACGACAGTTGTATTAATAAGTTATATTTGTATTCTGTACTATGTATCTGACGACCCAAGATGGGTGATGTATACTTATTTTTGGGGGCGTCACAGTTTTAGAAAAATATTTTTGGTCCTTAATATAAGTCGTTTTAGAATTTCAAGTAGGCATTAATTGCTTAGTTTCTAATATTACCCCAAATATTAAATGTAACTTTGATTCTCTCACTATTTTCTGTCCAATAAATAACAATCTCTTATTCCAATACAAGGGTAATATAGACAATTGATATTATAGTTAACGTTATACAATCATTAGCTTAATGCTTGTGCATAATCCTAAAACGACCTATATTAAGGAACAGATAAAGTATATAGTATGTCAAAATTAATTATGACATATTCCAACACCTCTAACATGGATTCAGAATGATTTGTCAATTAAAATAATTATGAAATACACTATTTTTTATTTATTTCTTTCTATATTTTAGTATTATTTTAATTCAAACACAAACATTAAGGTATTTTAATTACTTATAAAGGATTTTGTGTCCTACTATATTATTTGAAGCCGTCAGCTAGCTTTTCTCATGTGTAATGAGATAATAGCTTAATTCCAATGGTCGTAATTTCAACACTAATTGTAGCAATGACGGTATGATCTCTCGGAATAGCGTTGATCATATTTCTTATCAAGTTTTCGTGATGAAATATCATATTTACGTTAATTCTATATTTTATAAGTACAAATATCTGTTTTAGCAAGATTTTATAATTAAGGGGATATTTATTTAAAACTTAATGCTTTTGAATGAGTCAAGTTCTGAAAGAATAAATCATTTAGACTATTGTTTGTTTGTAAATTTTAAAATTTGAATGGGATTAAATATATGTGGCTAATTCTTTTTATTAAATAAATAGTTGAATGGACTGAATAGATCTGAGCACCCGTTTTTCATATTTAAAAACGTAGTTAAATATGACCTAGTTTAAAAAAATTAAATTAGGTAAATCACCTAGTTTATCCGGTTTAAATATAAATTAATACTCTAAATTAGGTGATTTACCTTTTAATTTTGTCTAATTAAATGATTGAACTATTAATTTTTTTCACTTATATTTAATTAGCATGTCACGTCAGACGTGGCATGACGAGATGGCAATAGAGTGTTTATGTATTAAAAAAAAAGACTAATCTTTTAAATTATTTTACTGATTTTAAAGGATAAAAGAGTAATATATTATTTTATATTAATTAAACTAAATTTAAACAAAAATAAAACCCAAACTGATCATATCTAGCAAACCATTTCATCTTCCTCCGTCACTGTAGTCCATCATCACTACATCACCCATGCTGGGTACCGCCATCATCAACATCACACCAGCAAAAAAACTTTTAGTCCAAACAAAACACACAAGACAAATCAATTGATGGCAAATCCATCCCCTGCTAGTGGGAGTTCTATTTTTGGGATTATGCTTTGGGGGTTTGGATCTTGATGACTTTTTGATGGTGATCTGCGTTTCGATGGTGATCGTCGAGAGCGCCGGCGGAGAGGAAAGAGACGACACCGGCGACTTCTTCTCCGGTTTTTTCTCTGTGATTTCCTAAACAAATCACAGTCACCTCTAAATGAGCCCCGAACGAGGTTGTCATTGCCCGAATCTGGATGTGACCCGTTTTTCTTGGGCTATAGATGATGCTGAATTTTGAAGTACTTTTGGTGACTTTGCTTGAAGGAATGGTAGCAGGGGAGGAGAGAGAATATATGAGTACGAGGAAGATGGGAAGAAGTGGAGAGAGAAATAGAGGTGGAAGCTGGTGCTGGTCTATATAAATGAGAGGTTACAGCCACTGACGCCTTCTTTCTTTCTGGTTTCTCAGTGTAAAACAAACACTTGTGACTGGGTTTGGGATTTTTGGTGATGAATTTGGGATTTTGTTTGGAACAGATGTTTGGTGATAGATATGGGTTTAGAAGAAGCATAAATGGATTTAGGGTGAGCTTTTAAATGAGATTTGACCTTTTTATTGTTAGATATTTAATTAATGTAAAAATTATTTGAAATAATAATTTTTAATTACATATAGACTGTTATCAGCCTAATTCGCAGGTCACCGAAATTGAATATAGTGTACTGATTCATATTTAAGCTTTTTTATCCAAATACCCAACACGTCTCTCTTCTGCTTCGATCGTTTCTCCGATTATCTATCACCGTTCTCTCTTCTTTTGTCTTCTTCGCTTACCTACACCGTAACTTCGATTCGTCTCCATCTCCATCCACAATTTCTTCTTCGATTTGACAAATCTGATTTTATTTTTGATTTACTCATTCGAAATCAGCTTTCTGTTTCATTTGATCCCGCTCTAATTCCAATTGTATTCTTCTTCTTCATATCGTATTGTGTATACATGTAGAGAGAGCGGAGAGAGAAGACTGTGAGAGAATACATGCAGGACAATACGGAATGAATTGAAGAAGGGTGGAAAAGCCTTGGTTCTGCCTTTGAGGACATTTTCAGCCATAGGAATTTATGGATTTTACTGAATAGTCTTTTGTTCGATTTTTTGCCCTCTCCAAAACAAGTGGTCTCAACTAATTTATGTCCGCCTTCCAATTAGAACTATTGTAGAATCGGTAAAAACACCCCTTTAAACCCCCTTCTTTCGGCATCAACATAATACTACTTTGCCATAAATTAGGACTAATTTGGGTTTTATTGATGATAGATGTAGAAGGATTGTATGTGTAGATAGATCATTTCGGAGGGGGCAATGGCAACTCGCAGGCAGGTACATAGAGGGAGAACTATTTTGAGCTAACAAGGAAAAACTTTGGTTTTATTTTAAATATTTCCTATTTTTTGTTCTAACTTCAAATTTTTAAAGTTGATTGATATTGTTAAAGATTTAGAGGAGTAAAATAGTAAAACAATGTTATTCAGATATATCAATTATTAAATAATTTTTTTTCCCATTAAGTATGCATATTCAGCTCATTCAGATAACTTAAACGTTCATAACAATTTTATCAAACACCCCATAATCCTATTCATTAGTCTTATAATTAAAATTTTGCCTGTGCAAAATAAAATTAAAAAAAGAAATCTGCATCTTCAAGGCCGATTCAAAAAAAAATACAGAGTATGATTTATATTCCCCTAGCGGCATAAATTAATTGGTCGATGATGCTAATAACAAGGCAACGCTGTCATACCTAAGAAATAAAATAAAATAATTATTGTTGAGTGAGTATATAAAAAACCTTAATGATAAGCTTAATAAAAAAGTTAAAACAAACAAACAAACAAAGGATGAGATAATCACTCACTAATAAAGAAGGTGAAAACATTTCATCAAATGTGTGAATTGAAGGCGGTTGAGTGGTGAAATTAATTAACGTTATAAGCTTAATAACAAACATACATGCGCATTGAACTCTATTTTAATTTTTCTTTTTTCATCAACCAATCAATATTATTAAATAATTTAATTGATCCAATACAGTAAACACATAGATACAGCAATAAAATTATTTAAATACAATTTTCATGATTGGAAAACCAATTAACTTCAAAATCTTTTCCAGCTCTTAGAGGAACGTCTTCTATTATTTTCTCTTGACCTTTAGGGTAATATATGCCAGTGCGATCATCGCGAATCCACCAATTCCCGTAATGATTACCGTCGGAGCTCTTTGCCTTCATTTCTTCTCCATTTAGCTTTATGTCACTTATTTTATCTGGACTTTTTTTATGGTAGGCTTTTCGCAGCATTAGCCTATTTATTAACAAAACAAAGTGAAATCCCATGTGTGATAAATAATAAAAAAAGGAATTTTAGAGCGAAAATTCATATTAGAATTTCTAAAAAAGAGTTTCATTTTTAAGTTAAACACAAAGAGGAATATAATTCTTTATCCTGGATTATAAGAAACACATAATGCCAGTAAATTGAAAAAAAAAAAAAACAAATAATGCAAAATATTTTTAATGCTTTTTATGTTAAAGTCAACTTAATTATTGTTTAGTGGGTAAGTGAAGTAATGGATTGTGGATGATGAGCCATGTTAGAGCATCTCAAGCAGTTAGACTATTTGATGGACTATTTTTAATTCATATGACATCATCAAATGTCCTTTAATCTTTCATCTTTTCAGCATATGGACTATCCTGTGGACTATAATATAAAAAGATTAAAACAATCTATGAATTCAAAAAAGCTTCAATCTCCTTCCACTCTCCCATTTAAATATAATTAAAATTATAGTACATGGACTATCAAGTTCTTAGATTTAGTCTTGTTGATACTTCAAATATAGTCACAAACTATATTTAGTCTACTTGCTGAAACTAGAAGATAAATCTTAGATTAAATATAATCTAAGATTGTGCTACTAGAGTTGCACAAGGTCCACACGCTTGACGCACAAGGTCCAGGCCCATGTCTTTAAAGTAGTAATATAGTATATACTATTTTCAGCTCTAATGACATGTTTGGCCGGGCTTGATGAATTGGATTTGATGTGCTAAGGCTGAGTAAAGAAAAATCAAATCGAAATCGAAACCTTATTAAAAATTACACCAACAGTTTTGGTGTATGTGGCGGTTTTAGGTAGGTTGAAAAATTAAATTTACGATTTCAGTTTGGTTATTACCCAAAACCGCACCATATGTGTGTATGTATCTCAGATGCATGATCTTGTTATATCTGAATGTATGATTGTAATGAAGTCTATCATGTTAAAAATTATTGATAGCACTTGATTATAATGGAATTTTTTTTATTGAAGACTTAAACCTATTATAACATTTATTTTTTGTCACTACTAGTTGGATTAGATGGAGATTTATTTTTTGGAGTTAAATTTAGACATTTTCAAATTCAAAATCTATATAATTTATTTATATTTTAAAAATAATAAATTTTGTAATGAATAGTTAGTATCTTTTGGATAATTTATATTACTCATAATGATATTGACTATAATAAATAAAAACATAATAGTTAAAATAAATTGAGTTCAGAAATCAAAAATATGATTTTATTTTTTGAAGCATATATACAGAAGGAACGTATATAATTTTGTTTCTATAAAATGTAGACAAGTAGCATGAATTACATCAAATTAAAATGTATCCATTAATTGTGTACGTGTGAACAAATAAGAAATGAAATTGATGGAGCCTCCTTACTTGAGACAGACGGAGTTCATTGTTTGTGCTCCTCTGCCAACTGCAGCTGCCATGTCGATCTCCTCACACGTACAGACAAGGGTTTATATATATGTTGTAACGTGGATTGGATATATTGTATATATGTATCCCAGCCCAGTTACCTCCTTTTATATTAGAGCTAGAAACTAGAAATACTGATGATGATGATATATACGGTGGATTTATGTATATAGATTAGATAGATATAGTAGTGGAGTTTCCCAAGAAAAATAAAGGAGGACCGTTTTGAGCTCGCTTACATCATTATATATTAATTGTATATATATTAATTGTACACCATATCCATGCTTTAATTTCTTTGGTTCTAGACAAGCAAAGCAGCCTTCCCCATACCGCCATACGTGGACGGGGGACGGTTCATGAATCATGGACATTATTAGTACTTGATGTCTGATGATACAGGTGATGCGTGTGTAAATTACATACCATGAAATAAAAACCCCAGAAGATTAACGCAATTAATTATATATCACGTGGGAGCCGCTTTATAAGATATATAGATTGACGTTATGGGCTCGGCCCTAGCTACCTACTCTCGTACAGCCTCAACCGGTTCTGACCTCCACCAGATATATAAATCCGGATCGACTCCACAAACCAATATCACAAAATTTCCCTGTCTAAAGACTAGTGCTCCGTTTAGATCGAAAGAATTGATTCAAGATTGGAATAACTCATTTCATTGTAATTATAATTAAGCATAATTTTTTTCATTTCATTCTTATTTTTATTATTTCAATTCAAACGTAGCATGATGTTACTGATTAGGCAGAATATTAAATACTTCCTCCTCTCAAAATTATAACATTACTACTGACTTTTTAAAGTAAATTTAAAATTAATAATATTGACTGAAAATTAAGAAATAATAAATATTTTAATTAATAGCATTTTTTACATAATCTCTTATATTAATTAAAATTAAATAAATTTATATCAATTTTTAGTTTATAATTATTTCAAAAAAAAACTTTAAAAAGTCAATAGTAATTTCGCCAAATTAAAAAATTATTGTTGACTTTTAAAAATCAATTTAAAATATTTTCAAACTCTATTAACAAGTATGAACCAAGTAATCTTATAAATGGTAGTACTTTTTAAATATTTTACAATATTTATTATTATATTAAATAAAATTAAAAAAACTATATTAATTTTTTTTTAAATAAAATTAATATTATTATTTTAAAAATAGTATAGACGTCGATAATTAACTACGGAGATAGATGTAGTATGGTATCTATATATATTACAGGAATTCTAGTGAATTAAAACTTTAATAAGATGGTAAATATATCCTTATCCCCTCCCTGGACCCTTTATTCTTTTTTCTCGTCGGTGGGCCTCCTTATCTTGTCTTAACATCATCGTGCATCAGCGTCACACCTTCTCCCCGTCTCTCACTTTTCTTATACTATTAAACTTTGTGGAGTAATTCTTTTTTGGCCCACCAGACATGACATGTGGGTCTTGTTTGTTTGCCTTCCCAATATTTATTAAGTACTTACTATCTGTATTTGCAAAAATAAATAGAAAGACTAATATCAACTTAATTACTACCTGTATTTTTTTTATTCATAAGGGCTCGCATGTTCCTCTAAGTTTTTCATATATTTTCGTATGTACTCCCTAATTTAATTTTTAAGATCAAATCATAACATATTACACTTCAAATGTGATATAATATATAAAAATTTAAAATAAAATAAATTTTGTTATACATTATAATAATTTTATCAACTAAAAATTAAATAAATTCATATTAATTTAAAATTTAAAATTTAAAATATCATCATTTGATTTTAAAAATTAAATTATATCTTTAATTTTAGAAACCGAGTATTTTATTTCCGCACGATCTTGCTTGGATTAGGGAGGTTGCACAAATTTCACACCCTCCTTGATCATTTCAATTTCTTTTTAATTTCATAATAAATGATGATACATCAACAAACATGCTTAACATTAAAAACATATTCTACTCATTCGATGATAACATGTTCAATGTAATATCGATATATTATTTTACAATATAGTTTCACTACACCATTAATAATAGGGGAACATAATTTTCATATAAATTTTTGATATTTATACATAATCTCCTCTTAGATGAATGTGAAACGCTCTTCATATGAGACATTATAATTAATAGTGTTGACGATAAATTTAAAAATATTCAGTATATTATTACAGTATAATTTAAAATTAGAGACATTTTTTTAGTATGGAGGGTATAGTGAGATTATTTTTGAAAATATCAAATCCAGAACTTATATGAAAATGAATATCCCTTCAGCAACTGATAGCTCTTTTTCATCGCAGCAAACCCATAAATCCGCTCAAGCACAAAAGCAACACTAGCCAAGTGCCACAATGCAGTTATAAGAGAAAATGAACAAAATTGGGTTCTGGGTATCAATTGCCACAATCAAAAAAAGCACAAAACAGAGAAAAATCAAATTATGCCATGGTGAGAAGTACCCATAGCCCATAGGCCATAGGTAAGTAATCAATAGGCTCTTGGAAATTCTAAGAATGGCATAAATAATTGAGGAGAAAGGAAGGAACAGCTTGGAGCTGTATATAGCGGCAACAGTGAAGACAACAACAGCAGTGGATAGGAGAGAGAAAGCTACGAGGAAGACCAACTAGCAGAATTTTCCAAGCGTTCAAACTGCAACAGAAAGATAGGTCAGTTCATAGTAAAAGGGTGTGCCATCTGCCGTTTAATACGGTAGAATCCGAAAATTTTTAAAATAAAAGTTAAATTTGACATCTGCAGTTTGATACTGTAGAGTCCGAAAGAAATTTGAATTTAGCTTCTGCACCCTATAAAACTTATAATAAATTGAATTTTGAGAGATATTTGGAACAAATTTTCCGTCCACATAATTAAATTGTGATCTCCCATATTAAACGGAACGACGGACATATATTGTACTATAGATTAATCCTCTCTCTCTATATATAAATATGCTCCTAATTTTTTATCGGTGCAAAAAAAGAGAAAAGTAAAGGATGAATTAAATTATCTGATCTTGGACCTTTACCAACGACGTGTTTGTGTTTGTGTTTGTTTGATAAACAGAATTTTATTTGGATTTTCATTTACTAAATTTTAAAATTCAAAGTTAATGTAAATTGAATTCATAATTAATACGAATTTAGTTAAATGTAATTAATGCCACAGTTAGTATTGTAAATTAATACGAATTTACTAAATTTTATTGTAAATTATTCTTCGGAGAAAAGAATCAGTGATTGAATCGGCGATGGAAAAGATCACCGACAAATGGAAAACATGTGTAAAAAAATCATTCAATGGGCTTAGGATTGATTCAGCGCAAAAATGGCAGCTTACCCTGTCAATCCGATTCAATCATCAAGATTATTTTTATTCAAATCAAATGAACTGAATAACTAAATGTTTCAAATTACAAGTAACAGCCCCCTATATCTCCACTTTATTATGAAGCAAGTAAGCAACACACACTCACGTTATGTATTACTATTGTTGGACTGGATTAGGAGGATGGACCAGAGCAGATTGGGCTCTAAATTGGACTCGCGAAGAATGTAGTATTGGGCCGGATAAGATATCAGGGGATTTATCCCAAGCCCATTTTTATATAAATAACTAAGAAAAAGAAAATAAATGGCATCAAAAAGAAAACACAATACAAAGTACAAACCATAAATTGGTGAGATTAGTGTGTTCTAAAACCCTGCAAGGGTATTTACGGAATGGCGCTTATGTAGCGTCTCAGAACCCGAATTTGGGGGTTTTAGATTGATGTTCGACTTTCAGAAAGAAGGCAAGAGAGGAGAAGAAGAAAATGGTGAGATTAACGGCGGACTTAATTTGGAAAAGCCCTCACTTCTTCAATGCCCTTCGCGAGCGGGAATTAGATCTTCGTGGTAACTATCTATATGTTCGCAACCCTATATTTTGGTTGAACTCAAAAATCTAATCTTCCGTCAACTTAAACCTATATTTGTTTCTTTGTCTTGCTGGTAATGTTTTCGTGTTTTTAGTCCTTTTTATTTGATGTATATTCTTGTGCCTATAGGCAATAAGATTGCTGTTATAGAGAACGTGGGTGCTACTGAGGTGACTCTCATTTAGTTTTCTGTTTTATTTATTTTTTTGTTTTTAAATATATATATATATATATATATATATATATATATATATATATCCAAATCACGTCCTAAACACTGTGGAGTGTTCCATAAAATATTAAACTTTTTTTTAGTTGTTTAAAAAAAAAAGAAAAAAAAATCCGGATTTTAAGAAAGTCCTTGATCCGTGGCGCGTGTGTATATATATATATATATATATATATATATATATATATATATATATATATATATATATACGGGGAGGATCTAAAGCGGACCAAATAAGCATATCAAAGAACGGACCAAGGTAAAAACGCGCGGATTTTAGGGTCCGGGTCGGACCAACCCGCAGGTTGACCCTGAAACCCGCGTGTTTTTGCCTTGGTCCGCTTTAGTATATATATATATATATATAGGTATTTCAAGTTTTTAGTTATTAACAGTGGGGATTACGGAATTTTGTACTGTTCATATGCAGGATCAATTTGATTGCATCGATTTTTCTGACAATGAGATAGTTAAGCTTGAGAACTTCCCCTATCTAAATCGACTTGGTACTTTGTTACTAAACAACAATAGAATTACCCGTATCAATCCTAACATTGGAGGTATGCCACCATACCTTTGGTTCAGTATTTTCTGTCTTACAAATTAAACCCTAATGTTCACTTTGACAAGTTTTAATATTTGAATGTGCAGAGTTCTTGCCAAAACTTCATTCTTTGGTACTTACTAACAATCGACTTGTTAATTTGGTTGAGATTGACCCGCTTGCATCACTCCCGAAGCTGAAGTTCCTCAGTCTGCTTGATAACAACATTACGAAGAAACCCAATTATCGCTTGTATGTCATCCACAAATTGAAATCATTGCGTTTGCTAGATTTCAAGAAAGTGAAACAGAAGGTCAGTCTTGATTACCATTCAACTAGGGTTTGGGTGTGAGTGGGTTGATCTGTGGGTTTGAACCTATGTTGCCAGCCTTAATTTTGACACATTTTTTGTTGATTTGTAAAATTTTTGGGGTGCCTTGTGAATGAAGCCACACTAAATTAGTACTATTTTTTATCGCTAAACAACACTGTTGTAGATATTAGTGTACTACTTATTATAGATTCTTCAGTACAGCCGTGGATGTTCTTTTGCATCCGCTACAGTTGATGTATGTATTGTTTGGAAGTTTGTTCTGTATCGTGTACAAACCTCGTGATACGCTTTTGTCGTGGGCTCATCAACTAACAATTAATGATGTTTATGCATCAATCATTATACTGCATTTATCTTTTTTTCAAGTTTTGTTTGTGATATTTTCTTATCCTAGGTTTCACATCTACTTTTTTTAGTATGTTATAAAAGCCTATTTGAATGAATTATGATTCTTGGAACGTGGATGCTTTCTGATGCATGGATGTGTATGTTTCTGCATGCTTGATTTCATGATGCTTACTCCTATCCAAGTCTATAGTTCCATTTCTTTCACTTGATTGAATTTTCATCTCTCTGTCTTTAATTGTTTGTGGCATATGTCTGCTTTTACTATTTTCAATAAATGTGTATCCATTTAATATCTTTTATTGATGATAGGAGCGAACTGAAGCATCTTATGTGTTTGCATCACAAGAAGCTGAAGAGGAGGTGAAAAAGCAATCTGTAAAGACATTTGTACCTGGTGAGATACCAAGTAACACAGAAGTTCCAAAGGAAGATCAGACACCTAAAAATGTTTCCCCCACACCAGAGCAAATTATAGCTATCAAGGTATTACTCATTGTGCAATTTGTTTCTTTTCTCACCCCCCTTTTACTGCGTCCCATTACTTCTCAAAGTTTAACAGTTTAGAGAAGTCTATGGTTGGAGGAAGATGCTTTCTGGGGACTGGAATAGTAGAAAAGAGTTATATGTTTTATGTGTAAGTAGATTAGACAGACTGTATTATTATAGATTAGACAGAATGTATTATCAACTCTCCTCAATTTTATCTTTTTTATTGAATGCATGCAGTATGATGGACTCATTACTCAACCTTAAGACTTGGCTGACCATGGCCAACCATATCTAATTGATCTCCCCTCTTGTCTTATAAAGCCTTTTTTGTCGTCTCTGTATTGCTTCTTTGAAATTGTAGATTGTCTGCTGTTTATTAATTTTTTAAAAATTATTTGTGCAGGCTGCTATCGTTAATTCTCAAACCCTTGAAGAGGTAGCAAGGCTTGAACAGGTGATCCCTTTATCCACTCAAAATAGTCTATAAACTAATTTCCATATTTTTATTTCTCTTTCCTAGTTGATGAGATGGCTTGTTCAGACACTTTGTGTTCATTTTTTATAGCATAACTTATGTTTTGTGCTTCAAAATGTTTGACATTCTAATTTTCTTGTTCTTTTTGCACTGTCGAGCAGGCATTGAAGTCTGGCCAGCTTCCTGCAGATCTAGACGTAAGTGATAATGACTCCATGACCAACAATGAGAATATCAAGGAGGACAAGATGGTAACAGATGGCGAAAATGAGGCTAATGAAGGTGCAAGTAAAGACAATAATGAACAGAAGAAAAATGATCTTGCAGAAATGGAGCAGGTACACTTTACACCATGACATAATGTTTGACACAGTTAATTGTTGTTCCTGTGCTGCTTACAGTAGTATACTTGACATTTTCTACGATCAAAAAATAAAGCAGTCATTTTTGGTTCTGCATGCTTGTACTTTGGATTTTAATGGAAAATGTAATTCAAATAGGTAATTTGTTGGAACGTAATAGTTTAGAAAGAAGCTGCAAAAAATCCTAGAAACAATACACTAGCAGTGATCACACAAACTTCTAATGCTGCATGAGAAATAAAATAAATTGTCACCTAGTGTGACTTTGTGATAAAACATAAATCTTTGTTTCGTGGTCACATGCATACACGACATATATGTAAACTATACATAATGATCACTAAAACTAATTCTTATAAATCAAAAAGCATTCCTGTTTGTTATAGTGTTTCCAGAAGCTGCATTCACTGTGTGACATAGTTGTGGGGTATGGTGTTTACATTTTCAGCGGGCTTCCATATTCAATGCTGCTCTCTGATCCTCATCTGTAAATAGTGATATTCAAATCTGTCTATGGGGATTTGGTGATAGTCGATTGTTGAACAATAGTTGTCTCCTGTCAGGCCTTTGTTGAAGCCTAACTTGAAAATAAGGAAGAAACGAAGATGGAGATAAAAATAAGAGAGAATTAAGAGAGAATAAGGGAGGAAGAAGGAGAAGAATTCGGTGATTCACTGCATAATATTCAAAAGCTTGGAGATTACTCCACCCATTACACATATATATAGCTACTAAAATGTTAAAAAATTGTAAATACTCTTATCTTACACCATTCTCTTATCCTAAACACACATGCTAACATGTGCATTACATGTGCTAACATGTGCCTTTCATGTGCATACAAAACATCTAACTCTATAATAAACTAACTACTCTTTCCTTCCCAATTTATTTAGAACATTCGTGTCCTCGTGAATGAGTTCTGAGTTTGTTTCCCCTTTAAATTTCTTAGACAAACCATTTATAGTTGTGTTATCCTTCCCTTTTTGTAAGTGATGATGTAATCATATCCCAGAAGCTTGTTCATCCATCTTTGTTGCAGGTAGGTCACCACCTTCTGTTCTAAAAAGTACTTCAAGGATTGATGCTCTGTTTTAATAATGAACCGTCTCTACCCTAAATAAGAAGACCATCTCTTAACAGCTTCAGCTACAACCATTAGTTCCTTATCATATTCTGAGCTTTAGAACCCAAAGCTTTACTAAAATAAGCAAGGGGCCTGTCTTCTTGCATTAGAATGCCCCTAGTCCCTAATGCATCAGTCTCAATTTCAATGACCTTGGTGAAGTCTAGTAATGCCAAAACTGGAGAAGTAGTGAGAGCTTTTTTAGGAGCTGTGAAAGCAAGTTGAGCCTTTGGATTTCGCCTAAATTTTCCTTATTGTAGCAGAGAAGTCAGGGGTTTTGCTAGGATTCCATAGCCCTTTATGAATTTCCTATAGTATCCTGTACGTCCAAGGAAACCCCTTAGTTGTTTGATGATTTTTGGTTCAGGCTAATCCAGTACATCATGGTTTTTTGTTGGGTCCATTGCCACTCCTGTGTTAGAAATTACATGTCCTAAATAATTCACCTGAGGTTGTGCAAGGGTACATACTTCCCCCCTTTAGCTCCTTTAGCGTACAACTGATTGTCCCTTAGAATCTGAAATACTTCTTGAAGATGTTTGTAGTGTCCATCCAAATCCTTGAAAGAGTAGATTAGGATGCCATCAAAAAACACCTAAACATTTTTCTTAAGGAGGGATTCATCAAATTTTGGAACGTGGCAGGGGCATTAGTTAACCCAAATGACATGACTATGAATTCGAATAACCCTTGATGTGTCTTAAATGATATCTTTTCAATGTCCTCTTCTCTCATTCTGACTTGGTGATACACAACCCTTAGGTCCAGCTTAGTAAAATATTTAGCCCCATGTAATTCATCTATTAGCTCATCAATGAGGGGAATAATGTATTTATTTTTGATAGTTAGATAGTTGAGGTGTTTGTAGTCAACACAAAATCTCCAACTGCCATTCTTTTTCTTAACTAGAAGCAAGGGAGAAACATATGGACTCTGGCTTGGTCTTATAATCCCTGTGTGTAGCATTTCTAACGCCAGTCTCTCTATTTCATTTTTGTGGTCGTAAGAGCACTTGTAGGGTCTGATGGAGAAATGTGAAAAGTTGGCTTTAAGAGGAATGCTATGGTCCAAAGATCTTTTTGGTGGCATACCTCGAGGTTCTTGAAAAATATCTTAGTAATCTTCGAGTAAGGACTGGGTCTGTAATGGTAGAGTTTAAGGAATAACAACTAGAGTTGGTTTGGGATGACATACTTGTTATAAAGTCATTGGTTGGGAGTGACTGCACAATCACTAGGAATCCATTTTCTTCCTCATTAATATACTGGACCATACATTCTAGTGTGATCATTTTCAGTTCTAGGCATGCATTTTTATCCTGTCCATGTAATTGTACCATTTCTCCTCCATAGTTGAATTGTAAAGTTAGCTTCTCGTAGTCAAAGGTGATTGGCCCTAGCTCTTTCAACCACTGAACTCCTTACACCATGTCGCATCCTCCCAGAGGTAGTAGTGTAGTACTCTCACTGCATCCTTGAAAAAAATCTCCCATTTTCCATTTAAACTCTGAGCATTGTTGGCTGTTAGGGAGTTGACTACCATCTGCCACAGAAACCATCATAGCTGAGGTGGGTTCTAGAGCACATTAGAGCCTGTGTGCTGATCTAGGATCCATTAAATTATGGGTACTGCCCCCATCAATGAGTATTGATAGACTTTTTCCAATATAACCAGTCATTTTCATGGTTTAGGGACCGACTTGGCCTTCAAGGGCATTAAGGGATACCTCAATATTCTCTTTGGTTGGTAAACAATCTGCAATGGTTCATCATATTGGGGAAGTCCAGAGTATTCCACAAACTCTCAAGTCCTTGCAGTTCTGAAAATCCTTACGTGATCATGAATTTTGAAGAGCCTTGCATTGGTGTCCCATTATGTACTCATCAATGTTTGAAAAAGCTAAAAGCAGTTCGATGCGTTTTTCTCCGGACGAGACGAGACGAGGCGAGGCGTAAGCCTCGATTTGAAAACATATGTTATTGATAAATATTGAATATATACAAATTTTGTGGTGATGAATAATTTAGAGAAAAAGATTCAGTTATCAACACTCGACTCCGTCGAGTTATCAACACAAGAATTTTTTTTTGCTCTAGAGACTTGAGTGCAAGAAATATAAAAAAATAGGGGCTGAACTGAAACTTCTGAAACTTCAGGGGCTAAAATGAAAGAAAATGAAACTATAGGGTTTGATATGTAAAATTTTAGGGGTTATTTTGAAATTTAAGAAAATTTTTGGGACTAAACTAAAAATTTATAAAGACTATGGGGTACCTAACTGTTATTATCCATAAGATATTTACTCAAACGGTTGAATAATAGATGATAGATCTGATACTACTTTCCTTTTCCAAAAACAAAGATGAAGAGAGAAAGAGAAGAAGAAGAAAAAGAAAAAGAGAGAGAAAGAGAGGAGAACGAACCTGTCACGGAAAGAGAGAAGACCAAGTCGCACGATCTGTCGCACGAAAAGAGAGAAGAACCAGTCGCACCAAGAAGAAGTACTGAAGTCACTCCCGATCTGTCTGACTCGCACTACCAGTCTTGATACACCTCGAGGCGCAAGGCTATGAGGCGTAAGCCTTGATATGCCTCGAGGCGCAAGGCTATGAGGCATAAGACTCAACTGAATAAAGCACAAGCCTCTCGATTCTCTGTGAGGCGTAAGCCTCGCTACAGTTTACTCCTGCCTCGCACTTCGAGGCGCGCGTCTCGATCGCTTTTTCGATCAATGCTTTTCATCACAATAAAAGCATAGGCCTTTGACTTTTCTCTCATCTCTTTGAGTTGCAGTAATAGTTCTAGGCTTGTTAAAGTCATTTCTAAGGTAGGTAGGTGAGCATAGGAGTTTTGGTTATTAGTGGTGCAAGGAGTCCCTTCTTGTAGTTGGGTTGAATGTTGGTGTGGTTGGGTTGTGGTTTAGGATAGTTGTGGTGTTGACAAGTTTAGGAATGGGACTCGCTTGTTTGAAGGCTTGGGATACAGTTTCTAGGTCAAACAACTTTACCATTTTTTTGGTTTGGGATACAGTTTCTGGGTCAAACAACTTTACCATCTTTTCGGTTTCATCTTTTAGTTCACCAACAAAGTTTCCCACAAAGAAGTCCTCAGTCAAGTGAAACTACTTCTCATGTAGTCTCCACTTATGCTTTTCAAACTCATCATAGTATACATTCACATTTCCTACTTGCTTCAACAACATGAATTGTTCATATATGTTTTTCACACCTGCCTCAGTGAACCTCACAGTGAAATCATTTGCAATCTCCCTCTAAGTAAGGCTCTCTTTGCCATTGACATAGACTTGTACTAATATTTTGGAGAACCATGGAGGTGCGTACCAATTATGGCACTCCTTCTATGAGAATAATTCCTATATATGCCAAAATACTTCTTGCAATCCTATATGTAGCTCTTAACATCACCGCCCTCAGTAAATAATGGGAACACCAATTTAAAATGTTTAAGTTCTCTCTCCTATTCACCATCATCATCATTTTGGTTCCTCTTCCTCCATTGAGCATCATCTTCATGTTTCTTTGCTCTTTTTTGCTCAGCATGCTTATGGTCTCTAAAGAAGCCCTTATCCCTCTTTTACTCCATATGAACAGACTTTTTGCCCCTTCTATTAGCCCCGAAAGGATTTTCAAACATGTCATCATTATTTGGGCTCTTCTGTCTCAACAGTTTATTCATATCTTCCATGAAGTGGTCTATTTTCTCATCAATGAGTTGTAATTTCTTCTGTGGTTTATGAAATCCTGTTGCAACATTTGTGAAGGACAACCATATTTATATGGAGTAGAGAGAAAATGAGTCGCATAATATTTGTGATTCCGAGTTTGAAAATGAATTCAAGCAGTAGCAACACTACTTAAGTAAGAGCAAGTGAGCTTGAGTAATTATTTAAGTGAGAAGTGGACTTACTCAGTGAAACAAACTGAGAGTATCCCTGATCAAACAAGTTAAGTATTGGAAGGTTTTACGATCGTAGACTGGAACAACTTATAAGAATCTACGATCGTAGACTGGAACAACTTATAAGACTCTACACTGGGACAACTTATAAGACTCTACGATCGTAGACTGGAATAACTTATAAGATTACGATCGTAGACTGAAATAACTTGTAAGACTACGATTGAAACAACTTGTAAGACTCTACGATTGAAACAACTTGTTAGACTCTACGACTGAAACAACTTGTTAGACTCTACGACTGAAACAACTTGTTTGTGACTCTACTACTGAAACAACTGGTAAGACTTTACGATTGAAAAAACTTGTAAGACTCCAATTGAAATAACTTGTAAGACTCTACGATTGAAACAACTTGTTAGACTCTACGATTGAAACAACTTGATATGAATCACCTAACACTATCCAAAACAGGTCAAACAAAACTAATTCATAGAATCTGGTAAAAAATTCACCGACAGAGAAGATTAAGCAAAATATGAATTAAAATTTGTGTAGGTGATGTTGTAAATGAGTTTTATGGAATGGACAATTAGGAATGAGTGAGATGGAAGTTTTTAATACCTAAAACAAGTGAATTAACACTTGAATTTGCTGAGTTGCAGTTACGTTGGAAAAACAGTCTTTGAGGCCTATTTCCTGTTGGTATAGGGTAGAGATTTGCAGTTGTTGCTGATGGTTTTGTGTTGGTTCTGAGTAGTGTTTGAAGGATGGAAAAAGGTAGAAGAGATAGAATTCAGATAAAAGGGTATAGAGGTAGAAATCGGAGGTTGAAGATCGAGAAGAACAAATGATGTATAAAGAAAAAAGATGAGTTTGGATAGAACTTGAGCTCTGACCAATTTGTCAGGCCCTTGTTGAAGCCTAACCAGAAATTAAGGGAGAAATAGAGATAGAGATAGAGATAGAAATAAAAGAGAATTTAGAGAGAATAAGGGAGGAAGGAGAACTCAATTCACTGAGTTCGTGAGATTGAGAGAGATATAGATAGAGAAAGCTTGAACAAGCTCTTCCCATTTCTTTAACAAATTGCATAATATTCAAAAGCTTGGAGGTTACTAAACCCATTACACGCATATATATAGCCTACTAAATTGAAGTGTAAATACTCTTATCCTACAAACACATGCTAACTAACGCTTACATGTGCATACAAAATATCTAACTCTAGAAAATACTAAGTTACTAACTACTTTTTCCTTCCCAATTTATCCTGGTCTGACATCCCCAAACATTTACTTTTTGTGTTTGGTAAATAAAAAGCACTTGAACTAAAATAAAATAAAATAAAATAAAAGTTAAAAGTGTTCTGATTATTTCCATGATCTTAAGCGGTTTTAAATCAGGTTATCAAACACTTTTTGCTTTTTTAAAACTGATTATAAGGGTCCTTAAACAGCCCCCCCTCCCCCCCCCCCCCCGGTATGCGGCATATATAGTTATGCAAACTCATAGACTTTGTACTGCGAGATTTTACATTGATTGTTTTATTATTATTCATTTCTTTTCATAATTCTTGTACTCCTCTTCTGTGAACTTGATTCGATTTCTTAAGCTATTGGTAAAGGGAGGTTACCACATGTTATACAATTTGCTAAAGTTGTTGTTAGTGAAGTGAGTTTAGTATGTATCTGTGCAGTCCTTGCTTTGCCATTGCATAGTTGCAAAAAAATACCTTTTGGTACATATTTTGTTCTAACCCCCCACCCCCCACAAAAAAAAACATTAAACAAACACTTCATGCTACAAAAAGAGTCTTATTTGCAAATATTAAGGATGTATTATTGTCTAATTTTTACCCCTAAATTTTTATTTTTTTAGAACCTATATTATTACAATTCAATTTTAGGGTTGAGGGGAAAACCTGGGGAAAGGGGCGGAGGGGGGGGGGCTTACCTGTAGTGCATGCTGAATTTGGATTTCAGCTGATTACCACTAGGCTGACACCTTTGGTCTAAAAAAAAAACTTGTTAGTCTAGTAGTAATAGCGTGATAATAAAATTATGATGCCAAACTTGAGGACATTCTTTCATTTTATACCACTATCAATTAAAAGCGAACTTTTTATATTTTTGGTAATTTTTTTTCTTTTTGGGAAGAAAAGCTTGTATAAAATGGTTTCTTACTTCTCTGTTTTTCCTTTTGGGTTCTTACTCTTTTGTTCTGTTTTTCCAAACTTCAGGAGTAGGAGAGGTTGCTGTACAAGTTATTTCTGCAATGGTGGGTAGTCAAATTTGCAGTGGGTGGCCCATTATCTTTGTTGTCATTGTACTGTAAGTGTAGCACTTGGGTTTTGCTGGGTACTTCAAAATTGATTTGCCAAGTAGTGAAGCTATTATTGTTGTGTATCAATAGATCAAGATCATTTTGATTCCAAAACTCAAATGGCTGCAAGTGGAGATTTAGTTTTATAGGACACCCTTGAAACTACGTAATGTTGAACCGGAAGAGGAATATATGGTCAAACAATCTGGTTTGTTTAATTTTTTTTTATAAACAATTTATTTACTGGATATAAGTTTCAATGGAATGGTATTCAGCTTCAGACACCATATCAGGTTTCATGCCATTTCTTTTACTATCTTTAGCAGATCCGAATCTTGCCTCTTTCACTCTGTTTGCTCTTTTTTGCATTTAGAAGGACATGGATTTTAAAATACATTATAGTTGAGGTATGATCCTGATGATCATGTGGCTGCAATTATGCTATATATATAATTATGGAAGAAGTATTTGAGGCTTCATGCTAAGAAATGATTTGGCTGCTTTTTAGATACGAATCCACAGTAACCTGTATTGCAAAGTAGATAGAGCTAATGCGTGCTGGATCATTAAGCAAGATCTCTTATCTGACCCGATCTAGAGTGACATGGTGGTTGCTACTAGCTCTCATTATAATATTATTATTGGCTTTTTAAAAGTCAATTTTAAACATTTTCAAACTTAATTAACATAAATAAATGTAAAGACAATTATGAATATTATAAATTATTTAAAAAGTATCACTAAAATTGAAAATGTTTCAAAAAAAGTCAATAATTCAAAGCTGAAGGAGCGAGTGTTACGTACAAAGAGAGGATCATTATTTGATAGATAGTATTGACACTCATTTCTTCTTCCAATTCAGCTCCTCGCGAGTAATAAAAGCTCCACAGACGGCATACTCATCTGTGCTGTGCAATAGGTTGATCACTTAAAATCCTGATAAATGGTCATCTTAAAGATAGCTGCACCTCACCTTGACTGATATGATATTAGGTCAAAGATCATGTTGATCTTATATCATCATAGTTTTAGAATTCAAGAGGGGAGAACACGCGGAAATCAAATAACACTTCTCCTCAACAATAATACTGCTTGTTATCCGGATAATTAACAAACTCATACTAATGATAGGATTTGTAGCAAGCAAATCCATGAGATCCCTAAGAGCCTGTCCGACAGCTGTGAGTTCTTTTTGGGTCAAGTGAAGGGAAGGTTGTTCCTTCCAAAAATTTTTTTAATGAAAAAGAGCCTTCGCTTCGCATCCTTTCCCCAAAAATGAAACTGGCAATTTGGCAAATAGACCCTTGGTAATCTGATCACGTAAAAAAATTGCCTATTTAGGAACATTCTTAATGGTACAACTGGACATTTTACATATTCTAACACTGGCATCGACTATCCTAGATACCACATGATTCATCCTAGTCACAAGCTAAAACATAAAACAAAGCTTACAAAAACTAAGCAAACAGTTTTCTCATGCTGCAGCATCGTTCTCTGAGATGCAACAACTTTCGATGTATAAAAAAGCTGCTTGTGTCTTTAAAAGAATGTCTGCCAGCAGTGAGAAATCAGATGGATAATATAAAAGGTATGTTAAAATTTAAGCAGTCTGGTTTATGAACCTCGACGCTCCTAAATGGTGCAAAGAATAATTTTGAGGGTCCCTTTCCATATTCCTCTATACATTAATGATTTGATCACCAGCTACAAGATACTCCGCTATACAAGGTATATTAATCAGCTATACAAGGTATATAAATTTAATTTGTGTTCATATTTGTGATTTCCTACGAGAAGGATTTTGTATCAGACAAGTAGATGTTCTGATTTGATCGGTTGGTAACAACTGGGTTTCCTGAATCGTCCAAATCAATGACGGCTACATCGCCGGGCTTGTAATCTTCAGAAAGAAGTGCTTCACTCAAGAGATCTTCGACTAAAAGGGTAACTGCCCTCCTAAGAGGCCGGGCACCATAACATCGATCATATCCTTGTTGGCATATGAGGTCCATGGTCGCTTTGGACACCTCCAGACCAATTCCAAGACATATGAGCCTTTCTTTCACCTCTTGCAGCATTATATTCAATATCTCGAGCATCTGGAATGAATTTATCAAATCACTTCAGCATAGCATAGTTATAACTATTAAATCAACAAGCTCATGTAAGATTGACGGAAGGCCCATAGTTGTTGATCTCAGACTAGTACTACTTTAAGTTTTAGTACTTCGAAATTGGGCCAAATATGATTGTTTTCTACTCGAGATATCTATTACTGCAAAGCCTAATACAAGAGATATACCAGAGTAGAATAGATTTTTCAAAATACCAATGAAACCATAATAAAATGAAACAAAACTATAACTATCTTTTAACAAGACAAACCTGAGTCTTCTCTAGGGCACGGAATACAACTACTTCATCTATCCTGTTGAGCAACTCGGGACGAAAGTAGGCCTTGAGTTCTTCCATTACTAGTGTTTTCAATCCAGCATATGAAGTTGACTCATCATCTGCAATTAAGAAACCTATAGAGTTGTGTCTACCTTTCGCGATAGCCGCAGAACCCACATTGGAAGTCATCACCACTAATGCGTTCTTGAAAGATACTCTTCGACCCTATCAAAAACAATAACGCAGAATCGGGAATTCTGGCAATAATTACTTGAAAAGAAATCAAAGAATAAAGTGAAGTAAATCGTAATCCAAAAGTAAACATTCTTCCTTCTAGCTCGGCCAATGACAACAGAAGCGAACCTGAGAATCAGTAAGGTGACCATCTTCAAACAATTGGAGAAGAATATTGAATATATCTGGATGCGCTTTTTCTATTTCATCAAGCAATACTACCGTGAAAGGTCGTCTTCTTATAGCTTCTGTAAGGGTACCCCCCTCCCCATAGCCTACATATCCTGGGGGTGATCCTATTAACTTGCTCACAGTATGCCGCTCCATGTACTCACTCATGTCCAGTCTTAGCATTGCCGCCTCCTGCAACAATTATATCAAAGTAGAATGGTAAAATTTCATATATACCCACTCAATAACGCCTTTTATCACAAACTAGTTGGAGTAAGCTGAAAATAAATCCATATGAATTAGTAGATAATAGATACTCTACTTAATGTCAATCACTACGACGGTGATAGAGTGTAAGGTATCTAGTCCGTGACATTTTTTTCTCATCCAATGGATCTATCCACCTAGATCGTACTATTCCTTCCCTCGGGCATAATCATCTCAGAACAAAAAATTCTCATTCTCCTTCATTCATACAACCAGTACATATACTCATGCATGCACCTATTTTTATTGGGTTACCGTGACACAAATTTGCTACTCACCAATGCTTTCAGAATTGAGATTATTCAGATCAATAATTACTAAATGACCTAAATTACTATATATTTAACTGGGCTACGAGAACATTTTCTTAATAAATTAAATGAAAAGGGAAAGAAAACATAAAAATGACAATTAAATCCTTACTGAGCCAAAGTAGCATGCTGCCAAAGCTTTTGTCAGTTCAGTTTTGCCAACCCCAGTTGGGCCACAGAAAAGCATTGCTGCAATTGGCCTATCAGGATCTTTCAGGCCAACCCGGGATCTCTTAACAGCTCGAGAAATGGCAGCAACAGCCTCATCCTGACCAATGACCCGCTTCCTAAGCTGCTCATCAAGACCCACCAGAAGCAATCTTTCATCTGCATTGAGCTGCTGAACCGGAATCCCTGACCAGAGTGATGCCACTGCTGCTATTTCATCAGGTCCAACCACTGACCTAGAAGATTTCAAAGCAAGAATATTTGAAGTTTAGTTAACGGACATTTAAGTTCAGGAATACATTACATCATATTCTATAATTTATAAAATGTAAAAGCTGCAAAGCATACTCGTCAACTTTGGATGTGGAAGCCAAAGAGTGTTCCAAATTGAGTTTGCTATCATCTTCCATGCTTGCTGCATCCTCATAGTTGTTCCATTTACTTGCCAGAACCTACCAAAGAAAAAAAAGAAGAAGAAAAAGGAGTTCACACTATTAGAATATCACCCTTCAAAAAAAGGCTATCAGAAACTCTTGATTTAGAGCTTTTCGGGTTTATATGAACTCTACTACATCAACCAAATCCCACCCTCTAGAACTAGAACTACAAATGACTGAATCATCATTGTTTTGCTTTAAAAGCATCAAAGTTATAAGAAAGGACACCAGCATATTAAAAACGAAGTAACCACAAAAGAAAATGGTGTAATTACCACTTCATGCATGGCCTGAACTTCTCTGATCTCTTGCCAATAATCATCTGGTGACTTTGAAAGTATGCAAGTTTCCTGCTCCTTTTTCTTCTTGAAGGCTTCCATACGAGCTTTGCTTCCTGCCTCATCAATGAGATCAATAGCTTTGTCCGGAAGATGTCTATCAGGAATATATCTTGCTGAAAGCTGCACAGCAGCATTTATGGCTTCCAATGTGTATCGACATCTGTGATGCACCTCATACTTATCCCGCAGACCCAACAGTATCCTTACTGCATCCTCCTGTAAAATTTTGGCAGTAACATATCAATTGAGACAACAAGAGACACATTAATATATTTTGCAAAACTAAAGAATTTAATCAAACTTTTAAGACACAAATAAATTATAGTCTTCTAAATTTTTTTTGGATAATTTCATAGAACAATTAAGTAACCTAAGATGGAGCAGCTTGAAGTTTTCGATCTTTTAAATATTCTAGTTAAATTAAAGTTCATGTTTATTTGTTTAATTATATATATATATATATATATATATATATATTTGTTTTGCCAAATTTTCTGGCAATCACATGTATTTTCCTCCTGCTGGTACCAAAATACCACCGCAGTTTTTTAATTTTCTTTCATCGAAGTCTCTCTCCTTCATGTTTACCCTTTCTCCATTAGTATTATCACTGTTTCTTACTTTTCAAGGTTGACATATCATTCATTTTGGCCTCATTAATAAAGCAGGTGATAAATAATTTCTATGATTGATTTTTTTTATCCATTCTCTGCATGATCAATGGTATCTCTGCGGAAATAAAGTTTAAATTCGTGACAGTAGTGTTATTTTTTATTATTATTTTTAATGTTATTTTGTAATCTAACAGAAGAATTTCGTTAGAGGAGCCTTTTGGAGGCATACAAGTATGCTTCAACACAATTCCTTTATAATTTTGTTTTTCTCCTAAATATTCTTTTCCTTATATGCTATCATATTCTGCTGGGCTGGTTTTCCATTTCATTAATCTAACAAGTCATTTATGAATTTTCATGATTATTACAGGGTTATCAAGGAACTCTAATTACCATACATTCTGGGTACCGGGTAGTATCGTTCCGTGGTACGAGAACTAAGATACCTTGTGCATTACAATATTTGCAAGAAGTGACTACCTCAATCAGCCAAGTTCGCCTACTTCAACATTACACCAAGCACAATGTAATTAAACTTTCTTCTTTTGCTAGCAATCCATAAGTAGAACTACCTCCGCCTAGCAAAGATTGTCACACTTTGGTGTTGGCATGAATTCTAAGACATAACAAAAACGTACGCACATTATATCTTTAACTGTATTAAAGAAAATTAAAAATATAATATTATATATATGTGTCTTTTGAACACATCTTAAATTCATGACAAAAAATTCTAAAAAGTGTGACAATCTTTGCACGACAGAGGGAGTAACTCTTTGGTAAGTAAAAGATTGAGAGGTACAAAATGGGATATCCAAAATAGTATCGGATGCGAAATAAATTCATCATGTACTTCACATAAAGGACTAGGTAAATGTAGTAAATTACATACTAAATATTGTTTTGGGTCATTCGATCACACTTTGGACGGGCAGAATTCGATGGATTTAGCCTTCCATCCAACTTTGGCTATGGATCATCCCCTTATATATATATACACACACATGATAGTGTGTTCCCCCAGCACAAGATTATGTTCCCCTTGTGCATGGGTTGTATAGTAACTATAGTTTTTTGTGTACTGTAGCTTGCTCTGTAGCCCCTTAAAAGAGCACTTATATCTAAAGAAAATAATAAATATATGTATATACAACAGATTACCAGGCTTGGTTCATTGATCAGCACTGGCTGGAATCTTCGCTCTAATGCTTTATCCTTTTCAAAATGCATCCGGTATTCATCCATAGTTGTTGATGCAATACACTGCAATGAATGGAGTGTTTATTGTATGCTGAAAGATCAAAAACTCCATGAAACGCATGAAAGAAGCAAAAAAAGGGGGGAGTGGAGGTAAGCAGCCGGCACTTATTTTCTGATAATCACAGCTGTCCAAAATCATTACACTTGAGACCATATTTTATGAGAAGCACAGGAGTAACCAAGAAGTGGAATGGAAATATGGAATATGAAGTGGTCCAATTTACTAGGTTAGATTGAAAGTGATAAAGTAATGACTATAAAACATACGGAGGCCCTCTGGTTAGAGAAAATGGGTTTTTTTTTTTGAATAGTAGAATTAGCTGATTAGGTTTCCAGGGTATGAAAAGATATGATGATAACTATTTTAAACCCCTGAAAAGATCTTAAATTTAATTTTGGTCATTGAAGATCTACAAGAGTCTGCTTTTACCACAAAATTATATCAAATTGAAATCTTTATACTAAATGAAACCGATTTCTCCAACTGTATTTTGGCTATCCAGTTGGTTAGATAGGAGGGGGATGACACCGTTAAGTTATTATTTTTACTCCAACTAATATTATTTCTTCGAACAATATCATGCATCTTAGTCTTTCAAAAGAATGTTAATTCAGCAATATGACAATAAAGCATTACTATATGACAGATCATTACCTGGATTTCACCCCTCCCAAGTGATGGCTTCAAAAGATTACCTATGTCAAGTCCAGACCCCTTGTTTCCTCGCCCAACTGTTCCTGACCCGATGAGTGTATGGACTTCATCAATGAAAAGAATAATTTTGCCTGCAATGCTGTCATAACAAGATGAGCCATGATCTAGAGATGTCCGATTCTAATAATCATAAGTGTAAAATTGTACTCACCTGACTCCAATACCTCCTTAATTAATGTAGTAACACGTCCCTCTAGTTCTCCTCTCTCCTTGGCGCCTGAGATTAATAGACCTATATCTAATGACATAATGCGTTTTGTCTGTTCATAAAAATAAATACAGCTAATTAAATTGTGTGACATATATCTTAAGGAAATTTATAGATAGATTCATCTGTATTATGTAAAACCTCAAGACATTACATAAAACAACCATTCTTGAAAGAAGACAAAACCCACCAAAAGAAATTCAGGAACATTTCTCTCTGCAATATTAATTGCCAGCCCTTCAGCAATGGCAGTTTTCCCTACCCCAGCCTCACCAAGAAGAATGGGATTACTTTTGGTTCTTCGGCAAAGTATCTGAACAATTCTCTGAATTTCAGTTTCTCGGCCAACTACTGGATCAATGAGTCCATCACTAGCACGAGCTGTAAGATCCACACAGAATAGGGCCAAAGCACTTTTCTCTAACAAGAACAAGGTAAATCACTCAACATTCTTCTAGAGCATTGTAACTGGTTAAGCACTAAACAAATCAAAAGAAGAAACATGAGAAAAAATTGCACTCTTACCTTTAGCCTTTTCAGAGGATCTGTCAATAGTAACTTTTCCAGGAAATGATTTCTCACGCAATTTTTTGGAAGCAGCAGGCAGTTCTCTACCATCTTTGGCAAGCTCTCCTTGAAGTCTGGAGACCGCCACAGTTGCCAAGTTATTTACATCTGCCCCTAACCTGAAATCACAATAACCTGACCCCATTAGTCGAATATGGGATGAATTGATTGTCACGGATACAGGAAAAAAGTTAGATCCGCAACAGACCACCAAGAATTACGAGGATCAATGTTCTAAAAATCCCCACCTACGTCCGACTGATCCCCGCCTAGGCACTAGGCGGTCCTCTACTGCCTCGATTTGGTTGGGCACCTAGGCCCCCGCCTAGGCAGACTCAAATCTCTACTTTGAAGCTCTACAATACTAAAAATGAATTTGTTAATCCCTAAAACATTGCTTTTTCTTAGTAATGTTTCATGTAATATTTAAAAACATTACATCTACTTTATGCTTTGTATAGTATAACATGTATGTACATTAGGAAAAATAAATAAATAACACCGCTTAAGGAATGCCTAGTCTGCCTAGGTAAACGCCAAGGCTCTAGGCACCTCCTTTGCCACCTAGGTCCGCCTAACGATTTTTAGAACACTGATAAGGATTGTCATCAACCTAACAGATACAAATCTATAGTAACAGAGTTTGATAATGAAAAGCAAAATGTGGAGGAAAGTGGACAACAATAACTCAAGTCTCTATTTATGAGTGTTTTCAACATCAAATCTTTAACTATGAGTTTCTCTTCTTTAATCATCACTACTATTTAACAAAAATACTAATTTCATCATCATTTCATGTTTTCCACATTAAAGTATAATATTCACCAGCTTCCCATCTTATGTAAAATCCAACCATGTTAGTAAGTATCACCACAATAATCTACTCTCTCCACTCTCTGTTCAGATAAAAATAGCAATGAAGAGCAAAATTTTCAAGGAAAATTCTGACTTCAATATAATCAGCTGCAGAGATCAAAGATTTTGTATCTTAACTATCAAAGTGAACTATTTAAAAATTAAACTGATATAAAGAGAGTAGCAGTTCAAAAACAATTCACACTGCTCCCTTTAAAATCCTTTTACAGATAAACAAAAAACCATCCGAACTAATTTCTTGTAAAGCAACACGTACTGTTTATGCAATCAAATCTTCTAACTATTTCAGATCATCATCATCAGAAGGAACATTGAAATAAAATAAAAAGACATAATAGCCTATCTACTTTAGTATGTTAACACGTTAATCAAACAATTGTTGGTATTTTACATCTACATGTCATATAAAAGGATTATCATTTGAATTTTCAAGCTCAACAGCAGAATGCAAGTAGTACCTCTTTAGCACACGGCCGGCACTGCCATCATCAACGGTGAACAATCCAATAGCAATATGCTCGGGAGCAATAAAATGGTAGCCCATAGTTTTGGAATACTCTACAGCAGCTTCAAAAACGCGCTTGGTGCTTACAGAAAACGGCACATCCGTAGCAGAGCTTGAAGAAGAAACCGAAATCTCCTCACCTGCATTTTTCTCATCATTCCAAATGTTCCGCACAGCTTCACGAGCCTTGTCGATGGTAATACCGGATCCTAAAAACCCTAACGGAGAGCGATCCTCTGCGATCAAGCCTAGCAAAAGATGCTGCGTGAACACCATATTTTTGCCCAAGGATTTAGCTTCTTTTTGCGAGAACATGACGGCTTTGATTGCTCTCTCTGTAAATCGCTCGAATACGCCGCAAAAGACTGAAAAGGATCGTTTTTTAGGAGTAGTGGATTTAGATTTGGAGAGAGAAATTCGGGTACCAAAATAAGAGGAAGAAGTAGTAGTAGGGGAAGTAGTAGTTGGGGGAGGGTAATTTGGGGGTAAGGATAGGAGATTTCGACATCGGCGATTGAATTTGGCGGAGACACGGTGGCTGAGCGGTGGCGCGAAATGGAGTTTATGGAGAGAGAGAGGTGAGGAGTATGATGAAGATGATACTTCCATTTATTAATGGCTTTAATTAAATGGCAAATAAAACTGTGAATTCTGATGCACAGAGCATTAAAGAAGAAGAAGAAAGTTCATATGTATGTATATATGTGTAGAAGAAGAAGAGGAGAAGAATTATAGTGAAAATTGAGGGGGTGGGGGGAGGAAAGGAATAGGAGGAAGAAGATTACACGTCAAAGGAAGGGAGGGAGGGAGGTTTCTTTATTGCGTGAGATGATTTGCTACTTTTTCTGATTCTAATTAGTAGTAGTAGACTATTAGTAGTATTTTTCTTTCGTCAAACTCCAACAATTAAATGCCTTTCCGTCTTTTTCCTTTCGATTTAAAGCTGTTATTATTATTATTTTTCATTTTCTGTGCGCGGAATTTAGTATTAGTAGCATTTCATATTACATAGATAAATAAATAATTCGGGCTCGATTTGTATTCGTTTAATTAAAAATTTAATTTTAATTCGACTCAAAATATAAATGAGTCAAATATTATAAAATTTTAAAATTTGATAAATTATTCGAACCTTCTCAAATAACAATTTTCTATTGATACTCGAATCATATTCGTTCAAAAAGTTTAAAACGTTCAGGCTCGATTCGTGATTCAAACCTTATTTTATACCCTATATATCTTGTGAATTAAATTTAAATAATTCAATACTCAAACCGACTCGATTTATTTACGCTCTTAGTCGTGACTGCATAATAAAAGCTCAAGTTGGTTGGTTGGAGCCTGGAGGTCCAGTCGGTTGGAAAGAATGGTAAACTCACGGAACATTTGTACCCCACCCGACCAGAATGAATGCCGCCTTTCTCCCTCTGTGTGAAATTGAATAATTTAATGTGAACCCAAAACAAAAAAAACGTACACCCTTCCCCTCCTCCTCCGTACGAAAATTATAGATACAATTTGAATTTTTAAGTTGATATAAATTTATTTAATTATAATTAATATATTAATTATAAATTTTATTTTATTTTATTTTAAATTTTTATGAATCAATCTAATTTTAAAATTTAATACATTGTTATTTAATTTTAAAAATTAAATTATATCTCTAATTTTAAAAGATATATAGCAATAGGTAATTCAATTTAATTTTTTTTATCACTAATTTAAATATTAAGATTCACAAATATTTTGAGTTTTGAGTTTTTAAACGAGTAAATCAGTGAGCGTGTGTGTTTAAACCTCACAATACATTATTTGTACTCCCTAATTTATTTGTGATTTTATTTATCTTGATAGAAATACAATTATATTAATGTCTTGTGCACGCGAATGCGATGCAAAGACTCTCCGATTTCTCGCACTTTTATGCTACAAGGAGAAACTAAAACATAATTTATGAGCTTACTCCCAATTATGAACAGTTTTACATTTTTATTTTATTTTTTTCACAAATGTAAAATGAGAGCCTTTTCTACTTTACTATACATATTAAGAAATGACACTAATCGTACATAATTAATAAATTATCCCTTTAATTTAAGTCTAAAATTTGTGACTGCAAAATTATGTCTAAATGTATAGCGGTCAAATTTTAATGTGTAAAAAGTCAAAAGGGTCTTCTTTACGGGACATATATAGACAGTATAAACAATTATACTACTTAACTAATTGGTAACACCCGCTGGTTCATCAGACACGTTCAAATATCATGTGCATTTTTATTTTCTTACATTGTCTTAATTCTAAGGAGTAAAATTTGAATACTCCTATTATTTTTTAGTTTTGTTATCTTCTATATTGTTAACGCCAAGATCTTTGATGACGTCCCAATCACGTAAGACGTCTTAATCCTGCACAGTAAACACGATCAACACCAAAAGCTTGACGGCTGGACCGTCGGGGGATAGCTCCGGCGTGAGAGTCAATACAGGTGTTCAAGGTTTAACAATAGAGGATGTAAAAAATGTCTAGTGTGTCGAGCTAGATAGAGAGTGTATGCGTACCTTTCGTTAGGAGACCCCTTTGCTTTGTTATACTCTCATACTCGGTTTTTTGTGCCACCAACCACGATCTGACACAGCCCCCTGCTTCTCTCTGGTCTTAGCCGTGTGCATGCAGGTTGTCACCTTTTTTCTACTGTTTCTGCCGCCGGCCGGATAAAATCCCATCCACATTAATGATCTGCAGACTTTTGGTCAACTGCTCTCCTTTTTCATCATTACCAGTCAAGGTCTTAGATATTAAAAGATTTTATGGACCGGCCGCTTGATCCAGCCCAATGTTTAAGGAGAGACAATAAAGACAGGATAAAGGTTAAGCCCAATGGCTAGAAAACTTAATAGTAAAGGTCCACTAGGCTAAGTAAATGGGGAGGCCCAATCCGTCCGGCCCAGTAGGGGAAATATCGGGACCCAACATTGCCCCCTAGTTTTTTATTAAATAGAATATTCAATAAAGAACTATAAGCGGCCCAATAGGTCATGAGACCCAACAGGGTTGGCATAGGCCCAAAAGAAAAATCCAAAGGGCCAAATATTTGGGGCTTAACCCGGACGTAACCTTTCAAATTTGTAATGATGACCGTCAAATTAATGAGCCGCCCCCGATTTTCGTGCAAAATTTGAAAAGACCGCTATGAAAGCCTATTTTCCCCAATTTGACGACTTTACCAGCTTAATCTGAATTTGATATACAGTGCTTTCTCTTTCTCTCCGATTCCTTTCTCTCCTACAAGATCTAAGTAACAATGGCGGCCCAAGATTCAGATAACTCCACCCCTATCCTTGCTGTTCCAATTTCTGTCACTCCTCCTACCCACAACCCTACTGAGTCGGTTCCAAACTCCAACCCTTTCGAGTTCTTTGAGAGTGAAGAGCAGTATCCTCACGCCAATACCCCATCCATCGTTACCGAAACCGAGCTGCGGGTCATCAAGAGTCGGTATCAGATCCCGGACACCCATCTGGTGAGGGCTCCAGAATCGCATGAGCGGATGTATCAACGGCCGGACGGGTGGACTGCTGTGCCGGTGACTGTTCTAGATAAGGGAGTTAGATTCCCTCTCCACTCCTTCCTCGTTACCCTACTGGGATTTGTCGGAGTAGGATTCGCCCAACTGGTGCCGAATTCGTACATCCACATCCTGGCCTTCATCGCGTTCTGCTATGAGTTGGGGATACCTCCAACAGTTGATTCTTTCTTCACTCTCTTCACGGCCGGAAAGTCTCGGGAACGAGGCTTCAAGGTCCTGAGCAAACAGTCCCCCAAGCCCAACGCCAAGTTTGAGAAGCGACCGTTGATGGATACTCCTTCGAGTAACAAGGGATGGCACAGAGAATGGTTTTTCGTGAAGGGGCCTGAAACTCCGTCTATCCCGGAATGGACCACTTCCGAGCGGATTTCTGCAGACTTCGGGGACATTCCAGAGGAGCGCGTGAGAGAAATGGCGAGCATTCTCGAGAGGATTCCCCTGAAAGAGTGGAGCTTCGGGCTCTTGAGCAAACAAGCCTGGTTATATGACCATAAACTTTCTTTGATAAAACCAACATCGACCGAGCGAAGGGAATTGGATGAATTCCTTTCGGGTAAAACACCATCATCCCCCGCCGACATCCCACAGGAAGAACTTGCTGCGGAGCCCAGCCGGCCTCGTCATAAGAAGAGGGCAGTTCGGAAAATCCGGGCAAACCCCCAAGGATTTCAATCAGCTTCTGCAGCGAGTTTGATTGATATGTCTGCGAACGAGCGAATGCAAGCTCTTCGGATTAAGAAGAGGAAGACCATGGTGACTCCTCTGTCTGTCGATGAGCTTCGGGTTCCTCCTCCTGCAGCCGATCCGCCTACCATTATCCCTACGGAGATCCACGTTTCAGAAGACGAGCTCGAAGACCCGACCGAGTCTCTTCTTCTGTCTCGTAAAAGGAAGCAGCCTTCCGAGGATCAACCACCACCGCCTCCCGAACCATCAGTGCCTTCCCCGACAAGATCCTCCCCCTCAGCCTTCAGGCGAGAAGCTGCATCTTCTCCCACTGTGTGGCCGGAGTTCAATGCCAACTTCCCCTTCCAGCTGTTTGAATCATTCGTCCGGGAGACAGACGATCACCGGTTCGGGAACAGCTCGATCAGGGATCTAATCGAAGAGGGCATGAGCTACCAGGCTAAGGTGAGTTTGTTCAGTTTGAAATATTTGGAAATCACCTGTTTTATCTGTTCCTTCTACTAATTAACCGACTTTCTTTACCCGTCTGTAGGCAAATGCTGTCTTCGGGAGACTTCTTCCCCGGTACAGAGAGTCCGAAGCCGAAGAAGATGCGGCTAGGCGGGAGAAGGCCAGTCTGGCTTCGGCTCTGGAAAGGGAGAGAAGGGTCCACGGTGCTACTCTCCTTAATAATGAAGGCCTCCAGAAAGACGTGAATAATTTAAAAGAGAAGTTGGAGACAGCCGAGGCCACCCACCAGATAACCGTTTCTACTAACATAGACCTGGTTCGTCGAAACTAGGTCCTTGTTGGGAAGAATGAGACGATGGTAAAGACCAATAAAAGCCTGGCGGTGCAAGTACATGAACTCGAAGCTAGGGACTTAAGACATCTGAAGGAGCGGGCAAAACTTGAAGAGGAGCTCTGTGAACTTCGGGCCTTGAGGGATTTGGGTCCCCCTCTAACCGGAGATCTTCGGAGGGAAATTCAACAGGAATACCGGAAATCAGCCGAGTTGAACGAGGAGATCGTCCAAATGTTCTCGGATGGATACGATGAATGCCGAAGCAAAGACAAGACAAGACTTGTCGCTGCCAAGGTTGACCCGACCATTCTGGACTCTTCGGAAGGCGAAGCTGACCCCTGAAGATGATTCTCTTTTCCCTTAGCTGTAGGATTCTTGTAAAGCTTCTATCGCTTTGTAAATATCATTATGTAAATAAAATATCAGCATTATCCTTTATGACTTCGGTTTTTTCACTGTTTACCAACACTTCAATATGGATTTAATTTGAAAAATGTACAAGCTCCTCCGTGGACTTAACTTTAAACTGTTAATCAACAACTAAGCAAGTCGTATAACAGATAAGATGAAGCTAAATAACGTGGCATTCCGAACTCAACACTTAGAAAAATTTAGGCAATAATAACAAAGTAAAGGAATACTTATTCGTTACCAAAGTGTGAGGTAGGTGCCGTGAGGGATCTGACGAAGTCTGAATGACGATACTTGCCTACCCCGAAGGGTCTGGCAAGGTCCTCAGGATCACCTGCCGATGAGGCTACCATCGAATGGTTGGCGAGTCCGCCCGAGCCTCCTTACTTCGGTGACCATTGATTTTACCACCCTTGGTAAAAAACAATATAGGATCCAGGATTTGACTACCACGCGGGGTATCAAATAAATTGGCTGTCATCGAATGGCCAGCGAGTCCTACCATACCTCCTTACTTCGGTGACCATTGATTTTACCACCCTTGGTAAAAAACAATATAGGATCCAGGATTTGACTACCACGCGGGGTATCAAATAAATTGGCTGCCATCGAATGGCCAGCGAGTCCTACCATACCTCCTTACTTCGGTGACCATTGATTTTACCACCCTTGGTAAAAAATAATATAGGATCCAGGATTTGACTACCACGCGGGGTATCAAATAAATTGGCTGCCATCGAATGGCCAGCAAGTCCTACCATACCTCCTTACTCCAGTGACCATTGATTTTACCACCCTTGGTAAAAAACAATATAGGATCCAGGATTTGACTACCACGCGGGGTATCAAATAAATTAGCTGCCATCAAATGGCCAGCAAGTCCTACCATACCTCCTTACTCCACTGTGACATTGGGACAAATGCGAAGATCAGTTGTGAAAAAAGTGACTTTTTATTGATGATGAACGGTTATGTACAGACTCCTAGTGGACTGACTTGGTTTCTACTGAAAGTACTTTCGGAGCCTGCCTGCGTGCCATGTGTTCTGAATTTCGGATCCATCCAAAGCCTTCAGCCGATACGTCCCGGGCTTTGGTACTTCGGCCACTTCATACGGTCCTTCCCAGTTCGGCATCAACTTCCCATTGTTCTGCGGTGTAGACGCTTCGGCCTCTCTGAGAACGAGGTCTCCCGCCTCGAATCTTCGGAGCTTTACCCCTTTGTTGTAATGCTTGGCAACTCTCCTCTGGTAGGCTGCTAACTTGATCAAAGCCACTTCTCTGACTTCCTCTAATAGGTCCAAGTTGGCCTTTAGTCCCTCGTCATTGTAGATCTCTCTGAACTGACTAACTCGAAGACTTGGAGATCCAATCTCAACTGGGACTAAGGCATCAGTGCCGTAGGCCAGTCTGAAAGGCGAGTCTCCTGTTGTTGTCCTCGGCGTAGTCCTGTAGGCCCACAACACGCTGAGCAGCTCTTCTGGCCATCTTCCTTTAGCTTCGTCCAATCTGCGCTTGATTCCATTCAGCAGCGTCCTGTTGGTCACTTCGACTTGTCCGTTAGACTGAGGATGAGCTACCGAAGTCTTCTTGTGCTGGACTCCCAGTTCCCTCATAAATCCTTCAAATTTAGATCCCACAAACTGGCGTCCGTTATCAGATATCACCACTTGAGGGATCCCGAAGCGAAACACTACGGATTCTTTCATAAATTTCAGACACTCCTGCTCCGTTATCAGCCGAAGTGGTTTCGCCTCGACCCATTTGGTCATATAATCAATGGCGACGATGACGAAGCTGACCTGCCCTTTAGCCTTTGGTAACGGACCCAATATATCAACCCCCCAGACAGCGAAGGGTATAGGAGATAGAATCGAGTATAGCTCTTCCGGTGGCTGATGTGGGATCGGACTGTTGAGCTGACATTTATCACATTTTTTCACGTATTCCGTAGCTTCCTTGAAGATCGTTGGCCAGTAGTACCCCTGCCGAAGAACTTTGTATGCCAGCGACTTAGCTGCCATGTGATCACCGCAGATGCCCTCATGAACTTCCCGAAGGGCGTACTCTGCTTCGGACGGGACCAGACATTTCAATAATGGTGACGAAAATGCCCTCCGATAAAGATCCCCGTCAATAAGAACGAAGTTGGCACTTTTGTATTTGACCTTTTTTGCTAACATCTGATCAGAAGGAAGGACGCCATCTGCCAAATAATTGATGTAAGGAGTCATCCAGCAGTCAGATCGCTCGATACACATCACCGAGTCATGTTGAATACTCGACTGCTGTAGGACCTCCAAATAGACTGATCCATTGAAAACGACGGCATCTGTAGTGGCCAACTTTGATAAGGCATCGGCAATGGAATTACCGTTACGCTCTATGGCTTGAAATTCGTGAGAAGCAAAGTATCGAAGCCTGTCTTTCAACTCTGCCAAATACCTGATCATCCTCGTCCCACGGGCTTCATATTCTCCTGATAACTGCTTGACGACCAGCTGAGAGTCACTATAAATGATCAACTTCTGGACTTCTAGGCTCTTCGCCAGCCGAACCCCAGCTAGAACGGCTTCATACTCGGCCTCGTTGTTAGTCGCCTTAAACCCGAATCTAATGGCTTGTTGTACCTTGAACCCCTCCGGACTGGTCAGAATAATTCCTGCTCCACTGACATTTACCGTGGAAGACCCATCTACATACAGTGTCCATGCATTCTGACCGTGTTGAAGAAGTGTAACAGTTCGATCAGATGTCCCCGCTTCCTGTAACTCGGCATCTGCTTCGGTGAAGGAACACTCTACCACAAAATCGGCCAAAGCTTGTCCCTTGATAGTGGTTCGGGGATGGTACTCAAGGAAAAACTGGGACAATTCCATGGTCCATGCTGCCAATCTCCCCGAAACCTCCGGTTTACCCATTACCTTCTTCAGTGGTTGATCTGTGTAGACGATCAGGAGCCTACCCTGAAAGTACTGCCGAAGCTTTCGGCTAGCAATTACTAAAGCAAAGGCAATTTTTTCAATATTTGGATACCTGGTTTCGGCATCTCGCAGGACGTGACTGACGTAATAGACCGGGTACTGCTTTCCACTGATCTCCCGAATCAGCACCGCTCCAACGGCTAAGGAACTCGCCGCAAGATAGAGATACAAGGTCTCTTTCGGGGTGGGTTTTACCAATAGGGGAGCAGAGGACAGATAGGTCTTTATGCCTTGGAAGGCTTTTTCACAGAGCGAAGTCCATTGGAAAGTCTTTGCATTCTTCGGCCCCCTCAGTGTGTCGAAGAACGGTAGACACCTTTCTGCGGATCTGGACATGAACCTCCTCAGAGCTGCAATCCTACCGGTCAGACGTTGGACGTCTTTAAACGATTGAGGAGTCTTCATGTCAAGGACGGCCTGAATTTTTTCTGGATTGGCTTCGATGCCCCTCTGACTGACCAGATATCCCAAGAACTTTTCCGCACCAAGGCCGAAGGTACACTTTGCGGGATTAAGCCTCAATTTGTGATGTCGGACAGTCTGAAAACATTCCTCCAGATCATCCAAATGTTTCTGAATCTGCATGCTTTTAACGATCATGTCGTCCACATAAACCTCCATATTCTTTCCCAGCTGCTTGTGGAAGATAAAATTCATCATTCTTTGGTAGGTTGCTCCAGCATTTATAAGGCCAAAGGTCATCTTCTTATAGGCGTATACCGAACGGTGTGTAATGAATGCTGTCTTCGGGATATCTTCCCTGCACATGGATATTTGATGATAACCTGAAAAAGCATCCATAAAGCTTAGTAGAGCATATCCTGAAGTCGCATCAATAAGTTGATCAATATGGGGCAAAGGATAAAAGTCCTTCGGACAAGCTTTATTTAGGTCGGTGTAATCAATGCAAACTCGCCATTTCTGGTTCTGCTTCTGCACCAATACTACATTGGCCATCCACTGTGGGTAGTCGATCTCAAAAATAAAATCAGCGGCCAACAGCTTGGCGATCTCTTCGTCAATTATCTTCTGTCGCTCGGGTGCGAAGATCCGTCTCTTTTGCCGAACAGGCTTCTTCGAGGGATCTACCTCCAATCGGTGCTCAGCGACCTTTCTGCTAATCCCAGGCATGTCCTTTGGTTCCCATGCAAAAATGTCTGCATAGCAGCGAAGGAGTTCTGTAAGATTTGTCCGAAGAGGTTCTGGTAGACCCAAACCGATTTTCATCGTCTTGTCTGCTTTCCCAAGGATCAACTCAATCTCCTCCGTCTCCCCTGCAGGTGTTACCAATGGCTCGGAACTGCCTTCCGTGAAGGGCTCAATCTCGATTGCCAGGGTTTGTTTCTGCTTGCTGACCCCTACCCCGGAAGAGATGCACGCATTTCGATAACAGCGTCGGGCTAGATCCAAGTCTCCAGCCACCTCTCCGACCCTGTGCGCTGTAGGGAACTTGATTTTGAAATGGGGGATAGAAGTCACGGCTTGGAGAGCCGTCAGCGTAGGTCTTCCCAGTATGGCGTTGTAAGCCGAATCTACATGCACAACATAGAATTTACACATTATTTCTGTCTGTTGCGGGGCTGTGCCGAAGACCACCGGGAGCTCGATAGTGCCAGCAACTTTGACTGGATCGTTGCTGAAGCCATACAGAGGAGCCTCCTGCCCAACTTCCATTTTTCGCCCTTCAAGATGCATTCTTTGATATGCGTGGGCGTATAGAATATCCACTAAAGACCCGTTATCTATCATCATACGTTTCATGTCCACCGAGCCTACTTGCGCGGTGATCACTAACGCCCCCTCATGTGGATCAATGGGCTCCAAAGGATAGTTTGCATCCGTAAAGGATATAATAGTTCCGGGAAAGGGTCTATCCATCTTTGGAGAGGCACCTGATATGGACATAACCGAATCTAGATACCCCCTTCTCTTTCTTCCTACCAATTTCCCCGACGTTCCCCCTGTTATTACGTCAATGACATGCCTTGGTGGCGGGTTCGGGGTGGACTGTGCAGGAGGATTCGTTTGAACTGTCTGAACGGTGCGGTCGGCACTTTGTTGGTTCTTTTCGGCCACATATTGGACTAACAGACCGCTCTGGATCTTTCTTTCCACGAAATCCTTCAGATTACAACATTCGTTGGTGCCATGGCCTGCAGCTTGATGATAGTTACAATATTTTCGAGAGTTGCCCTGCCCTGTCCTATAATTGTCCCTCGGTGGCTCAAAGAACGGCTGGTTCCGGATTTGGTCTAGAATCACTGACCTGTCAGTGTTCAGTTTGGTATAAACCTTGTTCACCTTCGGGGCGGAAACAGGCGAACGAGCATCTCCTTGTCGCCATGAGTTGTTGAACTTCTTGGAACGACTCTCCGATCTATCTTATACCCCCCCGTCTTCTTCTGATCAAGCTGGGTTTTAGGGACATCTGCCTCCTTTACCTGCTCCGAAGAGGAACATCTCAAGCTACTCATGGCCTCCTCCACAACGATATAACCTTCTGCCTTATCGAATGCCTCTGCCAGGCTCTTCGGATGATTGAACATCAGCTTCCTCACCAGCTTCTCCGACTTCACTAAGTCCAAACCGTTCTGAAATAATCCCACAGCTTGGAGATCGTTCAAATCAGATACCTGACCAACGGCCTCTCGGAACCGTTTCACATACTGACCCAAAGATTCGTTGGTGTACTGCCTGACCTGTGCCAGGGAGCCCGTGGGCTTCCCTCTCCTTCGGTTACTCCCAAAACGAGCGTGGAACTTGTCGCAGAGTTCGGACCATGATGAAATTGAATCTGCTGGTAAAGTCCCCATCCACTGCCTCGCATCCTTTCTCAATGTCGTAACGAACATGTGACATTTAGCAGCGTCAGTGAAATCATAGTAGTCCATTAACCGGTCGAATGCTTGGCTATGGTCGTAAGGATCTCCCGAACCATCGTAACTTTCCATGTGAGGCAACTTCTTAGAGGTGTCCGCCTTCTCCTTAAGAATATCCGAGGAAAATGGGGATGCTTTCTTTCCCGGAGTATCCTTTACTTGCTGGACCTCGGATAACTGCTTCTGAAGAGCCTTCAGCTCTTTTACGAGGTATTCTACTCCTTCTGGCTGTGACGACACCTCCTTCTCCGACGGCTCTCTCCTTTTTTGAGTAGATCGGTCGTTAACCATAATACCCCCAATCTTCGAAGGACTCTCACGACGGCGATCTTCTGAGCGAAGCACCCGACTTTCGGGTGTAAGGCCCCGAGATCTGCTTTGCCCCTGGGTCCGACGACTATGGTGAGAGTGCGTGACAATGAGTGCTTCCTTCGATCTTCGAGGAGCGGGGCTCCTCGATCTTTTTCTCTCCCGATGCTGGCTTTGAATCCCATGTTCTGAATGAACCGGCTCTTTCCCGCTGCGATGCACACGCCTTTCGGACTGGACATAACTAGACGCTTCATCCCTCAACTCTTCCATCCGGGACATCTGCTCGGCTATATCCTGCCTCTGCTTCATGAGTGACTCCATGGCCCTATCTGCCTCTTCTGCCATCTTAGCCAATCGGAAGGTCTTCTCGTCGTGGTCTAGCTGTTTCCGGCCGCGACCGGACTCTTTATCCGTCGTGAAGATTAACTTTCTCTTAGCTTTGCCCACGGCCCTTGGACGAGAATCTCCATGCGACCGCTTGGAGGCTGTGCTAGCATGAGCACTTAGTGTGGGCCCCAAACGATCTCTAACAGAAACTCGTGGTGGTGAATCACCAACAGTCATCGGTTGTCCCTCAGGCGTGTCTGCTCTGCTCTTCCCCATCCTTGAGAGCGTGGAACAAATGAATATTTGTGATTGAAAGCTCTGGAACACTAGAACTCAGCCCTCCTTCTAGCGCCAATGTTAACGCCAAGATCTTTGATGACGTCCCAATCACGTAAGACGTCCTAATCCTGCACAGTAAACACGATCAACACCAAAAGCTTGACGGCTGGACCGTCGGGGGATAGCTCCGGCGTGAGAGTCAATACAGGTGTTCAAGGTTTAACAATGGAGGATGTAAAAAATGTCTAGTGTGTTGAGCTAGATAGAAAGTGTATGCGTACCTTTCGTTAGGAGACCCCCTTGCTTGGTTATACTCTCATACTCGGTTTTTTGTGCCACCAACCACGATCTGACACAGCCCCCTGCTTCTCTCTGGTCTTAGCCGTGTGCATGCAGGTTGTCACCTTTTTTCTACTGTTTCTGCCGCCGGCCGGATAAAATCCCATCCACATTAATGATCTGCAGACTTTTGGTCAACTGCTCTCCTTTTTCATCATTACCAGTCAAGGTCTTAGATATTAAAAGATTTTATGGACCGGCCGCTTGATCCAGCCCAATGTTTAAGGAGAGACAATAAAGACAGGGTAAAGGTTAAGCCCAATGGCTGGAAGACTTAATAGTAAAGGTCCACTAGGCTAAGTAAATGGGGAGGCCCAATCCGTCCGGCCCAGTAGGGGAAATATCGGGACCCAACATATATGTATAAAAAAACCAATTAATTTCTTTTTCAAAATATGCACTTTTGTATAATTTAATTAGTGATTTTAGTGAATAAAATTTAATTAGTGATTTTTGGAATGATTAATTGGAAATAAATTAAATGGGAAAAGTGGGCTTAATTAAGTTTGGGCCTTCTTTATTAAATGATTTTGAAGGTCATCGAGGGAATGCCATTATTCTGGAAGTCAAACTCTTTTTGTTTTTGAATTTAAATTAATTATATTAATTTAAAAATATCTTAAATTGATTCCAATAAATTAAAATGAATCTTATATCTAGAAAAGAATATAGTATTCATTTATTTGTGAGATGGGTTGAAACGACAAGCATAGACTTTTCATCGCACAAACGATGGTGGAATTGTCAAATTAAAGGTTATAAAAAGAAAATGCAACTTGGTATAAAAATCCTACCAAACTTAATTGTATTATATATATATATATATATATATATATATATATATATATATATATATATATATATATATATATATATATATATATATATATCATAACTAACCACATGGAATGATGGGATGTAAGAGCATTTATAATAGTTTTCTCAATTAATTTTGAGAATTATTAAATTCACAACATTTTTTATTATTTTCACAACAAAAATATCGATATAGATGTATAGAGACGATGAAAACTGTCGCTATAGGATCTATAGCGACACCTTTGTTGTGAAAATAACATTTTCAGTTGTGGATTTAATAATTTCCTTAATTTTTTATCCCTAATTTTAAAGAATACATCAACAAATAATTATCCAATAATTTCGCTATCCTTATTAGACTCTCTATTTTAATCATTTTACTCTCCGGTGTGAGGGAATCAAAAAATTATTAATGATATTTCACACCCTCATTTAAGTGGATAATTTATCAATCATACATATCTTAATATTTTTTTATTACTTTATTTTTAAATAATAAAATTAATATTGACTTATTTTTTAAAAATTAATTTCAAAAGTATTCAAATTCAGAGGTATTCTAGTAATTTTATGTATGTATATGTGTTACACTACATATTACATATACATAACAAGAGAGAGCTGTATATTCAATTAATTACCAAGTTACTTTAGGAACTTTGACTACTAAGGCTGTTTTGGGAAAAATATTACTAATAGTAATTGATTATAAGATGGTGACATAATGATCTTTGATTTTAATTGAATATATCCAGTCTAGTGACTAGTGCTAACTCCTTATATGGTGCGTGAGAGTGACTCCTATTTATTTAATGTTTTTGATTTATGAAAGACGATGATTCCCTGCAAGTGGGTTGGTTGCCGCCTTGCCGGTGACAGTTACACTCTAACTATTAACAATATGTATGTTTATAATAATTATAATTCGATATTAATGTATGAGATTTAATATAATTATAAAATTAGTTTATTATATCAAATAGTATATTGTTAAAATATTATTAATTATAATTATTCTAGTAATTTGCAATTAAAAAATAGACATATAAAATTATAAAATATATCATTATCCAATTATCAAAAGTTAGAGAGTGCTCTCACATTTTTAAATTATAGGATTAGTTTATATCTTTTTTAGTTGAAGGCTTGGGATAACTTTAGATCTAAAATTATTATGAATTAGTATAATGCATGTTTATTAGACAACATAATTATAAAAAATATAAATTGTTTAAAAATATTATCAATTAAAAAAGTAAAATAAAATAAATGCATGGATCTCTTTATTTTAACAAATTATTATTTTTACAAGAAAAGGTTGGCATTTGCATAGATTTTCAGTTACATAAACGCGAAACTTTGAACATCAGCTCTAAAATATTCTATCTAATTGATCTGACTATCGGCATCACATGGACATCAATTATAAATCTATCGCATGAATATATTAATTCTGACACACACACACGTACGTACGTTTTGTTTTGATTAGTCAAGTCAGTCCACCTAGTCATACTTCATCTACTTCTTTTGTCTCAACCAAATACAGTAATATACATACATGTATACGACTCTGTATACAAATCTTGAGTGGGAGGAGTATATATATACACGTATGTCCTCCGTATAAGTACATATACTGAAATCTACATACATACGTGTCCATTAATTGCCGCTAATTAAGTCCATTAATGTTTCAACATATAGTCCATTTCCTCAAATTTGGTTCATCCATACTACCTCTGTTTTCAAAGTATTATCGTTTAAAATTTTTATACATAGATTAATAAAATTATTTAATACAATTTCTTTCGTTTCTATTTAAATAATATTTTAAAAATAGGTACAAGAATTAAGATAATAATTATAAAATATTAAATATAGTACTCAATTATCTATAATATCCTTAAATCATTAATTTATCATAGCACAAGAGTTTAAAGTACCAAAAAAAATAGGTAGAGTAATGAGGGGTAATTTTAGAAAAATTATCATTAATTCTCCTAGACTTGAACAAACGTCAATTAATTAGAGATAAATAAAAAACTCTAAAACGTCATTTAAATAGGGACGGAGGGAGTATCATTTACTCCCTCCGTTCTTAAAAGATTGTCGTTTTAGAAGAAATAATTTGTTTCAAAAAATTTGGCGTTTACAACTTTTGAGGAGAATAAATTATTTATTTTTCTATACTATTACCCCTACATTCTCTCATTGTCCCAATAAATTATCTTTCATGTATTAATAGTTTTCAACTTCCCATAAAGGGGTAGTGATGGAATTTTAAATAAATTTTACTTGATAAATGATATTTTCTTAATCCTTGTGCCAAAACTTTAAACAACAATCTTTTAGGAACCAAGGTATTAACAATTAAAATTTATTTAAAATTCCATCACTACCTATTTATGGAAAGTTGAAAACTATTAATACAAGAATGATAATTTCTTGGGACAATAAGAGAAGGTATGCGTAATATAGGAAATAAAATAATATATTTTTCTCGAAAGTTATAAACGACAAACATTTTAGAACAAATATTTTCTTATAAAATGACAATCTTTTAGGAATGGATGAAGTATTATAAAGATTTTAATTTTTTGTAATTATTCCTTTGGTGCTTTTGGATCATAAATACAAATACATGATGATCAAGAATTTATTTACTTTCCCCTATTGCCCTTATTTTTCCTCCATATTTTAATTTCATTTCTTTTTTCTCTCACCTCTTTTTCTATTTTTTCCCTATATATTTTTTACTCTCACAGTAGGGGCAGATCCAGCCTGAAAGTTCAGTGGGGTTAAATTCGAAAAAAAATTTATTCAAAAATAAAAATTTAATAAAATGAATCATAAAATTAAATAAACCTCAAATATTATTTGCAATAACATTTTTCGAGGTTTTATTACTTAAAATTATTGCATGATAGACTCGTTTTTAATAATTAAAAAAATATCATATATCAATAATATTAAAATATTCACAAATTTTAAGGCTCAGTGAAACAAAATAAGTAGAGTACTATAGTTATATTAGTACACTACTATTATGTTATTGAAAAAAAAATATGTTACTATCTTGTTAATACGATAGATAAACAATTTAATATACTTTAAAATATTTAAATTTGATTAAGTAACTAGTGGATTGTTCCACAACAGTTGGCGACATTATTGGGAGAAAATAAATATAATGATATTGATCTAGAATTTTATACTACTACTAATGAAATGAGAGCACCCACCTGCATAATATAGAAATATTTACTAGACACTATTTTTTTTCTTGAAAAAATCGGGTAAATTATAGAAACTCTAACCGAAATCTTTTACAATTTGAAGTAACCGTAACTCCTCTATTTTTAATTTTACTTTATTGGTATTCAGGAGAAGTAAATAGATAAAGACAATAAAATACTTCAATTTTTATAGTAATATTTTATTTTAATAATATAAGAGTATATTATTTTTTTTAATAGCATAATAGTAGTGTACTAATATAATTGTAATATATTATTTATAAATATATTAATAAGAATAGTATATATATATATATATATATATATATATATATATATATATATATACGAAAAGTTTCAAGAGCATAATTCTTAAATAGCATAATGCCTTAAGTAGCATAATTTTATCAAAACGACGCCGTTTTATAGGGACGCGGTGACATTTTTGTAAATACGCAGTGGCATGGCATTTATAAAAATGCCACCGCGTCCCTATAAAACGGCGTCGTTTTGATAAAATTATGCTGCTTAAGGCATTATGCTATTTAAAAATTATGCTCTTGAAGCTTACCGTCTAATTATATATATCCGGACCTGCTTAAAATACGGATTTTTTTTTAAACAACTAAAAAAAGATAAATAATATTTTATATGTATCCAAATCACACCCAAAATATTGTAGTATAAAAAAAATCTAGTTTCATAAAATATTAAAAAAAATAATAATTGTTTTAAAAAAAAACAAAAAAAAATTTATTTTCGTATTTAAAGAAAATTTAGGAGTCCAAATAGGAACCTAAATCTCTCTCTCTCTGTATATATGAAGAGATAAAAGTTCAGTGGGGGCATGTGCCCTCTCCCCGCCCCCCGGCTTTGGGTCCGCCCATGTCTCACAGTTTCCTTTTCTCCCCTATCCTATCTAAATCTATATATATATATATATATGCAGAGGTCAAAATCAGGCTGCGCCCTTCCTCGCGTTGTAAGTGGAAACTAGTACAAATAATAATTAAGGTCATACTCCTACCACGAAAGTGCATATTTGCTGTGCTTTTAAGGTCATTCAGATACACTCTTGTCAATGATAACTTTATTCTTTGTATTTATTAATAGTCACACGGACCTTACAGTCTTACACGCGTGATTTATCTGTCTCAGTATAACAGAAAACATTTTAATAATTAATAAGTTAAATAAGATGTAAAAATTATTCATTAAACCAGTTAAAATAATCAAAATTTATTATTCACTTAAATTGATTATAACAATATAATTATCAACTATGAAATTAAGTAGAGGGCATATATTATACTAGTATATGCTCGTGCCTAAAGGCACGGTGTAAAAAAAAAAATTTTAAAAATATTACATTACCTAAAGACACATACCACCACAATTCACCATACTATTATAGAATAATTAATACATATTCAATCATCAACACATATTCAACTACCAAAACATCGAGCTAGTCGGTACCAAAACATCGGTAGAATTTCCTTTAAAAATAGATATCTAAAAAATTCTAAACTTGTGTACAAAACTTACAATTATCAATACATATCCAAACCACTAAAAAAATTATCATTCCATACTCAAAAATCATCATAATTATGTATAATTAGTTAACTTTACAAAAGACATAACGGGCAAAATACACACATCAAGCTAGTTGTTACTAATTTTAAAATTTTTTGACAGAGTTTCCTTAAAAAATCGATATCCAGACAAATATAAACATGTCTATAAATTTTACAATTATCCATACATATCCAAACCATCAAAAAAACAATCATTCCATACCCAAAATCATCATAACCATGTATAATTAGTTAACTTTACAAAATACGGAACAAAAAAAATACATACATGAAGAAATTAATACATAGTCAATCATCAACACATCCAACCACCAAAACATCAAGCTAGTCGCTACTAATTTCAAGAAATTTCGACAGTGTTCCTTTTAAAAATAGATATCCAGATAAATCTAAACATGTTTACAAAATTTACAATCATCCATACATATCCAAATCACCAAAAAAAACCATCATTCCATACCCAAAATCATCATAACCAAGTATAATTAGCTAACTTTACAAAAAGCGGAACACAAAAAATACATACATGCAGAAAATAGAGAAACAACATGTTGAGCATAAAACCCTTTACTTTACAGCTTACACCAAGTATATTATTTACATCTTACATCATGTATCCTTCAATATATACCTGAAAATAGTTGAAATTTAAAAATTATTAAAATATGTGAGTCAAAATAAAACAATTGTAAATCCGAAACATAAAACCCCTTACTTTACCTTGAATTATCTAAAAAATAAATGAGCACACATATTTGTATGTAGGGGGAATGAATTAGATTGATATAAGTAAGAATTTAGAGAGATTGTAACAAATAATTAATTTTTTTAGGAAAAGATATGGACTTACAATCAAATAAAGTTTTCTTAGTACTATTTCAACAAACGATTCATTTGCTTAATGATTTAAATCATAAATCTGTATTGGTATGGTGTGTGAGTTTGATTTGCGAGTGTTTGATTGGTTACAGTTATGTGTGTGTGTGTGTGTGTGTGTGTGTGTGTTTGTGTGTATTATGTGTGTTGTGTGTCTGCATGAGAAGTAGAGAAATATAGTCTTAGTAATAGAGACTTTCACACCTAGATAATTGTTTGGTCAATGGTAGGTTAGTAATCGCCAAAGGTGGACATGTCAGTACTGGATTGCATATCATTTAACTCTCTTAAATGTCTTTTTCATCCCTTTAAACCTTCTCTTCATCAATATCCTTAATGTTCTCGTATCAATACGAACACACTTTGTCCAATGAGGAGAATGCACAACCACCTATATTATTTACATAAACAATAAAATTAACACTATTTATATTATAGGAATAGTAAAGTTATTTTGATGCAGTGACAGAAAAATAGATTTACCTGATTACGTCGGCCCCATCCACAAAGGTCCATTGTATATATCCTATTGTTCTCGTTGACAAATTCACTCCAATCCTACAAAGAATGAACCTCATTGTAAAATTAAAAGTTGAAATGTTGAAAAGATTACATAATTTAGTAGAAATAAACTTGTTTAAACTATACCATTTAATTGTCGTAAGAATATCATAATAAAATTTCTGGGTAAACAATATTTGTGGTGTAATTCGACCCATCTTCCGGAAGGAGGACAGTAATACGATCCGCAAATGTGCATCTAGATAGTGTCACATAAAGGTGTCCATGACTAAAAACAGATGTTCGCAAATCAATCCCAACGAACTTGACAGATTGTCCTTGGGCTTTATTGATTGTCATAACATAAGTTAATCGGATAGGAAACTGACGTCTTGTCATTCGAAAAGGCAAGTCCAAAGATGTTGGTGTCAATGATATTCTCGGAATGAATACTAAATTACCAATTTTATCTCCATTTAATATCCGAGCTTCGATTACCCTTGAGGCACATCTAACAACCATCAATCGCGTGCCATTACAAAGTCCATCTTTCGGTGCAATATTTCGTAACAACATTATTGGGCATCCAACTTTCAACTCCAATTTAAACGGTGGTAACCCTGAAGGATTCAGGGAGTTTAAGTACTCGTTAGGATATCGATTCCTAATGGTATGATGAAGCTCATCACCTTCAGACATTTTATCTGCAGCTAAAAAAGTAATTATTTCTCCTGAAGTAATATTCAATGCTGCAGCATTTATATCACTGACGTCATCATTGCGAGCGGATAGAATTGTCCGTTCAGTGAGGAAGGTTGGAGTCACTATACCAATCACATCAAATTGTGGATAAATTCTAAATATCAATTCATTTAGATTATGACATCGGTTTATTGTAGATGGAAGTTGCACAATTTCTTGTGGATTGGTCCCAATCTAAAAAATAAAAGTATAATTATTCACAAAATGAGATTTAATTCAAAGTATCATGTTATGAAAATTCAATTTAAGGTAGAATGAAATATTACCTCCATCAAGAATTGAGCAAAATTAATATTTTGAACGTCTGTGCGAGTTAATCGCATGTTTAAACCCAGAGTCAAAACACATATATCTTTTCATAGCGAAGACCGTCTCAATGATGCACCAACAATTTGCTCGCGAACGCCTTTAGGAATAACAGGCAATATTTGTCGAAAGTCTCCACCTAGGACAACAGTGATACCTCCAAAAGGTCTTTTATCGTCTCTGATATCTTGAAGGGTGCGATCGACTGCCTCAACACAGTATCGATGTTGCATAGGAACTTCATCCCATATATTAGCTTTGTTTTTCTAAACAAATCGGCATGTATTGATTGTTTAGTGAACCCACATATTGAATTATCTAGGGTGTCCAAAGGAATACAAAATGTAGAATGTGCAGTGCGCCCCCTACCAATAACAACGATGCAATACCAGATGAAGCCACAGTAACAACAACATGTCCATAGCTACGCAATTTGGTTGCAATGGTATTGTACAAAAACGTTTTTCCCGTCCCAGCACCTCCACTCAAAAAGAAAGTAGTTGCTATGTTTTCACATACTGACGTTGTGACAGCAGTATAAGAAACAAGTTGTGCATCATTAAGTTTGTCAACATTAATTTGTGCATCAGACTGTTGTGCTTCATTCAGAAGTTGTTGGTGCTCAAACAGTAATCTATTTCCAACTATTGCATTCCAATTTCCAGTTGGTTGTGGCATGGGTGGAAAGTCAACTAAACTCTTCCCTGACTCATAGAGCAATTGATTTATCAAATATAAGCCATAATCTTCAATATGATCATCAGTTGGATTCAAAATACCAAACATAGTACGAATTATGTGTGCTAAATCATCACATATATGTGCTGAGAATTGCTTCCACAATTCAAATGGATGCAATGGAAAGCATTCCGTTAGAATTATAACAAATAGTCTCCTTAATTGGTATCCCGTTCTCATAATTGCTGCCTCTTGAAGACATTGTATCCATTCTTCATCATCTTCAAGAAGTCCTCTTGCAACACATGCTGACTTGAATGTATCATGCATAACATTATTTACCGTGCGTAGCCAGTCAAATGAAGTTGGTCCTCTAACAACAGTTAGAAGCAAACGCAAATAAAACCGCTCACCTGAATTAGGGCTAGCAAAGTACATTCTACCAATTGCATAACCCCTTTGTCTTGGAGTCCATTTATTGATAGACTTGTTCCAAAGAAATTTTTCTGGAAATTCCTGATAAGTTAATACACGGGCAGATTCATTTGTAGCGCAACAATCAATAAAGCCCGTTAGAGTTGTTTTTTGATGTGCACCTTTAGAAAGGATCATATCAAAAGATTCAGCAGGGTTAAAGACCACACGATGCATCCTAGGCAAATGAAGTGCCAATCTTACAACTGAAGGAATCTCTTCATGTAAAGGATTACCAAACAATCGCCACGCGGCTTCTGGAGGTCCAATATACCTAGCATCAAGATATTATTGGATCTCATTAATTCCTCCAAGTACCATTGTTGCGCGATCATGTCCTTTATAAATATACTTGTGAATGTATTTTACACATCTAACTCCTGCACAAACTTCAACATTGATATGACAATTGAACATTCTTGATAAATACGGATTATGTGGCACAACGTCTCTATTATCAATTTCTTGCCCCCTCACGATGTACTTCTAACCAGTATTACGACGACGATAGACAGGATATCCATCAGAGTCCATACTTGTTGATTCAACAAATGATCGAGGGTACCGCTTGGTACACAACCCATTTTCCATACATGGTGCTTGTGGATTTCGAGCACCACATGGTCCGTGTACTATGCAACCTATAATTGTTTCAAAAAGCAATGGGTCAGTTTGACAATCCGAAAATTCAGCACACACTACTCTGTCCACTTGAGCACATGTTTGAATTTTATCTGAACCATGAAGGAACAAAAGTGCATGCATGTGCGGTAACCCCTTTTTTTGGAATTCAATTGTAAAAACATGCGCCACTTTTCTACCAAAGACGTTGTTTGTTTCTATCTCCTTCATCAAAAAATTCCGCTTCAACTCAAAAACACAGGCCACTAAATCAGGACGGTCAGTAGGGATCTGATTTGGCAATAGTGATTTAGTAATTTCAGGCAATTTGGGATTTGCAGTCATAGTTAGAAAAATATCTGGGTATTGATTATACCGCGTGATAGCCATTGAATCTTGAAAAATTTCAAACATATGTCTTGCACTACCAGTGAATGAAGATGGCAAAATCATTCGTTGACCAACTTGTTTAGGACCAAGCTCATCTGCACAAACATCTGTAAGACCTTGGTAAAGTTCTGCACGAAGCTTCGATTGATTCAACTTGTACTATGTCAACCGATTTTGTTCAGTAGCGGCCCAAGCATCTACTATAAATTCTTGAAATAGTTTACCGGCTCTTAAAATTATTGAATACTCAATGTCACGTTAGAACATACGATAACTGTAATATTGCAATTGTGTCAATCAAGCAGATGAAGGTCGACCTTGGGAAGCGTTCCACTGTTTCAAATCTGGATTCCATCCTAGCTCACCATAAGGGAACAATACCACATAATGCAATGGCAAATAGGCCGGATGACACTCATTAATTTGCATCAAACCATTATCTCCTCTCAAATGTAACATAATATCTCTCATTCCACTTGATTCAGTTCCATCTCCCGGTTATATTACCGCAATCTCATCGGTTGTTGGGAGATTATATCGACGCCGGTCTGTTACAGAACTGTAGTGGAGATAGGCCGGTAAATTCACCCCCGTCAATTCCAATTCACTTAAAATTGTGTGAGCCTGCCGAAATTTTATGGGAAATAGATTTACTTGCAATAAACAATCTTGTATGGTTTTCAAAACATCTCTTCTCAAGTTAGGATTTTTGTTGCTGCGAACATCTAAAGCTGAATTAGGATCATAAATGTACAGTTGAGAGTAAATTGGTTCACACCCTGGCTGTGGCATAAGCGATCCTGTTCGATGGCGTAATTCTCCATGGATGGTGAATGTTCTAAGCCCCCTCTCGGCAATTAATCTGTCATCCAATGTAGCACCAAGACTCGTAAACGCATTAGCTGCATTATACTCTCGTGTGTGCTGTCGAAATGATTTTGATTGTTCATCATTGCCATCATACAATGCTTTAAGCATTAAATGAGGTGTAATAAGTGGTGGTAGTCTAATTTTTCCTTGTAAACAACATTTACCAAAGAGAGGATTTGATACAGATGATTTTGTTAATTTTTCAGCAAGCCAGTGTAAGGCAGAACAATGAGGACATGTTCGATTCATCAAGCCGAGGAAATGACGATCTGGAATTTCATGGTTTCGAGGATTAAATGCAACATCCATAGTAACACCTTCTACTGTGTAGGCACTACAGATAAAATTATAATTGTCATACAATTTTTAAAAGGAGAACATGAATAAGACAGCAAGTGTAAGAAAAGAAAATTAAAACTTAAATTGAACACCTGGTGCCTTCATTCGGATTACGCATTTGATGGAACATGTTTGTCATATACGATTCCCCTGGGGAACGTGGGGAGAATGGTTCCATGACAGTTGTTGTGCTTTTGTATAGGTTTTGAGGAGGCAGGTCTTGGAGCATGGTAGTCACAGGTGACAACCTTGAGATATTTGTTGGTGTGCCTTCTTCAAGATTTTGAGGAAGATTTTCTTGATTCATGATGGCCACAGACAACCACCGTGAAACAATTGTTGTAGTATCTTCATTAAGATTTTGAAGCAAGGTGGCTGACGATGACTCTAAACTATTTGTTAGCACTATACTGTCTATTTCAGGATGTGAAATTTTGGTAGACAAAGTCATTGGTTGAAGGAGAGACCTTTTATTTGATTCTCGTTCTAGGCATGCTCGGCGACGACGGCTCGGTGGTAAAGAAGGAAAAAATCTAGGCTGAACGGGGTCAAAATGTTTTGATCGCTCTCTTTCGTGACATGCAAGTTGTCCCAGTTGACGTTTGGAGCACTCATTTTCTTTCCCAGCATAACGTATTTTTGGAGCAAGCCTTGCACATTGCGTCAATGTTGATTTTGATATAACATTATAGTTTTGTGGCTAAATCACAAACTCATAAAAAATTAATTATTATTTTGTTGATTTAACGTATATCGTATCGTTTTCCACTTTGTATATATAGCAACGTGATGTAAAATGACAATAAAGTGCTGCATTAACAGAACTATCTACCCAATCGTTTATCAACTTTATAATTATAATAAAGTTTTTGTTTGATGCAAAAATAAAACACTATAGCCACAGTTGCATCTAGTATTATTGTTCTATAGTAGCATTAAAATTGGTAACAAAGCAACATTAAGATAAAGAAACTAAAACTCTTAACTACAAAATTGGTAAAAAATCAAAAAATCATAGTTCCTCAGTAATTCAATTGTATACACAAAATAAAAAAATAAGTAATATTAAATGAGACAAACCAAAAACATGTCGACAAATTAAACGTTCTACATGAAACAAAACTTAATTTTTTTTTTAAATTCAATAACATCCAAAACCATTGTAAAAACAGATAGAAAAGAATAGAAATAAAAGTGATACCAATTGACAATCTTTATTTGTTGTTCCTTGGCTAGAAAAGGTTGATTTCTGTTTCCCCTTAAATTTGGCATTCGCCAAAGCATTAGACCTTTTTTTCTCCTTCTGTGCAAGAACACGATAAAAAAAATGTAATATTAAATGAGACAAACCAAAAACATGTTGACAAATCAAACGTTCTACATAAAACGAAACTTAAAATTTTTAAAATTCAATAACATCTAAATCCATTGTAAAAACAGAGCGAAAAGAATATGATTAAAAGTGATACCAGTTGACAATCTTTATTTTTTGTTCCTTGGGTAGAAGAAGTTGATTTTTGTTTCTCCGTAAATTTGGTATTCGCCAAAACATCAGATCTTTGTTTCTCCTTTTGTGTAAGAACACGATAAAAAAAAATAATATTAATTGAGACAAACCAAAAACATGTTGACAAATCAAACGTTGTACATAAAATGAATAAGATTAAAAGTGATACCAGTTGGCACTCTTTATATTTTGTTCGTTGGCTAGAAGAGGTTGATTTTTCTTTCTCCTTAATTTTGGCATTCTCCAAAGCATCAGACCTTTTTTCCTCCTTCTAGGTAAAAAAACGCTACTTAAAAGCAAAAAAAAAAAGGAATGAGAAATAGGTGTAAGGATACACTACCTCACGTATACGGAGACAATTTAGTTCATACTCATTGCGAATTACCACTCCTACATTATTCTGACGAAGTATTCGAACCTGTAGGCAAAAAAAAGTTGAATAGTAAATAAGTTGGTAAAAAGATAAGATAAAAAGTAAGAAAATGAAAAAATTATCATACGGTATTTTCGAGGTCGTCATCCATCTGTCACGACATTATTGAAAATAACTTAAAATAAATAAGTTATTAAAAAAATCAATAAGATTTATTTAGAGAGAGTTAATCAGATAATAAACTTATACCACCAAATATAACAACATCATCCATTGGTCGATGATTGTGCAGTTGAAACGGTCGTAGCTACACAGTAAATTTCATAAGTTATGGATAATGAACATCAATTACATAATATACATACACATCCAATTTCAAGAACCAAAATAACCAACTCAACCTAAATTACCCTACAAATTTCACAAAATGAACACTCGATAATAACCAACTTAACATCGATTCCATCCTAACATTCAAAATAAAAAAAAAACCAATTTCATCATAACTATAAACCTTTTTATAATAAAAATAAAACAGCCAAATTTAAAGACACCCAATTTTAAAAAACAACCTAACATTCGTGTGCAAATGTGTGTGTGCACTACTGCTGTGAAATAGAGATACAGATAGATAGAGTGAGAACACAAATTATACTCCCATTGTAAAAAAAACAAATTTAAAACACCCAAAGTTAAACTGAAGTTGTCGGAAATAGATAAAACTTATGATGAAATAGATTAGAATTTTTAACTAAAGCTATTCGAAAACTTAAGTTAAAAATTTCAAGGTATAACGGATACTAATGGTTGATTCACTTGATAAAAAATTCATGATAAAAATAATTTTAATTTACACCACAACTCAGTTGATTCGTACAATTAAAAAAGGAAAATTAGACCCAATACGTACATGGTAAGAGGTTGTTTGAAAACGAAACTATAGAAAGTCATCAAGCATTCCTTTTATAGAAAAGTATCATCCACGCACCCTTAAAGAAGCTCAAGCTAAGTTTAATGGTTTTTAGTTTGGTATTTTTCAACAAATCGGACAATGTCAGAACTTCCCCTACTTTAAATTTTTAAATTACCCTTTATAAGACCTCAACCCGAAGTTCCTTAATATTTGTTGACGTATATCTAAAAACCACTAAGTTATTTAATACTGTTCTTTTTTAGCTTTTAGTATTTCATTTTCTTTTAATAGGCCAGACTTTTCTATATTAACTTCTTCCAGATGTTATTGCCTGATGTTTGAAATACACGTATGCTTTCTAGATGATCATAACCTACAATCAATAATGAAAAGTTTGAGCAAGAGTACCAATTATTTGAGCAAGAGGCAGTATATGTGTTCTGGTGAGAAAAAGAGGTTTTTTATTTGTTATTTATTTATTTTTATTAACAGATATGAGTTTAGTTCAATTAAGAGGTAAGAAAAATGTGACGCCCCCAAAACAGATATACAACACCTATTCTGAGTCGTCAATAACATGGTAGAGAAACAACTACAACTTTATTAATACAACATAAAAACTGTGAGTGTAAATACAAATATTGTCATCTAGACAATATCCACACTCAAATAAGTCCTCATTACAATTATTGGAACAATATTTTACAAAAAAATGGTGAGGACTACTAAAACAACTTCCTAGAACCTTCATTCCATACCCCGACTAGTACCTGCTACATTCTCGCCTCCTGAGAAGAAAATGGAATAACAAGGAAAAGGGTGAGCTCAACTAGCCCAGTAAAGAATATTATGACTATGATAATATACAACAAATTATCGTTAGTCTTCAACAGGGAAAAATTTAATAGAATACAATAGACAACAAGTTTTAATTCAATATTCGCAGCGAAAAATAATAATTCATAGAGAAGTTACGTAGAGAATGAAATCTACGATTATCTATGAATTTAAAAGCCCATCATCAACATTTTATCTCTGTAATATCAATCAATAAATATCTTGAATCAAATAGTCATCTTTGCACTACAGGCCAAAGATATTCATCAGTTGGTCATGTTCACCTCAACACCTGTTCATCTTTGCACTACGGGCCAAAGATATTCATCAGAAATCATTCATCTTTGCACTACAGGCCAAAGATATTCAGTTATATCATCATTTAAGACTGAGGATGATGAAAAATATTTTAAAGAAAACGAATCCAGTGAAACAAAATAACAAATATTAAGGATTCGTATTTCGATTTATCCATGTCCAAAAATACCTTATAAATAATCATAGTGAAGTAAAATTCAAGAATGATCAAAACATGGATACAATCAAAGCTAGTATCCAGAATAGATATTTAGACGAAAAGAAGGAAATTTCATTTTTTGGTGAATAGTAACTCGTGAATAGTAACTCGTGAATAGTAACCCCGACATGAAAAGTTCCAAATTTGATAAAAAGTTCAGATCAATACTTTGGCATAATGATATTGAAGAAAATAATATCATTTAAGAAGAAATAACATCCCTTACCTCGAAAAGACGGTACTTCTGACTGGAATACTAGATATAGTGCTGAAGAAAACTTGCACCGTATAGCAACACTCAAAGTATCAAATACTCACAAGAATACGCTCGATATAGAGAGAGAAATAGAAAGAAACTTGTGTTTCTGGTGTGATTTTCAATTCTAACCTAAGCACCCTATTTATAGAAAAATGCTTAGAACACCAAAGCAGAAAATTTAATATAATAATAATATATTTATCAAATTTTTCTTAGCCCACCTCTAGACATCTGATCTCAGCCCATTTATATCACATGTTAGCCCACTTAAATGCCAAAAAACGTTTTTCTTCAAAATAATAAATAAAACTTCCAAAAATCAATTATTTCGGAACTTCAGAACTTCAATAATTCATAATAAATAGTTCTTTTATCAAAAAATTTGAATCTTGCGAGTTTTTATAGGAAATTCAATTCTCTACAACTTTGCAGAAGAAAGTTTTTCCAAATTCTAAACAAAAATTGACCGAAATTCACAAACGGGCGATTTTACAGTCAATAATAAATTTTCGGTCAAGAATTATGTCCACCAACACACAAAACATGTGTTAATCATTTAATGCCACAAAAATACTCTTCTTCTTTATATACTCATATATCCCACATTCATTGTAAAAATACCACCATCAATATATTATTAAAATAATATATTTAAATGAATTATTTTATCAGAAAAAGATAAAATATTAATTTTTAACAATTGTCACATTAAAATTTTTCTCTATCTATATCCACATAAAATCACTATTTTCCTCATCATATAAATCAATAATTAATTATACACAAATAATATTACAGAACCACAGTACTGGCAACCAGGCAGTTCCCATGTTATCCTTACTGGGGCTTTCCAATAAGGATTTTTCCTTACTGGCGCGCAATTAGATGACCAAACCTCTCCTTAGACAGAACTTTCTAGACATTGCCAATAATGTTATCTAATAATATTATTCAGATAATATGAATTATTGCTCCGATAATGAAAAATACTGCGTAGTGACAATTATTGAAACAACAGTAATATAAAATATCAACGCAGCAATTATTGAATTAATAAAATACAATATTGAACAGTAATTACTGTAATAATTATTGAGTAGTGCCTTCTTACGTAAGAATCAATAATTGGTGCAATACCGTGTGCTACGCGTATTACCGTGTTTTAACCACCGAGTATTCCAACAGTATTAACGGTAACAACTACGCCGTTATTTATAAACAACTTATTTTTGTCGTTTTCTTCATCCAATCGCTTTCTGTTATGGGGCCCACACAAGGCTGCGCCGTCGTACGAATATTCCCCGACAACAAGAATATTCCACGACCAAACAAATATTCTCCGACAATAATGAATATTTTATAACCACTTGCTTATTTAAAATATTTGCGCATTTTACCCATAACTAACCACATTAATCAAATCAACTCTTACTATTTCAAAATAATAAATAGAGGAAATTAAATTTTATTTATTAATAATTTGGGGTCTTACAACCTCCCCTCCTTATGAAATTTCGTCCTCGAAATTGACATACGTACCTGGTGTTTCGAAAAGATGAGGATACCTCGCTTTCATTTTCGTTTCCAACTCCCAGGTCATTTCCTCAATAGCATGGTTTCTCCACAAAACTTTAACTTGTGGTATGGCCTTCGTGCGTAGGACATGCTCCTTCTTATCCATGATCTTGACAGGTACCTACTCGTACGTTAAGTCTTCAGCTATCTCGTCCGGTTCTAACTCAATAACATGGTTCGGGTCTTTCACATATTTATGAAGCACAGATATATGAAAAACATTATGAACACGAGACATACTTGGAGGTAACGCAAGTCTATAGGCCACATTTCCTACTCGATCAAGAATCTGAAATGGACCAATAAATCGTGGATTGAGCTTTCCTCTCTTCCCAAATCTTGTAACTCCTTTCCATGGAGCTACACGTAATAATACATGATCCCCAATGTCAAATTCCACGTCCTTTCGATGAAGATCCACATAACTCTTTTGTCGATCCTGTGCCGTTTGTATACGTTGTCGAATCGTTTAGATCTTCTCTGTAGTCATTCGTACCAACTCTGGTCCCAACAACGTTGCTTCTCCCACCTCATCCCAACATACTGGAGAGCGACACTTTCGTCCATACAATGCTTCAAAGGGAGCCACACCTATACTTGCCTGATAACTGTTGTTGTAGGAGAATTCCACCAATGGTAGGTACTTATCCCAACTTCCTTTAAAATCGAGGACACAAAGTCTTAATAGATCTTCAAGAGTTTGAATAGTCCTCTCTGATTGCCCGTCCGTTTGAGGATGGTATGCCGAACTGAACCGTAAATGTGACAACCCCAAAATAGGTCCATTCCACCCAACCCATTCTGAGTCGTCAAATACATGGTACAGAAAACAACTACAATTTTATTACAACAATTGTCGTGCAAAATACAACAACACATATGATGTGAGTTTGGATACAAATATATACCAAATGTGACTCATGTTTTAACCGTGGACATCACCTCACAATGACACCTTACATAAAGGTATAGTTAAAAACTGTTTTAGAAATTAGAATCTTTGGGAAGTGCTCAAGGAAACCTTCGTACATGGGAGGCCACGCGTCTAGGTTATGATAGATATCATATGGCCACAGAATTATCCTTGGTTGACCCAATAGACCCCAAAGAAAAACGAGAAGATTACTATCATATTCTTCCCAATGGTGAGTCTTCTCTTGACTTATCATTATCTCCACTGTCTCTAATTGAGAATTATACTTCAAACAAACACCAAGATTATATAGGTAGTGCCCATAGATATACTCAGCAAGTGGATGAGCACAACCTTGTCCTATGATGACACGAGGTTGTATGTCATTAGACATCTTGTATGATAGTGACAAAACACCCTTCCAACGTTGGGTTTGCCTCACCCTCAACAGCTATAGACCACCGTTCTATTTCCCTGTTATCCCCCACTCGACCCAGCTACACTTTTATTACCTGAAAGGAATTGTGAAGCAAAAGGGTGAGCACAACTAGCTCAGTAAAGAATATCATGACTAAAGATAAATAAATTATCAATAGTCTTCATCAATAATAAATCAGAGATTTAGAACATATGGTAGATGATAAAAAATTTCAACCATAATTGCAGCGGAACATGCAATCCATTAGAAGAGTCAAATAGACCATAAAGTCCATTATCTCTTCCATGTTAAAAATCCACCAACAATGTTTTATCCATGTAACATCACTCAATAGTTCCTTTCCACAATCATATGAATAACTCATAATCATAATTGTGACTCTAAATTTTTCTTCGCACCCAGGACGAAGAATATTTTCATCACATGTCTTTACCTGAAACATCAAAGATCATGGTTATACCAAATCACAGTTCCTGTTCATAATCATACTAACAAATCCATCTTTGCACTACGACCAAAGATATTCAACAACAGTTTATCTTTGAACTACGGGCCAAAGATATTCATCAACAGACCATCTTTGCTGTAAGACCCCGAATTTTATGAAATAAAAGTATTCAATTTTTCTTATAATTACTATTCAGTAAATGGTTAAATTGATAAATGTTAAAGTTAAGGGTGATATATGATTTTTTTCAAAATACACAAGTGGTTATAAAATAATCATTGTTGTCGGGGAATATTCGTTTGGTCGTAGAATATTTTTTCTGTCGGGGAATATTCGTACGACGGCACAGCTATTTGTGGGCCCCATAACGAATAACTGTCGGGTGAAGAAAACGACAAATTTGAGTTTTTACAAATAACGACGTAGTTGTTACTGTTAACACTGTTGGAATACCCGGTGATTAAAATACAGTAATACGCGTTATTGCACAGTAGCACACGGTATTGCACAGTATTTTTAAAATTATTGATTCTTACGTAAGAAGGCACTACTCAATAATTGTTACAGTAATTACTGTTCAATATTTTATTTTATTGATTCAATAATTGCTACGTTGAAATTTTATATTGTTGTTGTTCAATAATTGTTGCTACACAGTATTTCCCATTATCAGATCAATAATTCATATTATTTGAATAATATTATTAGATAACATTATTGGCAATGACTAGAAAGTTCTGTCTAAGGAGAGGTTTGGTCACCTAATTGCGCGCCAGTAAGGAGAAATTCTTATTGGAAAGCCCCCTCTTTCCTGGGAACGACCTGGTTGTCATAAATGTGATTCTGTAATATTATTTGTGAATAATTAATTATTGATTTATATGATAAGAAAATATTTATTTTATGTGGATATAAATGAGGGATATATTTTTGTGGTTAAAATGAAGTAGTTAATGTTGAGGTTTTTATCAGTATTTTTGTCGGAATGGAGGTATTAAAAATCAGGGTTTTTGAGATATTTTGCGGGGGTTATAATTTTTAATCCGACCGTTGGATCGTAGTAATATTTGGATATGTTATACATATATAAGTTGAGTATATGTCCACAAATTTTGAACCGTTAAAAATGAACGTATGATTTATTATGAATTTTATAAGATGACTGGTTCAGAAATTATTGAATTTTTGGAGTTTATCATTTTGGTGGAAAATTCTAGAATTGGTGGGCCCCACTTATGGTTGGTGAAGAAATGTGCTGAATTATATTTCAAATGTGGTGGGTGGGAATAGTAGCAGGTAAAGCCATCAAGTTGCAGGTCAAACCTACCAAAATTTTTCTATAAATAGAGGGCTAAGTTAGAATTGAAAATCACACCAGAAACATAAGCTTTCTCTCTTTCTCTCTCTAGATTATTGAGTGTATTTTGTGAGTATTTAGATACTTGGTGAGTTACTATTCATCAGTGCAAGTTTCCTTCAGCATCATATCCGATATCCAGTCAGAAGTACTGCTCTTTTGAGGTAAGAGATAGTAAGGGATTTTAAGGGTTGTTATGTTTTTCAGTTTCGTAATTTTTCTGAACTTCAAAAATTCTGAAAAAATTTAAAATGATATTTTGATGAGTTTTCTTGATTGTGTCCAAAAATGGTGATTTTTGGATGTATAGATTGAGAGTTATGAATTTTATGAGAAAAGACTATTTTAGAAGTAACAGCTTATAATTCCTTGTGGTTAACTCCAAAATTGATGAAATTTTTATTGGGAGTACATGAATATGATAGGAGTATACTCTGTGAATTTCAGAATTTTTAGACAAAAGTACAATTTTTGATAAATGTCTAAATATTCGACTATTTTGGCCATATGAAAAATAGTAAATGACTTTTAAAAATTCTGAGAAAAATATATGTTCACTATGGGACTATATTATGCTAAATCCCAGAAAAGAAATATTTTTGGAACTGATTTGGTATTTTTCATGAAAATGGTCTAGCTATGAGTAAATGAATTAAATATGTTTTGTGAAGAAAGAAAATTGGAAAATAGGATTTTATGGCTTGAGAATCCTATATGAGGTATATGCAGATTTTTGATGAGAGTTTTGGTTATTGATGATGAAATTGTAAGAGTTGGCATTTTATGATGATTAAATGCATTAATTAGTAAAGTGTAAACAATTAAAATAAATTGTTTATAAATTTAAGTAATGTTATTCTTTCAATATCATTATACCGAAATATTGGTATGAATTTTATTGTAGAATTTCTATCTTTTGTGTCGGGGTTACTATTCATGAGTTACGAATATTACTCTTGAGATTAAAACTATATGTTGATCATATTATTTTTATCATCATATATAACATTTTTATAACCCTGATGTTGAAATTCTCTTTCACTGGAGTGTAAAGATGGATAGATTATTGGTATGATCATGACTAGGGTTCTCTTTGGCCTGTAGTGCAAAGTTGAATTGTGACTGGTATGATCATGACCATTGAATTTATAATTGAATATCTTAAGCTTAAGTGCAAAGGTGAATTGATCAACATGGTTATAATTATTGTTTATATAAATTCTAAAATGATTATAATTCTTTGAGATATTAATATATTTGGCATGTAGTGCAAATATGAACTGTTGATGAATATCTTTGGCCTGTAGTGCAAAGATGATTTGTTGTTGAATATCTTTGGCCTGTAGTGCAAAGATGAACTGTTGTTGAATATCTTTGGCCAGTAGTGCAAAGATAAACTGTTGACGAATATCTTTGGCCCGTAGTGCAAAGATGGATTTGTTAGTATGATTATAAACAGGAATTGTGATTTGGTATAACCATGATCTTTGATGTTTCAGGTAAAGACAGGTGATGAAAATATTCTTCGTCCTGGGTGCGAAGAAAAATTTATAGTCACAATTATGATTATGAGTTATTCATATGATTGTGGAAAGGAACTGTTGAGTGATGTTACATGGATAAAATATTGTTGGTGGATTTTTAACATGGAGAAGATAATAGACTTTATAGTCTATTTGACTCTTCTAATGGATTGCTCGTTCCGCTGCAACTATGGTTGAAATTTTTATCATTTACCATATGTTCTAAATCTCTGATTTATTGTTGATGAAGGCTATTGATAATTTAATTATCTTTAGTCATGATATTCTTTACTGAGCTAGTTGTGCTCACCCTTTTGCTTCACAATTCCTTTCAGGTAATAAGAGTGTAGCTGGGTCGAGCGGGGGTAACAAGGGAATAGAAAAGTTCATTTAGTAGTTATATTTGGTGAATCCAATAGGGTAAGGTGTACCCAACGTTGGAAGGGTGGTTTGCCACTATCATACAAGATGTCTAACGACATACAACCTCGTGTCATCATAAGACAGGGATGTGCTCATCCACTTGCTGAGTATATATACGAGCACTACCTATATAATCTTGGTGTTTGTTTAAAGTATAATTTCAATTAGAGACAGTAGAGATAATGATATGTCAAGAGAAGACTCACCATTGGGAAGAATATGATAGTAATCTTCTCGTTTTTCTTTGGAGTCTATTGGGTCAACCAAGAATAATTCTGTGGCCATATGATATCTATCATAACCTAGACGCATGGCCTCCCACGTACGAAGGTTTTCTTGAGCACTTCCCAAAGATTCTAATTTCTAAAACAGTTTTTGACTATACCTTTATGTAAGGTGTTATTGTGAGGTGATGTCCACGGTTGGAACATGAGTCATATTTGGTATATATTTGTATCCAAACTCACAGCATATGTGTTGTTGTATTTTGCACGACAATTGTTGTAATAAAATTGTAGTTGTTTTCTGTACCATGTATTTGGCGACTCAGAATAGGTTGGATGGAATGAACCTATTTTGGGGTTGTCACAGGTGGTATCAGAGCTTGGGGATATGATCTCTGGCGGAGATCGGGGAATACAACTAGGAGGGGAGAGATGAGTAAATCCTTCGCTAGTGTGTCCTACCTAAGCTTATTTGTTGGTCAGTCATAATATCGGGATATTATGTGATATGTTAATTTGTTAAATTAACACTTGTTTTAAAGCTGTATTCTAGAATGTTATTTGAAATACAGGAGATGAGCAATGGAGAAATTATGATGACAGAGAAGATGGAAATTGAAATGAAAGGAAGGTATTCTCAACTCTTTGAAATACCAGGTACGTAAATTTCGGGGACGAAATTTCATAAGGAGGGGAGATTGTAAGACCCCGAATTTTATGAAATAAAAGTATTCAATTTTTCTTATAATTACTATTCAGTAAATGGTTAAATTGATAAATGTTAAAGTTAAGGGTGATATATGATTTTTTTTCAAAATACACAAGTGGTTATAAAATAATCATTGTTGTCGGGGAATATTCGTTTGGTCGTAGAATATTTTTCTGTCGGGGAATATTCGTACGACGGCGCAGCTATTTGTGGGCCCCATAACGAATAACTGTCGGGTGAAGAAAACGACAAATTTGAGTTTTTACAAATAACGACGTAGTTGTTACTGTTAACACTGTTGGAATACCCGGTGATTAAAATACAGTAATACGCGTTATTGCACAGTAGCACACGGTATTGCACAGTATTTTTAAAATTATTGATTCTTACGTAAGAAGGCACTACTCAATAATTGTTACAGTAATTACTGTTCAATATTTTATTTTATTGATTCAATAATTGCTACGTTGAAATTTTATATTGTTGTTGTTCAATAATTGTTGCTACACAGTATTTCCCATTATCAGATCAATAATTCATATTATTTGAATAATATTATTAGATAACATTATTGGCAATGTCTAGAAAGTTCTGTCTAAGGAGAGGTTTGGTCACCTAATTGCGCGCCAGTAAGGAGAAATTCTTATTGGAAAGCCCCCTCTTTCCTGGGAACGGCCTGGTTGTCATAAATGTGATTCTGTAATATTATTTGTGAATAATTAATTATTGATTTATATGATAAGAAAATATTTATTTTATGTGGATATAAATGAGGGATATATTTTTGTGGTTAAAATGAAGGAGTTAATGTTGAGGTTTTTATCAGTATTTTTGTCGGAATGGAGGTATTAAAAATCAGGGTTTTTGAGATATTTTGCGGGGGTTATAATTTTTAATCCGACCGTTGGATCGTGGTAATATTTGGATATGTTATACATATATAAGTTGAGTATATGTCCACAAATTTTGAACCGTTAAAAATGAACGTATGATTTATTATGAATTTTACAAGATGACTGGTTCAGAAATTGTTGAATTTTTGGAGTTTTTCATTTTGGTGGAAAATTCTAGAATTGGTGGGCCCCACTTATGGTTGGTGAAGAAATGTGCTGAATTATATTTCAAATGTGGTGGGTGGGAATAGTAGCAGGTAAAGCCATCAAGTTGCAGGTCAAACCTACCAATATTTTTCTATAAATAGAGGGCTAAGTTAGAATTGAAAATCACACCAGAAACATAAGCTTTCTCTCTTTCTCTCTCTAGATTATTGAGTGTATTTTGTGAGTATTTAGATACTTGGTGAGTTACTATTCATCAGTGCAAGTTTCCTTCAGCATCATATCCGATATCCAGTCAGAAGTACTGCTCTTTTGAGGTAAGGGATAGTAAGGGATTTTAAGGGTTGTTATGTTTTTCAGTTTCGTAATTTTTCTGAACTTCAAAAATTCTGAAAAAATTTAAAATGATATTTTGATGAGTTTTCTTGATTGTGTCCAAAAATGGTGATTTTTGGATGTATAGATTGAGAGTTATGAATTTTATGAGAAAAGACTATTTTAAAAGTAACAGCTTATAATTCCTTGTGGTTAACTCCAAAATTGATGAAATTTTTATTGGGAGTACATGAATATGATAGGAGTATACTCTGTGAATTTCAGAATTTTTAGACAAAAGTACAATTTTTGATAAATGTCTAAATATTCGGCTATTTTGGCCATATGAAAAATAGTAAATGACTTTTAAAAATTCTGAGAAAAATATATGTTCACTATGGGACTATATTATGCTAAATCCCAGAAAAGAAATATTTTTGGAACTGATTTGGTATTTTTCATGAAAATGGTCTAGCTATGAGTAAATGAATTAAATATGTTTTGTGAAGAAAGAAAATTGGAAAATAGGATTTTATGGCTTGAGAATCCTATATGAGGTATATGCAGATTTTTGATGAGAGTTTTGGTTATTGATGATGAAATTGTAAGAGTTGGCATTTTATGATGATTAAATGCATTAATTAGTAAAGTGTAAACAATTAAAATAAATTGTTTATAAATTTAAGTAATGTTATTCTTTCAATATCATTATACCGAAATATTGGTATGAATTTTATTGTAGAATTTCTATCTTTTGTGTCGGGGTTACTATTCATGAGTTACGAATATTACTCTTGAGATTAAAACTATATGTTGATCATATTATTTTTATCATCATATATAACATTTTTATAACCCTGATGTTGAAATTCTCTTTCACTGGAGTGTAAAGATGGATAGATTATTGGTATGATCATGACTAGGGTTCTCTTTGGCCTGTAGTGCAAAGTTGAATTGTGACTGGTATGATCATGACCATTGAATTTATAATTGAATATCTTAAGCTTAAGTGCAAAGGTGAATTGATCAACATGGTTATAATTATTGTTTATATAAATTCTAAAATGATTATAATTCTTTGAGATATTAATATATTTGGCATGTAGTGCAAATATGAACTGTTGATGAATATATTTGGCATGTAGTGCAAATATGAACTGTTGATGAATATCTTTGGCCTGTAGTGCAAAGATGATTTGTTGTTGAATATCTTTGGCCTGTAGTGCAAAGATGAACTGTTGTTGAATATCTTTGGCCAGTAGTGCAAAGATAAACTGTTGACGAATATCTTTGGCCCGTAGTGCAAAGATGGATTTGTTAGTATGATTATAAACAGGAATTGTGATTTGGTATAACCATGATCTTTGATGTTTCAGGTAAAGACAGGTGATAAAAATATTCTTCGTCCTGGGTGCGAAGAAAAATTTATAGTCACAATTATGATTATGAGTTATTCATATGATTGTGGAAAGGAACTGTTGAGTGATGTTACATGGATAAAATATTGTTGGTGGATTTTTAACATGGAGAAGATAATAGACTTTATAGTCTATTTGACTCTTCTAATGGATTGCTCGTTCCGCTGCAACTATGGTTGAAATCTTTATCATTTACCATATGTTCTAAATCTCTGATTTATTGTTGATGAAGGCTATTGATAATTTAATTATCTTTAGTCATGATATTCTTTACTGAGCTAGTTGTGCTCACCCTTTTGCTTCACAATTCCTTTCAGGTAATAAGAGTGTAGCTGGGTCGAGCGGGGGTAACAAGGGAATAGAAAAGTTCATTTAGTAGTTATATTTGGTGAATCCAATAGGGTAAGGTGTACCCAACGTTGGAAGGGTGGTTTGCCACTATCATACAAGATGTCTGACGACATACAACCTCGTGTCATCATAAGACAGGGATGTGCTCATCCACTTGCTGAGTATATATACGAGCACTACCTATATAATCTTGGTGTTTGTTTAAAGTATACTTTTCAATTAGAGACAGTAGAGATAATGATATGTCAAGAGAAGACTCACCATTGGGAAGAATATGATAGTAATCTTCTCGTTTTTCTTTGGGGTCTATTGGGTCAACCAAGAATAATTCTGTGGCCATATGATATCTATCATAACCTAGACGCATGGCCTCCCACGTACGAAGGTTTTCTTGAGCACTTCCCAAAGATTCTAATTTCTAAAACAGTTTTTGACTATACCTTTATGTAAGGTGTTATTGTGAGGTGATGTCCACGGTTGGAACATGAGTCATATTTGGTATATATTTGTATCCAAACTCACAGCATATGTGTTGTTGTATTTTGCACGACAATTGTTGTAATAAAGTTGTAGTTGTTTTCTGTACCATGTATTTGGCGACTCAGAATAGGTTGGATGGAATAAACCTATTTTGGAGTTGTCACATTTGCACTACAGGCCAAAGATATTCATCTACAATTCATCTTTGCACTACAGGCCAAAGATATTTCTCAACCGTTCATCTTTGCATTACTGGCCAAAGATATTCAACAACAGGTCATCTTTGCACTACGGGCCAAAGATATTCATCTACAATTCATCTTTGCACTACAGGCCAAAGATATTCCTCAACAATTCATATTTGCACTACATGCCAAATATATTAATACCTCAAAGAATATATAATCATTTAAGAATTTATATAAACAATAATTATAACCATGTTGATCATTTCACCTTTGCACTTAAGCTAAAGATATTCAATTATAAATTCAATGGTCATGATCATACCAGTCAACAATTCAACTTTGCACTACTGGCCAAAGAGAACCCATAGTCATGATCATACCAATAATTTACCCATCTTTACACTCAAGCGAAAGAGAATTTCAACATCAAGGTTATAAAAATGTTATATATGATTATAAAAATAATATGGTCAAAACATGGATTTAATTTCAAGAGCAATATTCATAAATCAACTATAATTTAGTTAGAAAAAGAAACCAATTTTGTCGTGAATAGTAACTCATGAATAGTAACCTTGACTCAAAAAGGTAGAAATTCCACAATAAAATCTATACCAATATTTCGGTATAATGATATTGAAAGAATAACATTTCTTAAGCTTATAAACAATTTATTTAAATTGTTTACACTTTACTAATTAATGCATTTAATCATCATAAAATGTCAACTCTTAAGATTTCATCATCAATAGCCAAAACCCTCATCAAAAATCTGCATATACCTCATATAGGATTCTCAAGCCATAAAATCTTATTTTCCAATTTTCTTTCCTCACAAAACATATTTAATTCATTTACTCATAACTAGACCATTTTCATGAAAAATACCAAATCCGTTCCAAAAATATTTCTTTTCTGGAATTTAGCATAATATAGTCCCATAGTGAACATATATTTTTCTCAGAATTTTTAAAAGTCATTTACTATTTTTCATATGGCCAAAATAGCCGAATATTTAGACATTTATCAAAAATTGTACTTTTATCTAAAAATTCTGAAATTTACAGAGTATACTTCTATCATATACATGTACTCCCAATAAAAATTTCATCAATTTTGGAGTTAACCACAAGGAATTATAAGCTGTTACTTTTAAAATAGTCTTTTCTCATAAAATTCATAACTCTCAATCTATACATCCAAAAATCACCATTTTTGGACACAATCAAGAAAACTCATCAAAATATCATTTCAAATTTTTCCAGAATTTTTGAAGGTCAGAAAAATTACGAAACTGAAAAACATAACAACCCTTAAAATCCCTTACTATCCCTTACAATCCCTTACCTCAAAAGAGCAGTACTTCTGACTGGATATCGGATATGATGCTGAAGGAAACTTGCACTGATGAATAGCAACTCACCAAGTATCTAAAAACTCACAAAATATGCTTCATAATATAGAGAGAGAAAGAGAGAAAGCTTATGTTTCTGGTGTGATTTTCAATTCTAACTTAGCCCTCTATTTATAGGAAAATTTTGGTAGGTTTGACCTGCAACCTGATGGCTTTACCTGCTACTATTCCCACCCACCACATTTGAAATATAATTCAGCACATTTCTTCACCAACCACAAGTGGGGCCCACCAATTCTAGAATTTTCCACCAAAAATAATTTAAAACCTGATTTCCGAATCAGTCATCTCTTAAAATTCATAACAAATCATACGTTCATTTTTAACGGTTCAAAATTTGTGGACATATACTCAACTTATATATGTATAACATATCCAAAAATTACCACGATCCAACGGTCGGATTAAAAATTATAACCCCCGCAAAATATCTCAAAAACCCTGATTTTTAATACCTCCATTCCGACAAAAATACTGATAAAAACCTCAACATTAACTCCTTCATTTTTAACCACAAAAATATATCCCTCATTTATATCCACATAATATAAATATTTCCTTATCATATGAATCAATAATTAATTATTCACAAATAATATTACAGAATCACATTTATGACAACCAGGCCGTTCCCAGGAAAGAGGGGGCTTTCCAATAAGAATTTTTCCTTACTGGCGCGCAATTAGATGACCAAACCTCTCCTTAGACAGAACTTTCTAGACATTGTCAATAATGTTATCTAATAATACTATTCAAATAATATGAATTATTGATCTGATAATGGAAAATACTGTGCAGCAACAATTATTGAACAACAATAATATAAAATTTCAACGTAGCAATTATTGAATCAATAAAATAAAATATTGAACAGTAATTACTGTAACAATTATTGAGTAGTGCCTTCTTACGTAAGAATCAATAATTTCAAAAATACTATGCAATACCGTGTGCTACTGTGCAATAACGCGTATTACTGTATTTTAACCACCGGGTATTCCAACAGTGTTAACGGTAACAACTACGCCGTTATTTGTAAAAACTCAAATTTTTGTCGTTATCTTCATCCGACAGTTATTCGTTATGGGGCCCACAAATAGCTGCGCCGTCGTACGAATATTCCCCGACAGAAAGAATATTCCCCGACAACAATGATTATTTTATAACCACTTGCTTATTTTGAAAAAAAAAATCATATTTCACTCATAACTTTAAACTTTTATCAATTTAACCATTTACTGAATAGTAATTATAAGAAAAATTGAATACTTTTATTTCATAAAATTCGGGGTCTTACAATCTCCCCTCCTTATGAAATTTCGTCCCCGAAATTTACGTACCTGGTATTTCAAAGAGTTGAGAATACCTTGCTTTCATTTCAGATTCCATCTTCCCTATCATCATGATTTCTCCATTGCTCATCTCCTGTATTTCAAATATCATTCTAGAATACAGCTTCAAAACAAGGGTTAATTTAACAAATTAACATATCACATAATATCCTGATATTATGACTGACCAACAAATAAGCTTAGGCAGGACACACTAGCGAAGGATTTACTCATCTCTCCCCTCCTAGTTATATTCCCCGATCTCCACCAAAGATCATATCCCTAAGCTCTGATACCACCTGTGACAACCCCAAAATAGGTCCATTCCACCCAACCCATTCTGAGTCGTCAAATACATGGTACAGAAAACAACTACAACTTTATTACAACAATTGTCGTGCAAAATACAACAACACATATGCTGTGAGTTTGGATACAAATATATACCAAATGTGACTCATGTTCCAACCGTGGACATCACCTCACAATGACACCTTACATAAAGGTATAGTCAAAAACTGTTTTAGAAATTAGAATCTTTGGGAAGTGCTCAAGGAAACCTTCGTACATGGGAGGCCACGCGTCTAGGTTATGATAGATATCATATGGCCACAGAATTATCCTTGGTTGACCCAATAGACCCCAAAGAAAAACGAGAAGATTACTATCATATTCTTCCCAATGGTGAGTCTTCTCTTGACTTATCATTATCTCCACTGTCTCTAATTGAGAATTATACTTCAAACAAACACCAAGATTATATAGGTAGTGCCCATAGATATACTCAGCAAGTGGATGAGCACAACCTGTCCTATGATGACACGAGGTTGTATGTCATTAGACATCTTGTATGATAGTGACAAAACACCCTTCCAACGTTGGGTTTGCCTCACCCTCAACAGCTATAGACCACCGTTCTATTTCCCTGTTATCCCCCGCTCGACCCAGCTACACTCTTATTACCTGAAAGGAATTGTGAAGCAAAAGGGTGAGCACAACTAGCTCAGTAAAGAATATCATGACTAAAGATAATTAAATTATCAATAGCCTTCATCAATAATAAATCAGAGATTTAGAACATATGGTAAATGATAAAAAATTTCAACCATAGTTGCAGCGGAACGAGCAATCCATTAGAAGAGTCAAATAGACTATAAAGTCTATTATCTCTCCATGTTAAAAATCCACCAACAATGTTTTATCCATGTAACATCACTCAACAGTTCCTTTCCACAATCATATGAATAACTCATAATCATAATTGTGACTCTAAATTTTTCTTCGCACCCAGGACGAAGAATATTTTCATCACCTGTCTTTACCTGAAACATCAAAGATCATGGTTACACCAAATCACATTTCCTGTTCATAATCATACTAACAAATCCATCTTTGCACTACGACCAAAGATATTCAACAACAGTTTATCTTTGCACTACGGGCCAAAGATATTCATCAACAGACCATCTTTGCACTACAGGCCAAAGATATTCATCTACAATTCATCTTTGCACTACAGGCCAAAGATATTCCTCAACCGTTCATCTTTGCATTACTGGCCAAAGATATTCAACAACAGGTCATCTTTGCACTACGGGCCAAAGATATTCATCTACAATTCATCTTTGCACTACAGGCCAAAGATATTCCTCAACAATTCATATTTGCACTACATGCCAAATATATTAATACCTCAAAGAATATATAATCATTTAAGAATTTATATAAACAATAATTATAACCATGTTGATCATTTCACCTTTGCACTTAAGCTAAAGATATTCAATTATAAATTCAATGGTCATGATCATACCAGTCAACAATTCAACTTTGCACTACTGGCCAAAGAGAACCCATAGTCATGATCATACCAATAATTTACCCATCTTTACACTCAAGCGAAAGAGAATTTCAACATCAAGGTTATAAAAATGTTATATATGATTATAAAAATAATATGATCAAAACATAGATTTAATTTCAAGAGTAATATTCATAAATCAACTATAATTTGGTTAGAAAAAGAAACTAATTTTGTCGTGAATAGTAACTCATGAATAGTAACCTTGACTCAAAAAGGTAGAAATTCCACAATAAAATCTATACCAATATTTCGGTATAATGATATTGAAAGAATAACATTTCTTAAGCTTATAAACAATTTATTTAAATTGTTTACACTTTACTAATTAATGCATTTAATCATCATAAAATGTCAACTCTTAAGATTTCATCATCAATAACCAAAACCCTCATCAAAAATCTGCATATACCTCATATAGGATTCTCAAGCCATAAAATCCTATTTTCCAATTTTCTTTCTTCACAAAACATATTTAATTCATTTACTCATAACTAGACCATTTTCATGAAAAATACCAAATCAGTTCCAAAAATATTTCTTTTCTGGAATTTAGCATAATATAGTCCCATAGTGAACATATATTTTTCTCAGAATTTTTAAAAGTCATTTACTATTTTTCATATGGCCAAAATAGCCGAATATTTAGACATTTATCAAAAATTGTACTTTTGTCTAAAAATTCTGAAATTTACAGAGTATACTTCTATCATATACATGTACTCCCAATAAAAATTTCATCAATTTTGGAGTTAACCACAAGGAATTATAAGCTGTTACTTTTAAAATAGTCTTTTCTCATAAAATTCATAACTCTCAATCTATACATCCAAAAATCACCATTTTTGGACACAATCAAGAAAACTCATCAAAATATCATTTCAAATTTTTCCAGAATTTTTGAAGGTCAGAAAAATTACGAAACTGAAAAACATAACAACCCTTAAAATCCCTTACTATCCCTTACAATCCCTTACCTCAAAAGAGCAGTACTTCTGACTGGATATCGGATATGATGCTGAAGGAAACTTGCACTGATGAATAGCAACTCACCAAGTATCTAAAAACTCACAAAATATGCTTCATAATATAGAGAGAGAAAGAGAGAAAGCTTATGTTTCTGGTGTGATTTTCAATTCTAACTTAGCCCTCTATTTATAGGAAAATTTTGGTAGGTTTGACCTGCAACCTGATGGCTTTACCTGCTACTATTCCCACCCACCACATTTGAAATATAATTCAGCACATTTCTTCACCAACCACAAGTGGGGCCCACCAATTCTAGAATTTTCCACCAAAAATAATTTATAACCTGATTTCCGAACCAATCATCTCGTAAAATTCATAACAAATCATACGTTCATTTTTAACGGTTCAAAATTTGTGGGCATATACTCAACTTATATATGTATAACATATCCAAAAATTACCACGATCCAACGGTCGGATTAAAAATTATAACCCCCGCAAAATATCTCAAAAACCCTGATTTTTAATACCTCCATTCCGACAAAAATACTGATAAAAACCTCAACATTAACTCCTTCATTTTTAACCACAAAAATATATCCCTCATTTATATCCACATAAAATAAATATTTCCTTATCATATGAATCAATAATTAATTATTCACAAATAATATTACAGAATCACATTTATGACAACCAGGCCGTTCCCAGGAAAGAGGGGGCTTTCCAATAAGAATTTTTCCTTACTGGCGCGCAATTAGATGACCAAACCTCTCCTTAGACAGAACTTTCTAGACATTGTCAATAATGTTATCTAATAATACTATTCAAATAATATGAATTATTGATCTGATAATAGAAAATACTGTGCAGCAACAATTATTGAACAACAATAATACAAAATTTCAACGTAGCAATTATTGAATCAATAAAATAAAATATTGAACAGTAATTACTGTAACAATTATTGAGTAGTGCCTTCTTACGTAAGAATCAATAATTTCAAAAATACTATGCAATACCGTGTGCTACTGTGCAATAACGCGTATTACTGTATTTTAACCACCGGGTATTCCAACAGTGTTAACGGTAACAACTACGCCGTTATTTGTAAAAACTTAAATTTTTGTCGTTATCGTCATCCGACAGTTATTCGTTATGGGGCCCACAAATAGCTGCGCCGTCGTACGAATATTCCCCGACAGAAAGAATATTCCCCGACAACAATGATTATTTTATAACCACTTGCTTATTTTGAAAAAAAAAATCATATTTCACTCATAACTTTAAACTTTTATCAATTTAACCATTTACTGAATAGTAATTATAAGAAAAATTGAATACTTTTATTTCATAAAATTCGGGGTCTTACAGTAAATCCGTGCCCATAGCTTTTTGCAAGCTAACCCAAAATCTTGAAGTGAATCTTGGGTCACGATCCGAAACTATGGATACTGGCATGCCATGCAACCTTACAATCTCATTCACGTACATACTAGCAAGACGTTCAAGGGAATAAGTCTCCCGTATCGGCAAGAAATGAGCAGACTTGGTTAATCTATCAACTATAACCCAAATAGCATTTATGCCTTGAGAAACCGTGGGAAGACCCGTAATAAAATCCATGGTAATGTGTTCCCACTTCCATTTCGGAATCTCAAGTGGTTGCAATGGACCCTTTGGTACTTGATGCTCCGCCTTTACACGTTGACAAGTTAAACACCTCGAGATAAACTTTGCAATCTCTCTCTTCATATTGTTCCACCAAAATGTATGTCGAAGATTATGATACATTTTAGTACTTCCAGGATGGATTGCAAATGGTGTATTGTGTGCCTCCATCATGATCTTGTACTTTAAATCAGAATCGTTAGGAACACAAAGTCTGGAGTGGACTCGAAGTATTCCTTCTTCATCGATTCTTGCTTCTGAAATAGCACCTTCTTGCACTTTCTTCTTCATACGCATCAGCTCCGGGTCTGTAGCTTGAGCAACTTTAACTTTATCGATTAAAGTTGGTTCTACGCGTATACTTGACATCATCGCACTCGTTCCTGCATATGATCTTCTACTCAACGCGTCAGCTACCACGTTTGCTTTTCCAAGATGGTATTGAATAGTGTGGTCGTAATCTTTTAACAGCTCGAGCCAACGTCGTTGCCGCATGTTGAGTTCTTTCTGAGTGAAGAAATATTTGAGGCTTTTATGGTCTGAATATATCTCCACTTTCTCCCCATATAGATAGTGCCTCCAGATCTTTAGCACAAAAACGACTGCTGCCAACTCTAGATCATGAGTAGGATAATTGCTCTCATATTCTTTAAGTTATCGCGAGGCATAGGCTATGACTTTCCCACGTTGCATGAGAACACATCCTAACCCTTTACCTGAAGCATCGCTGTAGATAACAAATCCATCCGAACCAAATGGTATTATCAGAACAGGTGCCGAAATGAGTCTCCTCTTAAGCTCTTGGAAACTCTTCTCGCATTCTTCGCTCCATACGAATTTGATATCCTTCCGAGTCAGCTGAGTTAACGGGGTAGCGATTCGAGAAAACCCTTCTACGAATCTCCGATAATAACCAGCTAAGCCCAGAAAGCTACGTACATCGGTCACCGTCTTCGGTTGCTCCCAGCTTTATATTGCTTCAATCTTCGCCGGGTCCATAGATACTCCATGTTTTGACACCACGTGCCCTGGGAATGCTACTTCCTCAAGCCAGAACTCGCATTTCTTTAACTTAGCATATAGCTTGTTTTCACGCAGCCTTTGGAGTACCAGCTTCAAATGGTGCTCATGATCTTCACGGCTTTTGGAATATATGAGGATGTCATCAATAAAGACAACAACGAACTGATCCAAATAATCCTTGAATACTCGGTTCATCATATCCATGAAAGCCGCAGAGCATTAGTCAATCCGAAAGACATGACTAAGAATTCATAATGCCCGTACCGAGTTCTAAAGGCAGTCTTCGGAATATCCTCAGTTTTAACCTTCAGCTGATGATATCCAGAACGAAGATCGATTTTTGAAAAGAATTGTGCTCCTTGTAACTGGTCAAACAGGTCATCAATACGAGGTAGCGGATACCTATTCTTGATGGTGACATGGTTTAATTCTCGGTAATCGATACAAAGTCGCATACTCCCGTCTTTCTTCTTTACAAATAAAACAGGAGCACCCCAAGGAGATGTACTAGGACGAATGAAACCGATGTCCAACAACTCTTGTAGTTGGACTTTTAACTCCTGAAGTTCAATAGGAGCCATTCGATATGGGGTTTTAGAAATGGGCTTTGTACCAGGTTCAAGATCAATGAAGAATTCAACTTCACGTTCTGGGGGTAGACCGGGAAGTTCTTCAGGAAATACGTCAGGAAAGTTACTAACAACAGGAATATTATTCAAATTTGACGTGTCTTTATTCAAATCCATAACATGGGCTAGGAAAGCTTGATATCCGTTTTTCAATAAATGAATGGCTTTATGACTTGATATGACAGTGATTGATTTTAATGGCTTTGTTGCTTGAATTCGAACAACAGGTTGATTAGGAATATGAAAACTAACCACCTTACGAAAACAATCAATTTTGGCATGATGAGTAGTTAACCAATCAATTCTTAAAATCACGTCAAATGCAAGTATCTTTAAAGAGATAAGGTCAACAGGTAAGGTGATGGTGCCAACTTGGATCAAACAAGATTTATAAACAGTGGATGTGATGAAAGTTTCCCCTAACGGAGTCTCCACAGATAAATCAAAGTCTAATTTCTCCGGAGTCAAGTTTAAACGTTGAGCACAAGCAGGAGAAATAAATGAATGGGTAGCACCGGTATCTAGTAAGGTATAAACTTCACATGAATTTATGATTAACTTACCCGTGATCACCTCGTTTGGGTTCCTCGCATGTTGACCAGTAACGACAAACGCTCTTCCAGGAACCGTTGACTTTGACTTTTCTGGGGCAGCCTTTTGAGTCACCGTCCCCGCTGAACTTGGTTTCGCTATTGTACAATCTCGAGCGATATGTCCTTCCTTTCCACAATTATAGCATACCTTGAACTGTTGTGGACAGTTTGGGCTGATATGTCCCTCTTTTCCACATTTATAGCATATGACCGGTGGTCGTTCTCCTCCCTTGGAACCAGTTGCTGCCGGTGCTGACGTCTTCGTATTATCATTGTTGAATCTCCTCTTTTTAAAATCTCCTCCCGACTCGCTTCTTCTATTTTCATAGTCACGATTACCACCAGAGTGGTTGCCGTTCTTGTCTGTACTTTTCTTTCTCCGCTGGTTATCATTGTTCTGATGACTGTTGTCACCGATATGATCCTGGTTGTAGTCCCTCGGTTGACCGTACTCGTTATCTCGCTCCGACAATTGAGCCCTGTTGACAACATCTGAATAGAGAGAAAATTTATGAGAAATGAGATATTGACGTATACCGGGTTTCAAACCTCTCAGAAACATTCGTGTCATACGTTCCTCATTCTCCACCAAATGAGGTGCAAACCTGGACAACTCTGCAAACTTCGCCTCGTACTGGGACACCGTCATGTTATTCTGCTCCAGTCTAATAAACTCTACCTCCTTCATATGACGAATACTTTCAGGAAAGTACTTGTCATTGAATAGTTTCTGAAATGTCTCCCAAGACATGCTGAGTGCGGCTGGATGGGTACGCTTCACAGATTCCCACCAGTAGTCTGCTTCGCCACGGAACATAAAGGTGGCGAATGGAACCTTCTGTTCCTCCGTGCATCCCAAGACATCAAATATCTTGGTAATTTGCTTGACCCATGTCTCCGCCTTAATCGGATCTGGCTTTCCCCAGAATTCTGGTGGTCCCAACTCTTTGAACTGCTTGGCTGTGACCAGCTGTGCGTTGCCATTGTTTCTTCCTATATTTTGAACAGGAATCTCCTTCGTCTGGTTTTGCATGAACCGCAAAAAGCTTCTAAACATCTCATCGTTCATCGTCTGCTCATTGGTATTGTTCACAGGAGGAACATTGCCAGCCTGTTGCACGTTCTCCTCGTTGGTGAGTACAGGTGTCTCCACGGTTTCATTTACTCCACTGTTAACATTCTCAGTCGACATTCTCAAATACTGTCATAAAACAAGGGTTAATTTAACAAATTAACAAATCACATAATATTTCTATATTATGACCGACCAATAAATAAGCTTAGGTAGGACACACTAGCGAAGGATTTACTCGTCTCTCCCCTCCTAGTTCTATTCCCCGATCTCTGCCAGAGATCATATCCCTAAGCTCTGATACCAACTCTGACGCCCCCAAAACAGGTATACAACACCTATTCTGAGTCGTCAATAACATGGTACAGAAATAACTACAACTTTATTAATACAACATAAAAACTGTGAGTGTAAATACAAATATTGTCATCTAGACAATATCCACACTCAAATAAGTCCTCATTACAATTATTGGAACAATATTTTACAAAAAAAATGGTGAGGACTACTAAAACAACTTCCTAGAACCTTCATTCCATACCCCGACTAGTACCTGCTACATTCTCGCCTCCTGAGAAGAAAATGGAACAACAAGGAAAAGGGTGAGCTCAACTAGCCCAGTAAAGAATATTATGACTAAGATAATATACAACAAATTATCGTTAGTCTTCAACAGGGAAAAATTTAATAGAATACAATAGACAACAAGTTTTAATTCAATATTCGCAGCGAAAAATAATAATTCATAGAGAAGTTACGTAGAGAATGAAATCTACGATTATCTATGAATTTAAAAGCCCATCATCAACATTTTATCTCTGTAATATCAATCAATAAATATCTTGAATCAAATAGTCATCTTTGCACTACAGGCCAAAGATATTCATCAGTTGGTCATGTTCACCTCAACACCTGTTCATCTTTGCACTACGGGCCAAAGATATTCATCAGAAATCATTCATCTTTGCACTACAGGCCAAAGATATTCAGTTATATCATCATTTAAGACTGAGGATGATGAAAAATATTTTAAAGAAAACGAATCCAGTGAAACAAAATAACAAATATTAAGGATTCGTATTTCGATTTATCCATGTCCAAAAATACCTTATAAATAATCATAGTGAAGTAAAATTCAAGAATGATCAAAACATGGATACAATCAAAGCTAGTATCCAGAATAGATATTTAGACGAAAAGAAGGAAATTTCATTTTTTGGTGAATAGTAACTCGTGAATAGTAACTCGTGAATAGTAACTCATGAATAGTAACTCGTGAATAGTAATCCCGACATGAAAAGTTCCAAATTTGATAAAAAGTTCAGATCAATACTTCAGCATAATGATATTGAAGAAAATAATATCATTTAAGAAGAAATAACATCCCTTACCTCGGAAAGACGGTACTTCTGACTGGAATACTAGATATAGTGCTGAAGAAAACTTGCACCGTATAGCAACACTCAAAGTATCAAATACTCACAAGAATACGCTCGATATAGAGAGAGAAATAGAGAGAAACTTGTGTTTCTGGTGTGATTTTCAATTCTAACCTAAGCACCCTATTTATAGAAAAATGCTTAGAACACCAAAGCAGAAAATTTAATATAATAATAATATATTTATCAAATTTTTCTTAGCCCACCTCTAGACATCTGATCTCAGCCCATTTATATCACATGTTAGCCCACTTAAATGCCAAAAAAACGTTTTTCTTCAAAATAATAAATAAAACTTCCAAAAATCAATTATTTCGGAACTTCAGAACTTCAATAATTCATAATAAATAGCCCTTTTATCAGAAAATTCGAATCTCGCGAGTTTTTATAGGAAATTTAATTCTCTACAACTTTACAGAAGAAAGTTTTTCCAAATTCTAAACAAAAATTGACCAAAATTCACAAACGGACGATTTTACAGTCAATAATAAATTTTCGGTCAAAAATTATGTCCACCAACCCACAAAACATGTGTTAATCATTTAATGCCACAAAAATACTCTTCCTCCTCATATACTCATATATCCCACATTCATTGTAAAAATACCACCATCAATATATTATTAAAATAATATATTTAAATGAATTATTTTATCAGAAAAAGATAAAATATTAATTTTCAACAATTGTCACATTAAAATTTTTCTCTATCTATATCCACATAAAATCACTATTTTCCTCATCATATAAATCAATAATTAATTATACACAAATAATATTACAAAACCACAGTACTGGCAACCAGGCAGTTCCCAAGAAAGAGGGGGCTTTCCAATAAGGATTTTTCCTTACTGGCGCGCAATTAGATGACCAAACCTCTCCTTAGACAGAACTTTCTAGACATTGCCAATAATGTTATCTAATAATATTATTCAGATAATATGAATTATTGCTCCGATAATGAAAAATACTGCGTAGTGACAATTATTGAAACAACAGTAATATAAAATATCAACGCAGCAATTATTGAATCAATAAAATACAATATTGAACAGTAATTACTGTAACAATTATTGAGTAGTGCCTTCTTACGTAAGAATCAATAATTGGTGCAATACCGTGTGCTACGCGTATTACCGTGTTTTAACCACCGAGTATTTCAACAGTATTAACGGTAACAACTACGCCGTTATTTATAAACAACTTATTTTTGTCGTTTTCTTCATCCAATCGCTTTCTGTTATGGGGCCCACACAAGGCTGCGCCGTCGTACGAATATTCCCCGATAACAAGAATATTCCACGACCAAACAAATATTCTCCGACAACAATGAATATTTTATAACCACTTGCTTATTTAAAATATTTGCGCATTTTACCCATAACTAACCACATTAATCAAATCAACTCTTACTATTTTAAAATAATAAATAGAGGAAATTAAATTTCATTTATTAATAATTTGGGGTCTTACAAAAAATATCAGTATTGACCATCATTCAACAGTAATAATGACTGCTTTAAGTATCAAGATTATTATTTCTTTTGCGCAAAAGAAATAATAATATTGATACTTAAAGCAGTCATTATTACTGGAATCAAAACACCATTAACACCATGTATACACATATCAATCATTCAATCAAAACAATGAGCAGGGCTTACAGAAGCAGAGCAGTAAATACCTTCAAGAATGCCACTAACTTCTAAACACCATGTATTCCTTCAAGAATGTCACTAACTTCTAAACCTTCATTTTTCCATACCAAATAAATACAAATAACAATCAATTTTGAGCTTAAATAAATGAAAAAATGACAACGAAAAAGGTTTAGAATGGGTTTGATTCAAGAAAAACTAATAATATTATCATAGCCTAAACAATCTACTGAAATTAAAAAACATCAAGATTAAAAAAAATATGACTATTAATTTGTCCTAACTCCTAGTGAAATATTTAAAAAATACATCCAAAAAGTTTCCATGAATATTGCTACTAATTTCAAGTAACATATTTGCGATTTCTTCAAAAAGAACAATCGAGAAGAAAAATTAAATCCATAATCACGCTTTAAACCCCATAAAAGTTAAAAAAAAAAAAACCAAACCCATCCAAATTGGAACCTCGATCAACCGAAATATACAAAACTCGGAGTCACTCAACCTTTAAAAAACCAACAAAGGTGTTTGCATCTAAATCTTTTCACAACAACAAATTAAAAAAATCTAACAGTACCACTTAGTTTAAAATTCAATTTGAATCTTTTACCACAAACTTTTATGTAAAACATTTAATAATGTAACTTTTATGTAAAACATTTAAAAATGTAACTGTTAATAAAGCTTTCTGCACCTCCCCTACAAAAGGCTATTTAAGGTTAGGTATTTATAATAATTTTTCGTTACGTCGTGTCTTACTCTCCTTAAACTATAAAGTATTTTTCCAAAATCTTCCATTCCCAAGCATCACCAAAATCAAGTCGTTTTTTTATACTTTTTAGTGCTCCAAAGTCAATATAAGTCATCACCAAAATCAAGGCCAGGGCAGTTAGTATCGTGTGAGAAGCTAATTGTAAACAGTATATTGACTTTGCAAATAAACTCTATTACAATTGCAAATAAATTGTAATGTGTGTGTAACAGGTTGATTTTAATGTGTGTGCAATTGATGGAGTGCAATTGTAATAACACCATGTACTCAGTACTTGCAATAACACCATGCACCATGTACTCAGTACTGAAAAAAATGACTTAAGCTTTATCTTGAGAAGAAGATAAAAAAATGACTTGATTAAAAATGATATCTTAAGAAGAAGATATTTATACACCATGGTAAGACTAAAAATTGATAATCGGACAAAACATATTTTATCAAAATCATTGGATATTAAATGTTTCCATTATCAATGCAGATTTCCTCTAACAAGAAAGAATGTTAAGGCAGTATCATTTAAAAAACTCTGGAAAATATCCTCATTTAGACATTTTAACAAACACCAAACATGCAAGCTTTAAAAAACTCAACTTTATATAAATTCTAATATATAAATACACAATTTCCTTATGTAATCCTTATACTCTGGAATCTTTCTGATGCCACCAATAATACAACCTCCCACAACAAATCATAACAATTAATAACTAACTTGAAAACATAACTTGAATTTTTCCTTCGACCACGTTTTCCTTCGGCGAGAGAGTAGAAGGGAGAGAGAGAGATGATGCGACCGTTGCTAGAAGAGAGAGAGACGATGCGACACTACCACTCAATTTTTACAAAGGGATTTGGAGAGGGAGGAGAGTACAAATGAATGAGAAGGCCAAATGAGAAGGGGGCAGAGGCGGGATTTAGAGATGGAGGAGAGTACAAATGAAGGAGAAGGCCAAATGAGAAGGGGCAGAGGCGGGATTTGGGTAGTGTGTAGGGGAAGATTTATTTGGGCGGGTTTTTTATTAGTGAAATAAAATGTCAGCCTTTGGATTAAATTGCAAAAATTGAGATACAATCTAAACCGTTACTGTGCTTTAGATTCAAATTTGGTCTTATTTTATTATATAGATATAGTCCCATGATAACTGAGAAAAACCCCCCTAAAGGCAAATATATATATATATATATATATATATATATATATATATATAGGGTCCTGATTGGATGAATTATATATTCTAATATATTTTTTAAAATAATTACAACAATAATATACTCATAAAATATTTATACAATTAATACACTTCCATATTTATTTATAATATTAGTGTAATTAAGATTCTTTAATTTAAAGAATTAGTATGCAATTAGGATTCCTTAATTTAGGAGATTAATATTGATTTATTTATTAAATTAAGTAATTAATAAGTAAACCATATATCACACATTCTCTTTCCTCAATAAAAGTCACGCCTCCTCCGCCCCTATCAGTCTTCTCATTTGCCCTCCTCCATCATTAATGCAGGTGTATAGAACAATATTTGTAGTGTTATATTTTCTGCTACTAGTGACTTGAGCATGACAATGGAGCTAGCTGTTGCATACCTTGCCCCCAATACAATGAATTCCCGGCGGTGGTCCACCCATTTAGTTTGGTTTTGTGGGTCGCCGGTTGCCGGATTTTATGGAGGAAGACATGAAGTTGGAGAGAGAAAAAACGAGATTAATTCTGAAAACACAGTAGCTTCTGAGTTCTGAGGCTTATTTGTAAAAAGCAAGCAGACTTTGAAAAGAGTTTGATATTTTCAGTCGGCTAAAAGGCATGCTTTGTTTGATAATTTTTTCATAGTGTCGTTGTTAGTCAAACATTCATACTAAGGTAACCAATTCAGTGTTATTAGGTTATCAATTTATTTTGAATGTGATGCAATTAAGGCTGTAAAATGAGCAAATAGTTCGGGCTCGATTCGTACTCGCTCTACTAAAAATTTGATTCGAGCTCGACTCGAAATATAAATGAGTCAAATATGAGCACATTTTAAAGTTCAATAAATTACTCGAACCTGCTTAAATTATAATTTTCTATTGATACTCGGATCATATTCGTTGGAAAAGTCCAAACTACTCGGGCTCGATTTCGAATTGTGCTTGACTCGGTAGCTAAATGAGCCTCAATCAAATCTTATTTTATACTCGATAAATTTTGTGAACCAAATCTGAGCAACTCAATACTCGGATCGACTCGGTTCGTTTACACCCTTAGATACAATTGGTAGCCAAACTTCATGCAGTTGGTTGCCAAACTTTCAGACTAAGGTAACCAATTTATACTGCAGGTGTGGAGGTAGATTGGTTACCTTGGTATAAAAGTTTGGTTACCTTTTTTCAGAAGGTTTGGTTATAAACATTACATTACACATTCTCTTTCTTATGTAGTGTTCTTATTTTCTTTTGGATATGAAATTGGGTCTCGCCGGGGAAGGGAGGAGGAAGATGACCGGCGAAGGGGAGGAAGATAACGTTGCCAAACTTTGAATATTTGAATTTGAATTATTATTTTTGAATTTGAATTTACTTTTGTTGTTAGATCTAAGATATTTGAATTTGAATTATTAATCATGACAGTTATTTCTCCTTGATTTTAGGTTTTCTTGTTATTATGAATTGAATCCTATACTAATTTTCTAAATTAAGGAATCCTAATTGCACTAATATTGTAAATAAATATGAGAAAGTATATTATTTTTATAATTATTTTTTTATGCACTAGTGGTGTAATTACTTTCTAATTGTTGTATATTCTATAAAGAACCCATTTATAGCATCTATTTGCTATAACTCAAAAACTGGCATATACCATTCTAATCGTTCGTTTCAATAATTAACGGCTATGATTAAAAAAACAGTCTCGACATCCGCTAATCTAACTAGTGGACTGGTTATAAGGTCTTATTTTGACGTTTATGCCCCTTCTAGGCCAAAGCCAGTGATTTTTTTTATTGGTGTGTTAGAATTTTACAACACCATAAAGCAATCTTTGCATTCACATTAGACATATGACATGAATTCAACTATCTTATATTAGACATATGTATCCAGTTATTTGTGAAACAAAAAAATATATATAGCAGACACTAGACAATTACATATGATACATGATTATTTATTTTATTGTATTAAAAGTATTAAAGACATCATATTATTCGACATATTACATTGTAGTATTGGTAAAAATATTATTTTGGGTGTTGTACAAGTTGTGTGCAGAACAGTATAAACTAAGTGTGTTAATGTAAATGTATAGTGCAAGGATTGCTAGATTTTTTTTAATATATCGTGTATTAATAACTTCTCTTCAAAAAGTTTATCTGGTAAAGTGAATACAAATATTGCTTTCAGCACCCCTTCATGTAAATGAGTGGAGGTACTAGGTACTAGGCACTAGGTACTAGGCACTAGTAGGAACCATTACATAATGTGAATGTAAAGAACCATTTAAAATCTTCTGCACCAATAATAATCTTGGCTCGGTGATCTTGGGCCCTACTAACCATTAGACAATGTCAATGTGAATGCAAAGATTGCTTTTATGGTGTTAAAGAATTTCTAGCGGACTAATAAAAAAATGGATGAATTACCTGTTCTATTATATTTTTAAAAAAAATTATAACAATAGTATACTTATAAAATATTTATATAATTAATACAATTTTATATTTATTTATAATATTAGTGCAATTAGGATTCCTTAATTTAAAAAATTAGTATGTAATTAGGATTCCTTAATTTAGGGATTAGTTATCTCCATGACTTCTTCTCTCCCTCCTCATCTACAACAACTGCATTAGTTAGTCATCCTCCTTCTTCTTCATTCAACGTATTCTTTCATAGTATAAATTTACTACAATATATAGTACTCCATCCGTTCCTTAATATAGGTCGTTTTAGGATTATGCACAAGTATTAAGGTAATGATTTTATAACATTAACTATAATATCAATTGTCTATATTGCCCTTGTATTAGAATAAGATATTGTTATTTATTGGACAGAAAATAGTGAGAGAACCAAAGTTACATTTAATACTTGGGGTAATATTGGAAACTAAGCAATTAATGCTTACTTGAAATTCTAAAACGACTTATATTAAGAAACGAAGGGAGCATATAGTTTTAATGAACAAATGCTTTGGAAATCATGGTACAGGTGTTGTTACAGATACAGAAGACCGTTAACAATTCATTCCATACCTTTCACACTCGGAAACAACAGCTGGTGCTTTGTTAAATAGGCAAAAAAATAATAATAGTGAAGAAGCTGCCCTCAACTGGGGTCACATCACGAGAAACAAAAAGGTAGGGGACTCGTTATTTTTGGCTTTTCTTGGTATGTAGTAATATTTGACATCATTTGATCCCCATTTAAGCAGATCCAAATTCCGAAAACCACTTCTCATCCCGTTCGATGTCAGATGCAGAAACACTTGGTTGAACCTTGGTCAGTGCTTCTTCAAAATCGCACATTGCAACAGGGTCTTTTGAAATTTCATCCTTACATGTTCTTAATTTCATCGCGAGTCTTTCTTGCTATCTTACGCCGCATGCCATTCAAGGAAGCATCGCGACACACGTTTGTTAGATCATCTCCACTGTATCCCTCTGTTCAACGAGCAACTTCATCGACATTAACATCAGCAGCAACCTGATTTAGATGACTATAGCCGGTTAAGGAAAGAAGAAACAATACAAATATATATCCAACTAATTTTCAAAAATTGAGGTAGGAAATAGGGCATATTATAAATGCATGTACACTACCATTAATTCTTCATTTTCATAAAGGGTATGTGTGTGTGTTACCAATTCAGTATTCCTTTAAATACTGGATGATGGTTGTAAGACCCCGAATTTTATTTAATAAAAGTATTCAATTTTTCTTATAATTACTATTCAGTAAATGGTTAAATTGATAAATGTTAAAGTTAAGGGTGATATATGATTTTTTTTTTCAAGTGGTTATAAAATAATCATTGTTGTCGGGGAATATTCTTTCTGTCGGGGAATATTCGTACGACGGCGCAGCTGTAAGACCCCGAATTTTATGAAATAAAAGTATTCAATTTTTCTATTCAGTAAATGGTTAAATTGATAAAATTTTAAAGTTATGGGTGAAATATGAATTTTTTTTCAAAATAAGCAAGTGGTTATAAAATAATCATTGTTGTCGGGGAATATTCGTTTGGTCGTGGAATATTCTTTCTGTCGGAGAATATTCGTACGACGGCGCAGCTATTTGTGGGCCCCATAACGAATAACTGTCGGGTGAAGGAAAATGACAAATTTGAGTTTTTACAAATAACGGCGTAGTTGTTACCGTTAACACTGTTGAAATACCCGGTGGTTAAAATACAGTAATACGCGTTATTGCACAGTAGCACACGGTATTGCATAGTATTTTTGAAATTATTGATTCTTACGTAAGAAGGCACTACTCAATAATTGTTACAGTAATTACTGTTCAATATTTTATTTTATTGATTCAATAATTGTTGCGTTGATATTTTATATTATTGTTGTTTCAATAATTGTTGCTGCACAGTATTTTCCTTTATCAGATCAATAATTCATATTATTTGAATAATATTATTAGATAACATTATTGTCAATGTCTAGAAAGTTCTGTCTAAGGAGAGGTTTGGTCATCTAATTGCGCGCCAGTAAGGAGAAATTCTTATTGGAAAGCCCCCTCTTTCCTGGGAACGGCCTGGTTGTCATAAATGTGATTCTGTAATATTATTTGTGAATAATTAATTATTGATTCATATGATAAGAAAATATTTATTTTATGTGGATATAAATGAGGGATATATTTTTGTGGTTAAAAATGAAGGAGTTAATGTTGAGGTTTTTATCAGTATTTTTGTCGGAATGGAGGTATTAAAAATCAGGGTTTTTGAGATATTTTGCGGGGGTTATAATTTTTAATCCGACCGTTGGATCGTGGTAATTTTTGGATATGTTATACATATATAAGTTGAGTATATGTCCACAAATTTTGAACCGTTAAAAATGAACGTATGATTTGTTATGAATTTTACGAGATGACTGGTTCAGAAATTGTTGAATTTTCGGAGTTTATCATTTTGGTGGAAAATTCTAGAATTGGTGGGCCCCACTTGTGGTTGGTGAAGAAATGTGCTGAATTATATTTCAAATGTGGTGGGTGGGAATAGTAGCAGGTAAAGCCATCAGGTTGCAGGTCAAATCTACCAAAATTTTCCTATAAATAGAGGGCTAAGTTAGAATTGAAAATCACACCAGAAACATAAGCTTTCTCTCTTTCTCTCTCTATATTATGAAGCATATTTTGTGAGTTTTTAGATACTTGGTGAGTTGCTATTCATCAGTGCAAGTTTCCTTCAGCCTTATACCGATCAGAAGTACTGCTCTTTTGAGGTAAGGGATAGTAAGGGATAATAAGAGATTTTAAGGGTTGTTATGTTTTTCAGTTTCGTAATTTTTCTGAACTTCAAAAATTCTGGAAAAATTTGAAATGATATTTTGATGAGTTTTATTGATTGTGTCCAAAAATGGTGATTTTTGGATGTATAGATTGAGAGTTATGAATTTTATGAGAAAAGACTATTTTAGAAGTAACTGCTTATAATTCCTTGTGGTTAACTCCAAAATTGATGAAATTTTTATTGAGAGTACATGCATATGATAGAAGTATACTCTGTAAATTTTAGAATTTTTGGACAAAAGTACAATTTTTGATAAATGTCTAAATATTCGGCTATTTTGGCCATATGAAAAATAGTAAATGACTTTTAAAAATTCTGAGAAAAATATATGTTCACTATGGGACTATATTATGCTAAATCCCAGAAAAGAAATATTTTTGGAACTGATTTGGTATTTTTCATGAAAATGGTCTAGTTATGAGTAAATGAATTAAATATGTTTTGAAGAAAGAAAATTGGAAAATAGGATTTTATGGCTTGAGAATCCTATATGAGGTATATGCAGATTTTTGATGAGGGTTTTGGTTATTGATGATGAAATCTTATGAGTTGGCATTTTAGAATGATTAAATGCATTATTTAGTAAAGTGTAAACAATTTAAATAAATTGTTTATAAGCTTAAGAAATTATTTTTCAATATCATTATACCGAAATATTGGTATGGATTTTATTGTGGAATTTCTATTTTTTTCATGTCGGGGTTACTATTCATGAGTTACTATTCACGAGTTACTATTCACGACAAAATTGGTTTCTTTTTCTAACCAAATTATAGTTGATTTATGAATATTACTCTTGAGATTAAATCTATATGTTGATTATATTGATTTTATTATCATATATAACATTTTTATAACCCTGATGATGAAATTTCTCTTTCACTTGAGTGTAAAGATGGGTAGATTTTGGTATGATCATGACTAGGGTTCTCTTTGGCCTGTAGTGCAAAGTTGAATTGTGACTGGTATGATCATGACCATTGAATTTATAATTGAATATCTTTAGCTTAAGTGCAAAGGTGAATTGATCAACATGGTTATAATTATTGTTTATATAAATTCTGTAATGATTATATATTTCTTTGAGATATGAATATATTTGGCCTGTAGTGCAAATATAAATTGTTGATGAATATCTTTGGCATGTAGTGCAAAGATGGCCTGTTGATGAATATCTTTGGCCTGTAGTGCAAAGATGAACTGTTGTTGAATATCTTTGGCCCGTAGTGCAAAGATGGTTTGTTGATGAATATCTTTGGCCTGTAGTGCAAAGATGAACTGTTGTTGAATATCTTTGGCCCGTAGTGCAAAGATGGTTTGTTGATGAATATCTTTGGCCCGTAGTGCAAAGATGGATTTGTTAGTATGATTATAAACAGGAACTGTGATTTGGTATAACCATGATCTTTGATGTTTCAGGTAAAGACAGGTGATGAAAATATTCTTCGTCCTGGGTGCGAAGAAAAATTTATAGTCACAATTATGATTATGAGTTATTCATATGATTGTGGAAAGGAACTGTTGAGTGATGTTACATGGATAAAACATTGTTGGTGGATTTTTAACATGGAGAAGATAATAGACTTTATAGTCTATTTGACTCTTCTAATGGATTGCTCGTTCCGCTGCAACTATGGTTGAAATTTTTATCATTTACCATATGTTCTAAATCTCTGATTTATTGTTGATGAAGGCTATTGATAATTGAATTATCTTTAGTCATGATATTCTTTACTGAGCTAGTTGTGCTCACCCTTTTGCTTCACAATTCCTTTCAGGTAATAAGAGTGTAGCTGGGTCGAGCGGGGGTAACAAGGGAATAGAACGGTGGTCATCATTTAGTAGTTATATTTGGTGAAGAAAATAGGGTGAGGCGAACCCAACGTTGGAAGGGTGTTTTGTCACTATCATACAAGATGTCTAATGACATACAACCTCGTGTCATCATAAGACAGGGTTGTGCTCATCCACTTGCTGAGTATATCTATGGGCACTACCTATATAATCTTGGTGTTTGTTTGAAGTATAATTCTCAATTAGAGACAGTGGAGATAATGATAAGTCAAGAGAAGACTCACCATTGGGAAGAATATGATAGTAATCTTCTCGTTTTTCTTTGGGGTCTATTGGGTCAACCAAGGATAATTCTGTGGCCATATGATATCTATCATAACCTAGACGCGTGGCCTCCCATGTACGAAGGTTTCCTTGAGCACTTCCCAAAGATTCTAATTTCTAAAACAGTTTTTGACTATACCTTTATGTAAGGTGTTATTGTGAGGTGATGTCCACGGTTGGAACATGAGTCACATTTGGTATATATTTGTATCCAAACTCACAGCATATGTGTTGTTGTATTTTGCACGACAATTGTTGTAATAAAGTTGTAGTTGTTTTCTGTACCATGTATTTGACGACTCAGAATGGGTTGGGTGGAATGGACCTATTTTGGGGTTGTCACAGGTGGTATCAGAGCTTAGGGATATGATCTCTGGCGGAGATCGGGGAATATAACTAGGAGGGGAGAGATGAGTAAATCCTTCGCTAGTGTGTCCTACCTAAGCTTATTTGTTGGTCAGTCATAATATCGGGATATTATGTGATATGTTAATTTGTTAAATTAACCCTTGTTTTGAAGCTGTATTCTAGAATGATATCTGAAATACAGGAGATGAGCAATGGAGAAATCATGATGATAAGGAAGATGGAATCTGAAATGAAAGCAAGGTATTCTCAACTCTTTGAAATACCAGGTACGTAAATTTCGGGGACGAAATTTCATAAGGAGGGGAGATTGTAAGACCCCGAATTTTATGAAATAAAAGTATTCAATTTTTCTATTCAGTAAATGGTTAAATTGATAAAATTTTAAAGTTATGGGTGAAATATGAATTTTTTTTCAAAATAAGCAAGTGGTTATAAAATAATCATTGTTGTCGGGGAATATTCGTTTGGTCGTGGAATATTCTTTCTGTCGGGGAATATTCGTACGACGGCGCAGCTATTTGTGGGCCCCATAACGAATAACTGTCGGGTGAAGAAAACGACAAATTTGAGTTTTTACAAATAACGGCGTAGTTGTTACCGTTAACACTGTTGGAATACCCGGTGGTTAAAATACAGTAATACGCGTTATTGCACAGTAGCACACGGTATTGCATAGTATTTTTGAAATTATTGATTCTTACGTAAGAAGGCACTACTCAATAATTGTTACAGTAATTACTGTTCAATATTTTATTTTATTGATTCAATAATTGTTGCGTTGATATTTTATATTATTGTTGTTTCAATAATTGTTGCTGCACAGTATTTTCCTTATCAGATCAATAATTCATATTATTTGAATAATATTATTAGATAACATTATTGGCAATGTCTAGAAAGTTCTGTCTAAGGAGAGGTTTGGTCATCTAATTGCGCGCCAGTAAGGAGAAATTCTTATTGGAAAGCCCCCTCTTTCCTGGGAACGGCCTGGTTGTCATAAATGTGATTCTGTAATATTATTTGTGAATAATTAATTATTGATTCATATGATAAGAAAATATTTATTTTATGTGGATATAAATGAGGGATATATTTTTGTGGTTAAAAATGAAGGAGTTAATGTTGAGGTTTTTATCAGTATTTTTGTCGGAATGGAGGTATTAAAAATCAGGGTTTTTGAGATATTTTGCGGGGGTTATAATTTTTAATCCGACCGTTGGATCGTGGTAATTTTTGGATATGTTATACATATATAAGTTGAGTATATGTCCACAAATTTTGAACCGTTAAAAATGAACGTATGATTTGTTATGAATTTTACGAGATGACTGGTTCAGAAATTGTTGAATTTTCGGAGTTTATCATTTTGGTGGAAAATTCTAGAATTGGTGGGCCCCACTTGTGGTTGGTGAAGAAATGTGCTGAATTATATTTCAAATGTGGTGGGTGGGAATAGTAGCAGGTAAAGCCATCAGGTTGCAGGTCAAACCTACCAAAATTTTCCTATAAATAGAGGGCTAAGTTAGAATTGAAAATCACACCAGAAACATAAGCTTTCTCTCTTTTTCTCTCTATATTATGAAGCATATTTTGTGAGTTTTTAGATACTTGGTGAGTTGCTATTCATCAGTGCAAGTTTCCTTCAGCCTTATACCGATCAGAAGTACTGCTCTTTTGAGGTAAGGGATAGTAAGGGATAATAAGGGATTTTAAGGGTTGTTATGTTTTTCAGTTTCGTAATTTTTCTGAACTTCAAAAATTCTGGAAAAATTTGAAATGATATTTTGATGAGTTTTATTGATTGTGTCCAAAAATGGTGATTTTTGGATGTATAGATTGAGAGTTATGAATTTTATGAGAAAAGACTATTTTAAAAGTAACTGCTTATAATTCCTTGTGGTTAACTCCAAAATTGATGAAATTTTTATTGGGAGTACATGTATATGATAGAAGTATACTCTGTAAATTTCAGAATTTTTGGACAAAAGTACAATTTTTGATAAATGTCTAAATATTCGGCTATTTTGGCCATATGAAAAATAGTAAATGACTTTTAAAAATTCTGAGAAAAATATATGTTCACTATGGGACTATATTATGCTAAATCCCAGAAAAGAAATATTTTTGGAACTGATTTGGTATTTTTCATGAAAATGGTCTAGCTATGAGTAAATGAATTAAATATGTTTTTTGAAGAAAGAAAATTGGAAAATAGGATTTTATGGCTTGAGAATCCTATATGAGGTATATGCAGATTTTTGATGAGGGTTTTGGTTATTGATGATAAAATCTTATGAGTTTGGCATTTTATGATGATTAAATGCATTAATTAGTAAAGTGTAAACAATTTAAATAAATTGTTTATAAGCTTAAGAAATATTATTCTTTCAATATCATTATACCGAAATACTGGTATGGATTTTATTGTGGAATTTCTATTTTTTTCATGTCGGGGTTACTATTCATGAGTTACTATTCACGAGTTACTATTCACGACAAAATTGGTTTCTTTTTCTAACCAAATTATAGTTGATTTATGAATATTGCTCTTGAAATTAAATCTATATGTTGATTATATTGATTTTATATCATATATAACATTTTTATAACCCTGATGTTGAAATTCTCTTTCACTGGAGTGTAAAGATGGGTAGATTATGGTATGATCATGACTAGGGTTCTCTTTGGCCTGTAGTGCAAAGTTGAATTGTGACTGGTATGATCATGACCATTGAATTTATAATTGAATATCTTTAGCTTAAGTGCAAAGGTGAATTGATCAACATGGTTATAATTATTGTTTATATAAATTCTGAAATGATTATATATTTCTTTGAGATATGAATATATTTGGCCTGTAGTGCAAATATGAATTGTTGATGAATATCTTTGGCATGTAGTGCAAAGATGGCCTGTTGATGAATATCTTTGGCCTGTAGTGCAAAGATGAACTGTTGTTGAATATCTTTGGCCCGTAGTGCAAAGATGGTTTGTTGATGAATATCTTTGGCCTGTAGTGCAAAGATGAACTGTTGTTGAATATCTTTGGCCCGTAGTGCAAAGATGGTTTGTTGATGAATATCTTTGGCCCGTAGTGCAAAGATGGATTTGTTAGTATGATTATAAACAGGAACTGTGATTTGGTATAACCATGATCTTTGATGTTTCAGGTAAAGACAGGTGATGAAAATATTCTTCGTCCTGGGTGCGAAGAAAAATTTATAGTCACAATTATGATTATGAGTTATTCATATGATTGTGGAAAGGAACTGTTGAGTGATGTTACATGGATAAAACATTGTTGGTGGATTTTTAACATGGAGAAGATAATAGACTTTATAGTCTATTTGACTCTTCTAATGGATTGCTCGTTCCGCTGCAACTATGGTTGAAATTTTTATCATTTACCATATGTTCTAAATCTCTGATTTATTGTTGATGAAGGCTATTGATAATTGAATTATCTTTAGTCATGATATTCTTTACTGAGCTAGTTGTGCTCACCCTTTTGCTTCACAATTCCTTTCAGGTAATAAGAGTGTAGCTGGGTCGAGCGGGGGTAACAAGGGAATAGAACGGTGGTCATCATTTAGTAGTTATATTTGGTGAAGAAAATAGGGTGAGGCGAACCCAACGTTGGAAGGGTGTTTTGTCACTATCATACAAGATGTCTAATGACATACAACCTCGTGTCATCATAAGACAGGGTTGTGCTCATCCACTTGCTGAGTATATCTATGGGCACTACCTATATAATCTTGGTGTTTGTTTGAAGTATAATTCTCAATTAGAGACAGTGGAGATAATGATAAGTCAAGAGAAGACTCACCATTGGGAAGAATATGATAGTAATCTTCTCGTTTTTCTTTGGGGTCTATTGGGTCAACCAAGGATAATTCTGTGGCCATATGATATCTATCATAACCTAGACGCGTGGCCTCCCATGTACGAAGGTTTCCTTGAGCACTTCCCAAAGATTCTAATTTCTAAAATAGTTTTTGACTATACCTTTATGTAAGGTGTTATTGTGAGGTGATGTCCACGGTTGGAACATGAGTCACATTTGGTATATATTTGTATCCAAACTCACAGCATATGTGTTGTTGTATTTTGCACGACAATTGTTGTAATAAAGTTGTAGTTGTTTTCTGTACCATGTATTTGACGACTCAGAATGGGTTGGGTGGAATGAATCTATTTTGGGGTCGTTACAGCAGCCATTTGTGGGCCCCATAACAGAATAACTGTCGGGTGAAGAAAATGACAAATTTGAGTTTTTACAAATAACGGCGTAGTTGTTACCGTTAACACTGCTGGAATACCCGGTGGTTAAAATACAGTAATACGCGTTATTGCACAGTAGCACACGGTATTGCATAGTATTTTTGAAATTATTGATTCTTACGTAAGAAGGCACTACTCAATAATTGTTACAGTAATTACTGTTCAATATTTTATTTTATTGATTCAATAATTGCTACGTTGAAATTTTGTATTATTGTTGTTCAATAATTGTTGCTGCACAGTATTTCCCATTATCAGATCAATAATTCATATTATTTGAATAGTATTATTAGATAGCATTATTGGCAATGTCTAGAAAGTTCTGTCTAAGGAGAGGTTTGGTCATCTAATTGCGCGCCAGTAAGGAGAAATCCTTATTGGAAAGCCCCCTCTTTCCTGGGAACGGCCTGGTTGTCATAAATGTGATTCTGTAATATTATTTGTGAATAATTAATTATTGATTCATATGATAAGAAAATATTTATTTTATGTGGATATAAATGAGGGATATATTTTTGTGGTTAAAAAATGAAGGAGTTAATGTTGAGATTTTTATCCGTATTTTTGTCGGAATGGAGGTATTAAAAATCAGGGTTTTTTGAGATATTTTGCGGGGGTTATAATTTTTAATCCGACCGTTGGATCGTGGTAATTTTTGGATATGTTATACATATATAAGTTGAGTATATGCCCACAAATTTTGAACCGTTAAAAATGAACGTATGATTTATTATGAATTTTACGAGATGACTGGTTCAGAAATTGTTGAATTTTTGGAGTTTATCATTTTGGTGGAAAATTCTAGAATTGGTGGGCCCCACTTGTGGTTGGTGAAGAAATGTGCTGAATTATATTTCAAATGTGGTGGGTGGGAATAGTAGCAGGTAAAGCCATCAGGTTGCAGGTCAAACCTACCAAAATTTTCCTATAAATAGAGGGCTAAGTTAGAATTGAAAATCACACCAGAAACATAAGCTTTCTCTCTTTCTCTCTCTCTCTCTATATTATGAAGCATATTTTGTGAGTTTTTAGATACTTGGTGAGTTGCTATTCATCAGTGCAAGTTTCCTTCAGCATCATATCCGATATCCAGTCAGAAGTACTGCTCTTTTGAGGTAAGGGATATAAGGGATTTTAAGGGTTGTTATGATTTTCAGTTTCGTAATTTTTCTGATCTTCAAAAATTCTGGAAAAATTTGAAATGATATTTTGATGAGTTTTCTTGATTGTGTCCAAAAATGGTGATTTTTAGATGTATAGATTGAGAGTTATGAATTTTATGAGAAAAGACTATTTTAGAAGTAACAACTTATAATTCCTTGTGGTTAACTCCAAAATTGATGAAATTTTTATTGGGAGTACATGTATATGATAGAAGTATACTCTGTAAATTTCAGAATTTTTAGACAAAAGTACAATTTTTGATAAATGTCTAAATATTCGGCTATTTTGGCCATATGAAAAATAGTAAATGACTTTTAAAAATTTTGAGAAAAATATATGTTCACTATGGGACTATATTATGCTAAATCCCAGAAAAGAAATATTTTTGGGACTGATTTGGTATTTTTCATGAAAATAGTCTAGTTATGAGAAAATGAATTAAATATGTTTTGTGAAGAAAGAAAATTGGAAAATAGGATTTTATGGCTTGAGAATCATATATGAGGTATATGCAGATTTTTGATGAGGGTTTTGGTTATTGATGATGAAATTGTAAGAGTTGGCATTTTATGATGATTAAATGCATTAATTAGTGAAGTGTAAACAATTAAAATAAATTGTTTATAAATTTAAGTAATGTTATTCTTTCAATATCATTATACCGAAATATTGGTATGAATTTTATTGTAGAATTTCTATCTTTTGTGTCGGGGTTACTATTCATGAGTTACGAATATTACTCTTGAGATTAAAACTATATGTTGATCATATTATTTTTATCATCATATATAACATTTTTATAACTCTGATGTTGAAATTCTGTTTTACTGGAGTGTAAAGATGGGTAGATTATTGGTATGATCATGACTAGGGTTCTCTTTGGCCTGTAGTGCAAAGTTGAATTGTGACTGGTATGATCATGACCATTGAATTTATAATTGAATATCTTAAGCTTAAGTGCAAAGGTGAATTGATCAACATGGTTATAATTATTGTTTATATAAATTCTGAAATGATTATATATTTCTTTGAGATATGAATATATTTGGCCTGTAGTGCAAATATGAATTGTTGATGAATATCTTTGGCATGTAGTGCAAAGATGGCATGTTGATGAATATCTTTGGCCTGTAGTGCAAAGATGAACTGTTGTTGAATATCTTTGGCCCGTAGTGCAAAGATGGTTTGTTGATGAATATCTTTGGCCCGTAGTGCAAAGATGGATTTGTTAGTATGATTATAAACAGGAACTGTGATTTGGTATAACCATGATCTTTGATGTTTCAGGTAAAGACAGGTGATGAAAATATTCTTCGTCCTGGGTGCGAAGAAAAATTTATAGTCACAATTATGATTATGAGTTATTCATATGATTGTGGAAAGGAACTGTTGAGTGATGTTACATGGATAAAATATTGTTGGTGGATTTTTAACATGGAGAAGATAATAGACTTTATAGTCTATTTGACTCTTCTAATGGATTGCTCGTTCCGCTGCAACTATGGTTGAAATTTTTATCATTTACCATATGTTCTAAATCTCTGATTTATTATTGATGAAGGCTATTGATAATTTAATTATCTTTAGTCATGATATTCTTTACTGAGCTAGTTGTGCTCATCCTTTTGCTTCACAATTCCTTTCAGGTAATAAGAGTGTAGCTGGGTCGAGCGGGGGTAACAAGGGAATAGAACGGTGGTCATCATTTAGTAGTTATATTTGGTGAATAAAATAGGGTGAGGCGAACCCAACGTTGGAAGGGTGTTTTGTCACTATCATACAAGATGTCTAATGACATACAACCTCGTGTCATCATAAGACAGGATTGTGCTCATCCACTTGCCGAGTATATCTATGGGCACTACCTATATAATCTTGGTGTTTGTTTGAAGTATAATTCTCAATTAGAGACAGTAGAGATAATGATATGTCAAGAGAAGACTCACCATTGGGAAGAATATGATAGTAATCTTCTCGTTTTTCTTTGGGGTCTATTGGGTCAACCAAGGATAATTCTGTGGCCATATGATATCTATCATAACCTAGACGCATGGCCTCCCATGTACGAAGGTTTCCTTGAGCACTTCCCAAAGATTCTAATTTCTAAAACAGTTTTTGACTGTACCTTTATGTAAGGTACCTTTGTGAGGTGCTGATACATGATGGTGTCTAATGTCACATTTGGTATATATTGTATCCAAACTCACAGCATATGTGTTGTTGTATTTTGCACGACAATTGTTGTAATAAAGTTGTAGTTGTTTTCTGTACCATGTATTTGACGACTCAGAATGGGTTGGGTGGAATGAACCTATTTTGGGGTCGTTACAGGACCTATTTTGGGGTCGTTACATTTGGTATCAGAGCCATAAGTAAAGAGCCCCGAGCCTCTCGCTGGTGACTTCCTGTTGATGGGGGATACACCGAAGCCAGACTCTCCGTAGGGACGCTGTTCTGCGGTGGCAAACTGATAGGTACCATTGTGAGTGCTGTGGTTGAAGCACCATGAGAGTTACATTTGGTATCAGAGCTTAGGGATATGATCTCTGGCGGAGATCGGGGAATAAAACTAGGAGGGGAGAGATGAGTAAATCATTCGCTAGTGTGTCCTGCCTAAGCTTATTTGTTGGTCAGTCATAATATCAGGATATTATGTGATATGTTAATTTGTTCAATTAACCTTTGTTTTGAAGCAGTATTCTAGAATGATATCTGAAATACAGGAGATGAGCAATGGAGAAATCATGAGGACAGGAAGATGAAATCTGAAATGAAAGTAAGGTATTCTCAACTCTTTGAATTACCAGGTACGTAAATTTCGGGGACGAAATTTCATAAGGAGGGGAGATTGTAAGACCCCGAATTTTATGAAATAAAAGTATTCAATTTTTCTTATAATTACTATTCAGTAAATGGTTAAATTGATAAATGTTAAAGTTAAGGGTGATATATGATTTTTTTTTTCCAAGTGGTTATAAAATAATCATTGTTGTCGGGGAATATTCTTTCTGTCGGGGAATATTCGTACGACGGCGCAGCCATTTGTGGGCCCCATAACAGAATAACTGTCGGGTGAAGAAAATGACAAATTTGAGTTTTTACAAATAACGGCGTAGTTGTTACCGTTAACACTGCTGGAATACCGGTGGTTAAAATACAGTAATACGCGTTATTGCACAGTAGCACACGGTATTGCATAGTATTTTTGAAATTATTGATTCTTACGTAAGAAGGCACTACTCAATAATTGTTACAGTAATTACTGTTCAATATTTTATTTTATTGATTCAATAATTGCTACGTTGAAATTTTGTATTATTGTTGTTCAATAATTGTTGCTGCACAGTATTTTCCATTATCAGATCAATAATTCATATTATTTGAATAGTATTATTAGATAGCATTATTGGCAATGTCTAGAAAGTTCTGTCTAAGGAGAGGTTTGGTCATCTAATTGCGCGCCAGTAAGGAGAAATCCTTATTGGAAAGCCCCCTCTTTCCTGGGAACGGCCTGGTTGTCATAAATGTGATTCTGTAATATTATTTGTGAATAATTAATTATTGATTCATATGATAAGAAAATATTTATTTTATGTGGATATAAATGAGGGATATATTTTTGTGGTTAAAAAATGAAGGAGTTAATGTTGAGATTTTTATCCGTATTTTTGTCGGAATGGAGGTATTAAAAATCAGGGTTTTTTTGAGATATTTTGCGGGGGTTATAATTTTTAATCCGACCGTTGGATCGTGGTAATTTTTGGATATGTTATACATATATAAGTTGAGTATATGCCCACAAATTTTGAACCGTTAAAAATGAACGTATGATTTATTATGAATTTTACGAGATGACTGGTTCAGAAATTGTTGAATTTTTGGAGTTTATCATTTTGGTGGAAAATTCTAGAATTGGTGGGCCCCACTTGTGGTTGGTGAAGAAATGTGCTGAATTATATTTCAAATGTGGTGGGTGGGAATAGTAGCAGGTAAAGCCATCAGGTTGCAGGTCAAACCTACCAAAATTTTCCTATAAATAGAGGGCTAAGTTAGAATTGAAAATCACACCAGAAACATAAGCTTTCTCTCTTTCTCTCTCTATATTATGAAGCATATTTTATGAGTTTTTAGATACTTGGTGAGTTGCTATTCATCAGTGCAAGTTTCCTTCAGCATCATATCCGATATCCAGTCAGAAGTACTGCTCTTTTGAGGTAAGGGATATTAAGGGATTTTAAGGGTTGTTATGATTTTCAGTTTCGTAATTTTTCTGATCTTCAAAAATTCTGAAAAAATTTGAAATGATATTTTGATGAGTTTTCTTGATTGTGTCCAAAAATGGTGATTTTTAGATGTATAGATTGAGAGTTATGAATTTTATGAGAAAAGACTATTTTAGAAGTAACAGCTTATAATTCCTTGTGGTTAACTCCAAAATTGATGAAATTTTTATTGGGAGTACATGTATATGATAGAAGTATACTCTATAAATTTCAGAATTTTTAGACAAAAGTACAATTTTTGATAAATGTCTAAATATTCGGCTATTTTGGCCATATGAAAAATAGTAAATGACTTTTAAAAATTTTGAGAAAAATATATGTTCACTATGGGACTATATTATGCTAAATCTCAGAAAAGAAATATTTTTGGGACTGATTTGGTATTTTTCATAAAAATAGTCTAGTTATGAGAAAATGAATTAAATATGTTATGTGAAGTAAGAAAATTGGAAAATAGGATTTTATGGCTTGAGAATCATGTATGAGGTATATGCAGATTTTTGATGAGGGTTTTGGTTATTGATGATGAAATTGTAAGAGTTGGCATTTTATGATGATTAAATGCATTAATTAGTGAAGTGTAAACAATTAAAATAAATTGTTTATAAATTTAAGTAATGTTATTCTTTCAATATCATTATACCGAAATATTGGTATGAATTTTATTGTAGAATTTCTATCTTTTGTGTCGGGGTTACTATTCATGAGTTACGAATATTACTCTTGAGATTAAAACTATATGTTGATCATATTATTTTTATCATCATATATAACATTTTTATAACTCTGATGTTGAAATTCTCTTTTACTAGAGTGTAAAGATGGGTAGATTATTGGTATGATCATGACTAGGGTTCTCTTTGGCCTGTAGTGCAAAGCTGAATTGTGACTGGTATGATCATGACCATTGAATTTATAATTGAATATCTTAAGCTTAAGTGCAAAGGTGAATTGATCAACATGGTTATAATTATTGTTTATATAAATTCTGAAATGATTATATATTTCTTTGAGATATGAATATATTTGGCCTGTAGTGCAAATATGAATTGTTGATGAATATCTTTGGCATGTAGTGCAAAGATGGCATGTTGATGAATATCTTTGGCCTGTAGTGCAAAGATGAACTGTTGTTGAATATCTTTGGCCCGTAGTGCAAAGATGGTTTGTTGATGAATATCTTTGGCCCGTAGTGCAAAGATGGATTTGTTAGTATGATTATAAACAGGAACTGTGATTTGGTATAACCATGATCTTTGATGTTTCAGGTAAAGACAGGTGATGAAAATATTCTTCGTCCTGGGTGCGAAGAAAAATTTATAGTCACAATTATGATTATGAGTTATTCATATGATTGTGGAAAGGAACTGTTGAGTGATGTTACATGGATAAAATATTGTTGGTGGATTTTTAACATGGAGAAGATAATAGACTTTATAGTCTATTTGACTCTTCTAATGGATTGCTCGTTCCGCTGCAACTATGGTTGAAATTTTTATCATTTACCATATGTTCTAAATCTCTGATTTATTATTGATGAAGGCTATTGATAATTTAATTATCTTTAGTCATGATATTCTTTACTGAGCTAGTTGTGCTCATCCTTTTGCTTCACAATTCCTTTCAGGTAATAAGAGTGTAGCTGGGTCGAGCGGGGTTAACAAGGGAATAGAACGGTGGTCATCATTTAGTAGTTATATTTGGTGAATAAAATAGGGTGAGGCGAACCCAACGTTGGAAGGGTGTTTTGTCACTATCATACAAGATGTCTAATGACATACAACCTCGTGTCATCATAAGACATGATTGTGCACATCCGCTTGCCGAGTATATCTATGGGCACTACCTATTTAATCTTGGTGTTTGTTTGAAGTATAATTCTCAATTAGAGACAGTAGAGATAATGATATGTCAAGAGAAGACTCACCATTGGGAAGAATATGATAGTAATCTTCTCGTTTTTCTTTGGGGTCTATTGGGTCAACCAAGGATAATTCTGTGGCCATATGATATCTATCATAACCTAGACGCATGGCCTCCCATGTACGAAGGTTTCCTTGAGCACTTCCCAAAGATTCTAGTTTCTAAAACAGTTTTTGACTGTACCTTTATGTAAGGTACCTTTGTGAGGTGCTGATACATGATGGTGTCTAATGTCACATTTGGTATATATTTGTATCCAAACTCACAGCATATGTGTTGTTGTATTTTGCACGACAATTGTTGTAATAAAGTTGTAGTTGTTTTCTGTACCATGTATTTGACGACTCAGAATGGGTTGGGTAGAATGGACCTATTTTGGGGTCGTTACATTTGGTATCAGAGCCATAAGTAAAGAGCCCCGAGCCTCTCGCTGGTGACTTCCTGTTGATGGGGGATACACCGAAGCCAGACTCTCCGTAGGGGACGCTGTTCTGCGGTGGCAAACTGATAGGTACCATTGTGAGGTGCTGTGGTTGAAGCACCATGAGAGTTACATTTGGTATCAGAGCTTAGGGATATGATCTCTGGCGGAGATCGGGGAATAAAACTAGGAGGGGAGAGATGAGTAAATCATTCGCTAGTGTGTCCTGCCTAAGCTTATTTGTTGGTCAGTCATAATATCAGGATATTATGTGATATGTTAATTTGTTCAATTAACCTTTGTTTTGAAGCAGTATTCTAGAATGATATCTGAAATACAGGAGATGAGCAATGGAGAAATCATGAGGACAGGAAGATGAAATCTGAAATGAAAGTAAGGTATTCTCAACTCTTTGAATTACCAGGTACGTAAATTTCGGGGACGAAATTTCATAAGGAGGGGAGATTGTAAGACCCCGAATTTTATGAAATAAAAGTATTCAATTTTCTTATAATTACTATTCAGTAAATGGTTAAATTGATAAATGTTAAAGTTAAGGGTGATATATGATTTTTTTTTCCAAGTGGTTATAAAATAATCATTGTTGTCGGGGAATATTCTTTCTGTCGGGGAATATTCGTACGACGGCGCAGCCATTTGTGGGCCCCATAACAGAATAACTGTCGGGTGAAGAAAATGACAAATTTGAGTTTTTACAAATAACGGCGTAGTTGTTACCGTTAACACTGCTGGAATACCCGGTGGTTAAAATACAGTAATACGCGTTATTGCACAGTAGCACACGGTATTGCATAGTATTTTTGAAATTATTGATTCTTACGTAAGAAGGCACTACTCAATAATTGTTACAGTAATTACTGTTCAATATTTTATTTTATTGATTCAATAATTGCTACGTTGAAATTTTGTATTATTGTTGTTCAATAATTGTTGCTGCACAGTATTTCCCATTATCAGATCAATAATTCATATTATTTGAATAGTATTATTAGATAGCATTATTGGCAATGTCTAGAAAGTTCTGTCTAAGGAGAGGTTTGGTCATCTAATTGCGCGCCAGTAAGGAGAAATCCTTATTGGAAGCCCCCTCTTTCCTGGGAACGGCCTGGTTGTCATAAATGTGATTCTGTAATATTATTTGTGAATAATTAATTATTGATTCATATGATAAGAAAATATTTATTTTATGTGGATATAAATGAGGGATATATTTTTGTGGTTAAAAAATGAAGGAGTTAATGTTGAGATTTTTATCCGTATTTTTGTCGGAATGGAGGTATTAAAAATCAGGGTTTTTTTTGAGATATTTTGCGGGGGTTATAATTTTTAATCCGACCGTTGGATCGTGGTAATTTTTGGATATGTTATACATATATAAGTTGAGTATATGCCCACAAATTTTGAACCGTTAAAAATGAACGTATGATTTATTATGAATTTTACGAGATGACTGGTTCAGAAATTGTTGAATTTTTGGAGTTTATCATTTTGGTGGAAAATTCTAGAATTGGTGGGCCCCACTTGTGGTTGGTGAAGAAATGTGCTGAATTATATTTTAAATGTGGTGGGTGGGAATAGTAGCAGGTAAAGCCATCAAGTTGCAGGTCAAACCTACCAAAATTTTCCTATAAATAGAGGGCTAAGTTAGAATTGAAAATCACACCAGAAACATAAGCTTTCTCTCTTTCTCTCTCTATATTATGAAGCATATTTTATGAGTTTTTAGATACTTGGTGAGTTGCTATTCATCAGTGCAAGTTTCCTTCAGCATCATATCCGATATCCAGTCAGAAGTACTGCTCTTTTGAGGTAAGGGATATTAAGGGATTTTAAGGGTTGTTATGATTTTCAGTTTCGTAATTTTTCTGATCTTCAAAAATTCTGAAAAAATTTGAAATGATATTTTGATGAGTTTTCTTGATTGTGTCCAAAAATGGTGATTTTTAGATGTATAGATTGAGAGTTATGAATTTTATGAGAAAAGACTATTTTAGAAGTAACAGCTTATAATTCCTTGTGGTTAACTCCAAAATTGATGAAATTTTTATTGGGAGTACATGTATATGATAGAAGTATACTCTATAAATTTCAGAATTTTTAGACAAAAGTACAATTTTTGATAAATGTCTAAATATTCGGCTATTTTGGCCATATGAAAAATAGTAAATGACTTTTAAAAATTTGAGAAAAATATATGTTCACTATGGGACTATATTATGCTAAATCTCAGAAAAGAAATATTTTTGGGACTGATTTGGTATTTTTCATAAAAATAGTCTAGTTATGAGAAAATGAATTAAATATGTTTTGTGAAGTAAGAAAATTGGAAAATAGGATTTTATGGCTTGAGAATCATGTATGAGGTATATGCAGATTTTGATGAGGGTTTTGGTTATTGATGATGAAATTGTAAGAGTTGGCATTTTATGATGATTAAATGCATTAATTAGTGAAGTGTAAACAATTAAAATAAATTGTTTATAAATTTAAGTAATGTTATTCTTTCAATATCATTATACCGAAATATTGGTATGAATTTTATTGTAGAATTTCTATCTTTTGTGTCGGGGTTACTATTCATGAGTTACGAATATTACTCTTGAGATTAAAACTATATGTTGATCATATTATTTTTATCATCATATATAACATTTTTATAACTCTGATGTTGAAATTCTCTTTTACTAGAGTGTAAAGATGGGTAGATTATTGGTATGATCATGACTAGGGTTCTCTTTGGCCTGTAGTGCAAAGCTGAATTGTGACTGGTATGATCATGACCATTGAATTTATAATTGAATATCTTAAGCTTAAGTGCAAAGGTGAATTGATCAACATGGTTATAATTATTGTTTATATAAATTCTGAAATGATTATATATTTCTTTGAGATATGAATATATTTGGCCTGTAGTGCAAATATGAATTGTTGATGAATATCTTTGGCATGTAGTGCAAAGATGGCATGTTGATGAATATCTTTGGCCTGTAGTGCAAAGATGAACTGTTGTTGAATATCTTTGGCCCGTAGTGCAAAGATGGTTTGTTGATGAATATCTTTGGCCCGTAGTGCAAAGATGGATTTGTTAGTATGATTATAAACAGGAACTGTGATTTGGTATAACCCATGATCTTTGATGTTTCAGGTAAAGACAGGTGATGAAAATATTCTTCGTCCTGGGTGCGAAGAAAAATTTATAGTCACAATTATGATTATGAGTTATTCATATGATTGTGGAAAGGAACTGTTGAGTGATGTTACATGGATAAAATATTGTTGGTGGATTTTTAACATGGAGAAGATAATAGACTTTATAGTCTATTTGACTCTTCTAATGGATTGCTCGTTCCGCTGCAACTATGGTTGAAATTTTTATCATTTACCATATGTTCTAAATCTCTGATTTATTATTGATGAAGGCTATTGATAATTTAATTATCTTTAGTCATGATATTCTTTACTGAGCTAGTTGTGCTCATCCTTTTGCTTCACAATTCCTTTCAGGTAATAAGAGTGTAGCTGGGTCGAGCGGGGTTAACAAGGGAATAGAACGGTGGTCATCATTTAGTAGTTATATTTGGTGAATAAAATAGGGTGAGGCGAACCCAACGTTGGAAGGGTGTTTTGTCACTATCATACAAGATGTCTAATGACATACAACCTCGTGTCATCATAAGACATGATTGTGCACATCGCTTGCCGAGTATATCTATGGGCACTACCTATTTAATCTTGGTGTTTGTTTGAAGTATAATTCTCAATTAGAGACAGTAGAGATAATGATATGTCAAGAGAAGACTCACCATTGGGAAGAATATGATAGTAATCTTCTCGTTTTTCTTTGGGGTCTATTGGGTCAACCAAGATAATTCTGTGGCCATATGATATCTATCATAACCTAGACGCATGGCCTCCCATGTACGAAGGTTTCCTTGAGCACTTCCCAAAGATTCTAGTTTCTAAAACAGTTTTTGACTGTACCTTTATGTAAGGTACCTTTGTGAGGTGCTGATACATGATGGTGTCCAATGTCACATTTGGTATATATTTGTATCCAAACTCACAGCAAATGTGTTGTTGTATTTTGCACGACAATTGTTGTAATAAAGTTGTAGTTATTTTCTGTACCATGTATTTGACGACTCAGAATGGGTTGGGTAGAATGGACCTATTTTGGGGTCGTTACAATGGTAACCAAACCTTCATACTAAGGTAAACAAACTGTCATATCAAAGTAATCAATCAACCTCCATACTTTCAATTTTTTCTTAGTGCAGTTGGTAACCAAACCTTCAGATCAAGGTAAACAAACTTTCATACCAAGGTAACAAAACCTTCATACCAAGGTAACCAATTCACATCCATACCTGTAATTTTTTCATAGTGCAGTTGGTAGCCAAACTGTAACACCCCAGTCCCACATCGAAAGATAGGGAAAAAATTTGTCTGTATATGAGGAATTAAGTAACTACCAATAGTACCCTTCAAGTCATGACCTTTTGGGAGAGCCTGTGGTGGGCTAAGTTGACCCAAGAAGATACTATTGGGGCAGTAGTTGAGGCCTTATTTTGATGAATTTGATTCGGACTTGGGGTTTGACCCAAGATTTGTTCCGGACTCGGGATTTGACCAGGGTTGTTTCATATGGTATCAGAGCCGACTCTCGAAAGCTCGGGTTTGGTCATCCGATCGGGTTGCCGGAGGTGGGACACGAAGTCAGCTGGTATTATTCCACAATGGCTAGAGAGGCAAAGATCTTTGGGCCCGTGTGTGATCGGATTCTGACGGGGACGTCAAAAATTTAAGTGGGGGGAGTTTGTAACACCCCAGTCCCACATCGAAAGATAGGGGGAAATTTGTCTGTATATGAGTAATTAAGTAACTACCAATAGTACCTTCAAGTCATGACCTTTTGAGAGAGCCTGTGGTGGGCTAAGTTGACCCAAGAAGATACTATTGAGGCCAGTAGTTGAGGCCTTATTTTGATGGATTTGATTCGATTCGGACTTGAAATTTGACCCGAGATTTATTCCGGACTCGGAATTTGACCCGGGTTGTTTCACAAACCTTCAGACCAAGGTAACCAATTCAGTTTTATTAAGTTACCAATTTCGTTTGAATGTGATGTAGTTGGTATCCAACTATTCATCACAAAGGTAAACCGTTTTAGTATTTATGAGTAACAAAATAGTAAAAAAAATAAATTTCAGAACAGTAAATGTTACATCTATTTATTTTTAAACTTTTTGTAAAGCGAATCTTCTTCTTTTTCTCATTGGCGTTTTGGACAACGGAGATTCGCGGCGGTGTAGCGAAAGAGAAGCCGGCGGGAAGAGAGAACTAAAAAAAGTAAAAATTGAAACAAAGCCCAATTTATATGTACATATATTTTATTTATTTATTTACTTATTTGTTAACTATTATTTCAAGTGTATGTGAGGGAGATGAAGATTTGAATTTGAATATTTGAATTTGAATTATTATTTTGAATTTTAATTTATTTTTGTTGTTAGATCGCAAATATTTGAATTTGAATTATTAATTATGGCAGTTATTTCTCCTTGATTTTAGGTTTCCTTAATAATGTGAATTATACTATTTTTATAATATGGATCCTAATTACACTCTTTTTGTAATTATTTTATTGATGCACTAATAGTGTAATTACTTTCTAATTGTTGTATATTTCTGTAAAGAACCCTAAAAAAATTCACTTCTAGCGGACCAATAAAAAAATTCACTGCCTTTGGCCCGGAAGGGGCATAAGTGTCCTAGTCCGCTAGTTAGACCAGCGGATGGAGAAACTGTTTTTTTAACCATATCCGTTAATTATTGAAACGAACGATTAGGATGTTATATGTCAGTTTTTGAGCTATAATAAATAAATGTTATGGATCATTGCCCATATATATATAGGCTATATGTATATACACAGTTATGTATTACACAGTAGGACTATGGCGAATGGATTTGGGCTATCGCGACGGTTCACTTGTCGCTATAACCTAGAATAGCTATGGCGACGAGTGAAACCGTCGCTATAGCCAAAAAACCCTCGTCATAATCCTATTGTGTAATATACAGCTTTGTACATATATTTTTTCATATATATATATATATATATAAAATGTATTATCAACCGAATTAGATATGAATAAAATGTGAAGCACAAACTATATATTAATCATAAAAAATAAAAAGAAACTTCCAAAAAAAAGAAGATTTACTCATCATTTGTTATATATATAATATATTATCCCAAATTGAGGTAGGGTAATTAATTAAATGTTTGTTAGTCTCCTCCACGCGTTAACACTAATAAAAAAAGACAAATAAAAGTGGTAACGTTGTTTATATTTATATTTATTATTATATGATGGAATGAATGAAGAAGTCAATTGAATAAGTACAAGAATTACAAATTTAATATAAGTAGTACGTAGTAAAATTCTTTTCATCCTATTAACCTCTGTCATTCTCATAAAAAACAATAACTTACATCCCTATTAACGTGGAAGATGTATCTTTCTAAAGCTCCAAAACAATAACTTACAATCCAATCACTCAATCATTACATCTTTCATTAGTGCTAATAATATAATTAAATTTTATGAAATTAATAATCTAATGTGACAATGGAATCCTGCCGAATTTATATGGTTTTTCATATGCATTGCATATGGATTGCTCAGTCATTTTCAGTACCCGGTCACGGGTCAGACCGCCGCTCCAACTCGTCAAAGAGGACCATAACTTGTAGTGTATATATAGTGGGTGGGTGGTGGCCTCATTCTTGGTGTTGCATATATAAAGCAGGAGCAGCTCAAGCCTAACTAGAACAACACTCCGTAAAGGAAGAAGAAAACTTTCATACTCTCTCTCAAAGTTCTGGTGATTCATATCCTTATATATATAAAGCATAGTTTATACTCTATACCATTATTATTAGTCCCCATTTTTTAATCTGTTTGAAGGAATTATTTATGTTTATTTTCCTATAGCAAGTAGTATATATTTATCGAGGTAGATTGTGAATAGTTTGCGAGTACGTTTGGTCCAAATGCAAAATATGGTAACGGACAGCGCGTATTCGGAAAAAAATCACCAGCACCACCACTCGGACACGGAGGTGATTGGTAGCGACCGGACAACATTTAGCGGACCGTTGAACAAGAGAGGGAGCAGAAAGAGCGCAAGGTTTCAGCATCCCAGACTCCATGGGCAGTAGCAAGTCTAATGATCAGGATTATGTTGAGATCACCCTTGATGTTCGTGACGACTCCGTGGCGGTTCACAGCGTCAAGACCGCCGGAGGAGCTGACGTCGAGGACCCCGAGCTAACTTTGCTGGCAAGAGGTCTGGAGAAAAGATCGTCTTTTGGATCTTCAGTGGTGAGAAATGCTTCGTCCAAGATTAGGCAGGTCTCCCAAGAGCTCAAGCGCTTGGCTTCCTTAACAAAAGACCGCAGACAGCCCGATTTGATAGGACTAAATCGGGGGCGGTTCTTGCTATCAAGGGTCTCAAGTTTATCAGCAAGACAGACGGTGGTGCCGGTTGGGCCGTGGTGGAGAAGCGGTTGATGAACTCACTGCCACCACCAATGGCGTGCTTCCTCGTTCCCTCTTCTGCGAATGCATAGGTACACACCAAAAATAAATAAAATCTCTACGGCTTAATTTATTTTGATCTCGAGCTAATCCTATGAGTTAATTTTTTTTTATTTTTAAATTTGATAATGTGATGGCAGGGATGAATAAGGAGTCTAAAGAGTTTGCCGGCGAGCTTTTTGATGCCCTCGCCCGGCGGCGAAACATAACCAGTGAAATGATCAACAAAGCAGAGTTGAAAGAGTTTTGGGAACAAATTTCTGACCAGAGTTTCGATTCCAGGCTTCAAACTTTTTTCGACATGTAAAGAGTTTCTGCTAGAAAGTTATTTGGAAATATTACTGATGATTTTTTAGTATCAAAATTTGTAATTATGGAGATTATAAAATATTTTGGGACGATATTTTATTGCAGGGTTGATAAAGATGCAGATGGTAGAATCACAGAGGAAGAAGTCAGAGAGGTATGGACGCCGCATACGTAATTGATTCAAGATGATCTTATTATAGTTGACTTCCATTAAGTATAGATACACCATTTAATTCTGTGTTGTACTAGTTTAATATTAGTTACAGGAAGACCGTGGTAGATTAAAATTTTGGCTCTGTAAATAATCAATAATTTATGTTTGTAGATTATCAGTCTCAGTGCCTCTGCCAACAAGTTGTCAAATATCCAAAAACAAGCAGATGAATATGCAGCATTGATCATGGAAGAATTGGACCCCGACAATCAAGGATACATCATGGTAATTATTAGGCATTGTGAATAATTGATAGTAACACCATACATACTTAGAGTAGGAAACTAACAATCTTATTGACCCACCCGAAACAGATTGAAAATTTGGAGATGCTTTTGCTGCAAGTTCCAACCCATCCTGTTAGAGGAGGTGAAAGCAAGGCTCTAAGCCAAATGCTGAGCCAGAAGCTTAAGACTACTCATGACCATAATGTCATTCGGAGATGTTGTCGACACTTCAAGTACTTCTTACTGGATAATTGGCAAAGAGCTTGGGTGTTGGCATTATGGATAGGAGTCATGGCTGGTTTATTTGCTTTCAAATATGTGCAATACAAAAACAAAGCTGCATATGAAGTGATGGTGTTTGGTGTTGTCTAGCCAAGGGTGCAGCCGAGACGCTCAAGTTAAACATGGCATTGATATTACTACCAGTTTGCCGGAACACCATCACCTGGCTCAGAAACAAAACCAGATTAGGTGTGGCTGTTCCCTTTGACGACAATCTCAATTTCCACAAAGTGAGTCTAATTTAGAATGGCAAGAGAAATAGGTGGATGTAGTTCACTCAAATAACAAGGTTTGAGTTGAGTTTTACTAAAGACTTGTAAATTTTCTTGTAGGTTATAGCTGTGGGGATAGCATTTGGGGTTGGGATTCACGCAATTACCCATTTGACTTGTGATTTTCCTCGCCTTCTTCACGCGGACGAGGAAAAATACGAGTTAATGAAGCCTTTCTTTGGGGAAGATCAACCTACAAGCTACTGGCACTTTGTGAAGGGAGCGGAAGGGGTTACTGGGATTGTAATGGTAGTGTTGATGGCAATAGCCTTCACGCTAGCGACTCCATGGTTGAGGCGAGGCAGACTAAACCTACCTAAACCCCTAAAGAAGCTTACCGGATTCAATGCCTTCTGGTATTCACATCACCTCTTTGTGATTGTCTACGCTCTGCTCATTGTTCATGGAATAAAACTTTACCTGACCCATGAGTGGTATAAGAAGACGGTTAGTACAGAACACATTGCTCATACATCTTCCTGATCAATCCTTGTGCGTAAATGTTTCTCTATTGATGCTTTTCATGAAAGCTGATACTGTTTTACCCTTTGCAAATGGCAGACTTGGATGTACTTGGCAGTTCCAATCACACTTTATGCATGTGAGAGATTGATAAGAGCCTTCAGATCCAGCATCAAGCCTGTTAAGATACTTAAGGTGAGCTTACAGGTCATATGTATGAAGTATGATCATGTATATATGTGCATGTTTCTTTTTTAGTAAAATAAAAAATGGAAATATGCATGTTAAGACTGTATCTAGACATTGAGTTTATGGTGATAATTGAAGGTCGCGGTTTATCCCGGAAATGTTTTGGCGCTTCACATGTCAAAGCCCCAGGGATTCAAATACAAGAGTGGGCAATACATGTTTGTCAATTGTGCTGCTGTTTCACCCTTTGAATGGTAGGTGATCCTTCAATTTACTTGACCGCTAAATGAGTCAACACTTGACTGTTAATATTTTACTCTATAGTTAGTTTCATTTATCATACCGTCCTATAACAATGAAAAATGTAGTGTATCCTTTCTATTTCCCCTCCGCCTAATACATGGTAATTCATTTGTCAACAGGCATCCATTTTCCATTACTTCTGCCCCTGGAAATGACTACTTGAGTGTTCATCATATCGAACTCTCGGTGATTGGACACGACAACTCAAGACAGTTTTCTCAGAGGTCAGAGACATACACTAGAAGACTTGATGCCATAATAAGCTAATTCATCCTGTCATGTATGCCATTTTTCTAGAGCTAGCTAGCATAATTTGGAACTAAACATTGTCTATATTGAGTTTGTTAGGTTGCCAGCCACCGTCTAGTGGAAAAAGTGGACTTCTACGAGCTGATTGCATCGAAGGAGATAACAGTCCTGAGTAAGTCATCTCTGGATGCTAAACCCATACACATTACACCTTCGGGAAACCATTCATGGGTTGAAAAGTACAACAACTTTTCCCTCTTAATACTTTCTGCCTGACTACTCGAGTCTATTCCGTCAATAATTCAGTAAAACTCACCATCATATACTACAGTTTAACCTTTAGAATTGATTTACATCTAAAAATGTATTATTATTGTTAATCCTGTTTAAAAGAGAACATCTGACCACATCAATGATCAATAACATCACCATGTACATTTTGTCCAAATTACAGATCATGTAACAAACAAGTCCACACATTTTCTTATCCACGGGTACAAGTGGGTGCGCAAAATGTCAAAATGCAAATTGTCATTTTCCATTGTAGGACTGATACTATTCCCCAACATACCACTCTCTCTCTCTCTCTCTGGACTATGATATGTACACATGCCTACTAATTATTTTATGCTAAATAAAGGTATATGGTTCGGATATGTGCTAAACATTGTGATGGTAAAAAACTGGCAGTTTTCCAAAAGTATTGATTGATGGGCCATATGGAGCACCAGCACAAGACTACAAAAAATATGATGTGGTGTTGCTGGTAGGGTTAGGAATTGGGGCAACACCAATGATCAGTATTGTGAAGGACATTGTGAGCAACATGAAGGCTGTGGAGGAAGAAGAAGCTGCCTTGGAAAATGGGAGTGGAACAACAGGTACTAATGGCAGCCCATTAACATCTTCCACCACTCCTACAACATCAAAGAGAAAATCAGGGTCCGTAAGTGGTAGTAACTTCAAAACAAGAAGGGCATACTTTTATTGGTTACAAGGGAACAAGGTTCATTCGAGTGGTTTAAAGGGGTGATGAATGAGGTCGCTGAACTGGACAACAAGGGAGTGATTGAAATGCACAATTACTGCACAAGTGTTTATGAAGAGGGAGATGCTCGGTCCGCCCTCATCACCATGCTTCAGTCAATCAACCATGCCAAGAATGCGTTGACGTTGTCTCTGGTACTCGCGTTAAGTCACACTTCGCCAAGCCCAACTGGCGGAATGTCTACAAGCGCATTTGCTCTCAACCACACCGGTAGCCGAGTTGGTGAGTCTCCTCCTTACTCTACTGCTTTACACGTTATCATATAATCGGGTTTCTCTTATTGTTCTTTCTTCTACTATTATTATAATAGTAATAATAGTGCCTATGACAATCTTACTAATAAAGACGAGACGACCACCCTAATAATTAAAATGGATGCATAATAAAATGTGTGACGCAAAAAAGGAGATTCAGAGGGAGAGAGAGATTCTCAAAGGCTGCTTCTACATTAATCATTATACTCCGCAGTATCCCTTTCATCATTCCTCTGTCCTTTTCAATGTTCAGAATTCAGATATTTATCCTAAAAATTTCTTTCTCACCCATTCTTCTTTTTTTTTTTTTTTCTGATGTAGATAAAGCTACGTCTTAATCTTATAGTGGGTAGAGTCTCGATAATGAAAACAATAACACTAAAAATAATGTTAATAACAATTCCCTTACCCCCCCTCCGCCGCCCCCCGCCCCCCGCGCCCCCGCCTTCGCCCTTCGCCCTTCGCCCTTCTTTTAGGCAGTCTTATATAGACCTTGGAAATTAAAAAAGAAAGTCAAAATCATACTACTATTTTTAAGGACAACAGGAGTAAAAATAGTTTACGATAACAATTAACTAGTGGACATGGCTATCTGACGAATACCCTAATCCAGTGGGATGTATAATAAAAATGTCTGAATAAATAAAAGAAGAGGAGAGATTCTCAAAGGCTGCCTGAATAGTATTATTATATTCTCCTTGGTAACCATTTCATCATTCAATTGGAGACATAGAATTAGTTATTAAGCAATAGCAATTACAATACACTAGAGCTAAATATATTGTTACTAATATCCGTCTCTTGTCAATTTTCAGGCGTGTTTTACTGTGGGGCTCCACCACCTGTAAAAGAGTTGAGACAGCTTGCTTCGGATTTCTCGCACAAGACCTCCACCAAATTTGATTTTCATAAAGAAAATTTTTGATCAACGCGGACGGAGCTGAAGACCAAATCGGATCAGACAAGCTCTTATAGATTTATATCACCCATGCATATTTATTTATTTTTGACCGATGCACTAGTTAGTATTATTATAAATTACTTACAAAGTCGTAAATTATTGTTTTAAAAAATATAATAAATTTACAAAAATTTTATTAAAATTTTAAAATTTAGCAAATTAATTAATATCAAAGTCGCAACTAAAACGGAATTATACACTGGATGG